>VXBJ01005854.1:0-24515 GCA_013400055.1 Nycticryphes semicollaris
TACCGGGACCGCGTTTCTGCCTCGGCCACCACCGCGTACGATGGGAATAAGGACACTTGACCAGGAGGCACACACCAAGGAGTGGAAACACAAGGACGTTAAAAAAAAACTGCTGCTTGCAGAAAGCCTGCCTCCTCCTAATAAATCGCAAGGTTTTCTGTGCTCCCGGAGATTATGTAATATGTTCTTGCCTGCTGCTGACTCATATTTTCCAAAATATATCTGGGAAGGAAAACATGTGCACATGGGTTTTAATCTACATGTTTCCCTCTAGATGTAAAATGAAATCTATAGGAAGGTGCACACACATGCACGTTGTGAGGATGAGAGAGAGGGACAGCCTGGCATCTGTTCTAAAAACACACGCTGGAGAGAGATAAAACCATCACCATTTTCTGGGGCAAAACACAGCAACTGCTTAACACAGGGAGTGTAGGAGGAGAACAAGAAACCAGGAAGCTACGGGGGGAGATGGCAGAGTAAGAGGCACCGGGAACACGTTGCCTACAGCCTCCAGCCAACCTTGGGCTCTGGGGACAAGACACAGTCTCCTACCGAGCTGAAAATCGAGCTGGAAAATGGCTTTTGTGACAATTTGGCAAATGGCAGTGGGCTGAGAGTGCCATCCCATCTTGAGCGGGAACATGGCACCAGCACCCAGCTCATCAGCACCGCTGCGGGGTGTGCGAGGGCACTGCTTTCCCAGTTCCTACAGGCAGGGTCTCGACCCTCTGAATGCCCAGGAATACACTTCCCAGGCTCCAGGTACACATCGAAGAAGCCAGGTTCCCCCTGGTTGAGGACGTGTAATTCTACAGCAGACAGTTAAGCAACTCTTAAACTTATTTGTTCCCAGCCTGCAGGTTTGTGAGTTTTAGCTTCTTTGCTCTGCATGCATGTTGACTTTTAATTATTTAGGAAAGACTTTTTTGGATGCTTTTGCAAAACCCTCAGCGTCCAGGAAATGGGATCGATCTGCTGCTGGGCATGGGATGAGAGATTCATCTAACCTGGACCAGAGGAGACTGAAAATCTATCCAGATGTCAACTCCCGATCACGAAATCAAGGCAGACGCTCTTCACTGATGACAGCGGAGCACCCTCGCTGCCCCAGCATCAGAGCCCCCGCTCCCTGAGCCCGACAGGGGTGGGAGTTGCCCACAAGGACACGGTGGCCTTGACGAGCCCCCTCCTCACTCAGTGAGATGCCTCCACCAAACAGACAAGACCTTCTTCCTCCTCTTGCCTGGGCATTCCGGCAGTAGCACCCTGTGCCCCCCCACCCCTCCTCGAGGGTGTAAGGCAGGGATACAAGAAGTTGCCCCTACGTAGCTATGGAGAGGGAATAGTGTGTCTCCTTCACCCCTGTATCAGAGAGGCACACACACAGAAACTTCCCTATAAGGGGAATTCTCTGTTTTACGCACCCAGCTGTGCATACCTACAACGCTGGAGTAATAAAATTCTAATTTAATACCCAAAACCACAACAGAGTCAGCTGCCATTAAAAGGATGCTCTTTCTTGTTTTACAGCAACTTTAAAACCTTCCATCTGGATTCCAAACTTGTTCTATAATTGTTACTTTTTTAACTTATTTCTCACAGAACTTCACAAAAGACCAAGTATCCAACATGCCTAAAAACCTTTCAGATAAACCTTAAAAACAAACATTAAAGACCGATCGCACTTTTCCAAGATTACACTAAAACCGATTGAAGCTCAATTAGATAAGGAGAGAGAGAGTTGCATAAAATTAATCAGCACCTTATCAAGCCAGGAAGAAAGAACTGGAGATAACAAGCCTTCCCTAAATTTGGGATCGGAACAGAAACTTCAGCGCACAACAACTTGTCAGAGACACCGAGAGCAACACAGGAGAAGGAGAGCATCAGGAACAGCACAGGGAATGTGGTCCATAGAAATCCTTTGGGAAAAAAAAACCCAACCCTGTTTTCTGATAATGCTAGCAAGAGCCTAATGGTTTGGGGTTGGTGTTTTTTTTCCCAAATAGAACACTTTTACTTGACAAAACTTTTCCACAGATACACCTGGCAAGTCACCCTGCTGCATATCAGGGTAGAAGATTGATCTGGAGGGTATTTCTCTCAATTTACACTTGGGTAGCCGGGGCCATACTGCATTTTTCAATTATAACAAACAGCCCCTACACAGTTAGGACTTTTGCTACTTTCAAAATCCTCATACTTCAGCTGATTCCTCCCACGGCATCTTTTGAGCCTGAGCTGCAACTGCTCTGATGGCCAGGAGCTCTGAGCTCCCTTAAAGCTCTCACAGACCCAAGAATCGGCACCAGGAGAAGCTTAACCCTTTAGAAACACATTCTCGGGGCAAAAATCCTGAGTATCCAGGGGGAACAGAAGCAAACAAACCCGACCAGCAACATCCAGGGACTGTCTGATGACCAGTGAGGCTACCAGCTCCCCAGTGGCACAGGGCACATCCAGGATGCTCAGGGACATCCCTGCAAACCTGGTGACAATTCTCCCCATCCTTCCAGGCAGGACATGCTCCGCAAAGATCACCACGGGAGGCAGGCAGGGAAGATGTGGGGACAGAGGCCACAGGGTGGTCGGACACCACTGCTTTCCCCACCAGAAAACAAAGCAGGAAGGACCACTCCATCCACAGTCCCCCACCAGCCCTGGGATACGTCAGCAACGCGGCGCCAGCAGCTGAGCTCCAGAGGGAAAGGATGCTGGAGTACGCCCCATGCTTGGGCAGTGAGATAATCTAATAACAATAAACAACCTACTAATTAACTTTGGCTTTTATAAAATATGANCTTATCCCTTGCTGTGGCAATGGGGGGCTGCCACCTATAGAGACCGAGTCACCTCCCGTGGCTGTAGTCCAGGGCTGCCTGCTCTCGCCTGAGAACCCATGGGGTGCCCTGGAAGTCCTGCTCAGGTCCTAGAGGAAGGCAACGGGGTTAGAGAAACAGTTCATCCCTCCCAGACAGCCCAGGTCTCGGAGCAAAGCTGCTCACAGTGTAGCCCCTGCTTCACTTCGCCAGAGACGCTGCCTAAAATAGAAACGCGGCCGTTGCCAGCCGTCTATATGTTCTGTTATATATGTCTCAGCTGATGCAAAAGAAGGGGCAGGCACTGAACCACATGGGACCTTCCACATGGGCAGGGACAGACTTTTTCTGCTCCTGGAGTCTGCTATGCCAGCAGCTCCAAAACCCCCTACAAGAGACGCGCCACCAGTCTGCCGCAGCTCGCTCCCCAGCACAAACCCGTCCCTCTGACGCTTCCAAATGCCACGGTTTGGATAAAAACCTACCAGCCAGGAACCAAGCGGTGTGTCTGCCCACCCTGCTTTGCTGAAGATTACGAGGAGGGAGCACAGCAACCAACGGCCTCCCGAGCATCACTCCTGCTCCCGGCTCCACTACTAACCCTCACCCCAACCACATGATGTCCTCTGACCACCACGTGCCTCAGTTTCCCCAGCTCGGTGATGGGGGCAGGAGTAGCTCCCCAAAGCAGTGCACTGCTATGAAATTTTCTATATGAACAGAACTGTTAGTTGAAATGCAGACCTAATTTTTTTAATACCTTTATGCGGGTGCTCCTTCTCCCCCCTAAGCCCCTCTTTAATTTGGGTGGTAAAGCTTTCAGGCCAAAGCTTTCATCAACAGGAGAGCTCTGAGGGCTTCTTGCCCTGAGCTCAGATGTCCTAGAGCACACGCTGTCAGCATGGTGGTTCTGACAACACAGGAGAAATACCCTACAAAAAAAACTGGAAAGAAGCAGTGGAGGCTGCGCGGTCCTTTGCTGGTGAGGATTAGAGACAACCCGGCCATCTGTGGGCTCTTTCAGATTAAGACTCATTTCCACTCAGGAAAGAAATTCAACCATAACCAATAAAATAAATAAATAAATAGAAATCATGGTTCCTCCAGCAGCATCTATTTTTAGTGAGAAGCATAAATCACTACAGCTTGCCGTCTGCAACGGTTCCAACAGGCAAAATCCAGCTACACGCAGTCGGGCCAACATGGGGACACACGCATTGTCCACCCGTACCACCATGGCCCTGCCACCCGACCGGAGCAACCACGCTTTGCAGCTACAGGAGGGTGCAGAAAGGGAAGAAAGAGGAGTTGATGGGTCTTGGCCATGCCCCAGTAATGGATGATGTTCCTCTTCTATAACTGGGGAAGGGGAAACGAGAACAAGGCGGTGAAGGAATGTGCTCAAGGCCATCCCATCAATGGCAGAACCAGGACCCAACAGAACTATCCTCTGCCACCGCTGTAACCCCTGAACAACCATCCTCTTCACAACAGGGCAGTCATTACGTGATTATTAACATTAGGGACTTTTTCTCAAGCTTCCTAACTTCTGGTCACTGGAGATTCTGCGTATAAGAGACAAACCCCTGCATTTGCTGACGACAGCTCTCAGAACATCTCACCGAGAGGTACACATTGAACACCATTATCACACCCAGAAAGATACACACGGCAAATACAAAACATAGAATCCACCCCCCCGTCCTCATGGCCAGAGATGCATTATTAACAACACACAGCACACACAGATACAACAGAGGCATGAGAAATACACGCAGACATGCAAGCGAGAGCAGCACCGCACACAAAGAGCCCCAGATCTCCCCTCACAACCAGCATTCCTTAAATACAGACACGAAAGAACGACAACAAAATGAAATGAACCATAGAGAAGAGGGGTTTTCTATTCACAAATGAAAACAAAACCAAACGAAAACTTACATGGATCTTTGGCAATTTTCCTTCAGACATTACACACAGCAGTTGGGCTGTGTACTGAATACCTGATCCAAAAAGAAATATAACCACATTATGCAAACAGATGGGGGCAGGAGTCAGGTGAACATGCAGCTCTTAACAACATTCATCTATGGGATGAGAAAGCACCTCTGCCTTCCCACAGAAGGGCTCGAATCTGGGCAGATCCTCACTCACTACAAAGCAAAAGCCAGTGCTGTGCTGCTGCCATCCCGGGGGAAAAGCCAAATGGCAGGACAGAAAAGAGCCATCACGTCAGAGACCTCTGGGCTGTCCCGTCCCCCTTTAAACTTGTCATGTGAGGTTTAAAACAGAGGTGGGAAATATCGGGAGGGGGGGAGGGAAGATGGGGGGGAAGCCTTTAAAAAAAAAAAAAATTAAGCCCTCTTGTTAGCCTTAAAGAAAGAGCATTAAAACGACAGCGAAGGCAGGACTAGCAGGGACCATCCTGACACGTCTGCTTTTTCTGAAGCATCAGAAGAGGGAGAAATGTCCCCTTTCCCCGTGGCGAGGAGGGTGCCTCAATCTTTAAGACGGTGGATTGCGCTCAGGAGGAATGGACTTTTTATGGACTGTGTGGAACAGGGTTGCTATGATACAGTCAGAGGCATTTTCATGAATCCTGTGGCAAATAACATTGAATCCTGCTTAAGCAGACAAACAGCAAGGCAGGTCTCCCATCACCCAGCCTTAGCAAATACACAGGAGCAATCACTGAAAGAGATTTTATGCGTTATAAACATGCTATTTGCATACAAATGAATAGTTTTTTTCTTGGGGGCTGTATTTTCCAGAGGGTCAGTGCTTTGATTTATTTAAAGGAATGATCCCCTCTTCTCCACCTCTGGGCTTGAGCATCCCCACAATCCTGAAGAACCCCGGTCCCCAAATAGAGAGGGGAGTTACGGGACCAAACCAGCCCCAGGAACCTGACTGTGACCAGCCCCACGGAGCTGAGGGAGCAGGAAAAGCTCCACTACGTACAGAGCTTTTACAGCGTGCAAACTACACCCCGAATTTTGCAAGCACTTACAAGCACAGGGGGATCCACTGACTGCGGCCCCCAAAAAGCTGCTAATGGAGATTTTCATGGATTAAGCCGCCCCTGAAAAGCACGGCGAGACGGAGCTGTTTAACCAGGTAATTGCTCCTGCAAACCAGGCAGCTGGAGGCTCCACTGCAGGCTTGGAAAATGCAACACAGCCGGTGCGAAACTACAAAAATAGGGCCTGGGCAAGTGGCTGGAGGCCTGTTTGAGAAGGTGGCTACTGAGGACCGGGGGTGGCAAACAGGGATCAAACTAAACAAGCAAGAAAACCCAGCCCTTCTTCGCGTTTTAGGCTCATTTCTTCTCTTTCCCCCCAAAAGTCCAACGGGAAGCCTGATAAAAGGAGTTCTGGGTTGCTACAATAACAAAGTTTCCTGCTCTCATCTTTCACCCTCACCTTTCTCTACACAAACTTGCCCTCTTTGACTCCACCAGCCTTTGGGATAACAAAAAGGCGAGCAAGTTACAATAAAATGACATTAATTCCCTCAAGCACGTTCCATGATGGGAAGAAAAAAAATAAGCTCCCAGCGATCGGTCCCCCGGTAGCCGAGCGTGCACCACCCCTCCTCATCCTCCCCATGCACCCCACCAGCTCAGGTCCCCCAGCAACTCCCAGTTCCACCAGTGGAACCAGAAGGGGCTGCCGATGGGACACATGCAATAAGTCACAGATGCCTCCCGGATATCACCCCCGAGGTACAAGCTCCTGGTCAAGGAACGCACTTTGCAGGCACTAGAAACCCATGGTGGGTACCGAGCATTCCGGGTAGAAATCTTACTGAAAGGTAAACCTTTACGCCAGAGAGCCACCCTTGAGGAAAATAAACATTCAGACATAGTCGCAGCCCAAATTTTAACTGGCTGGTTTGGGTTTTGTGGGGTTTTTTTCCGCCCTTTTTTTCCACTCTCACTTCTCCAAATCACTATTGTCGCTTAAAACGGTTTCACTGAAAGGATTCTTCTGGCTGCTGTTTGACCGAGTCCCGTTCTAGGGTGATCTTTGATCATTTATTGTATTTCCAGGAGATTCTGCAACCTATAAAACTAATGACAGATGATAGCTAACAGGGAAATAAAGCAAATTTGAGCTGTTTAACAACCCATTTTTTCCTCAGCACCAAATTTTATTAGTGTTTTGGTTTTGGTTTTTTTTTAAATAAAAAGATTTACTCAGTCTCTTAGGAAGCGAAGCCAATACCTCTTGCACAGACAGCTACAAGTGAAGAGGGGGAACCAGAGCCAGCAGGCACCGGAGCAGCTTCACTGGGCTTCTTTCACTGGGTCTTGGCTTTTCTATCCCTTAAGAAGGGCTACTGCCACCAAACACTTCTTGTCGGCTTTGGGGGCCAACTGTTACCACCTCGGGACTCAGGGAATTTTTTTTTTCCCCCCTCTTTTATTGATGGCTACAGCCACTTTGAAAGTGCCAAATTTGCAGTATTAAACTCAATTTCCAATCGTGCCACCAGCCGGAATCGTCTCGGAAGCCCAGCAATGCATTTAACTTGCAGCAGACAGACTCCCACATGGAAATAACGATACATCCCTGTCCCTGAGCTCCAGCTGGATCTTTACCAACCACTACCTATTTATTTATTTTTTTTTCCCCACGATTAGTAGAGGACATCAGATAAATAACAGACAGCCAGAATTAGCATGAACTAGGTAAATTATCACAACAATATAATTCCAGTGAACATCAGCAAGAGATGTAAACATTTTCAAACTGTGATTATAATTTTTTTTCTTGTTTTGAGCAATTCTGATTTTTCTGGAGGGGGAAATAATAAATAAAAAAGCCCAGAGATTTCTACCAGAGACATAATTTTCAAGCCATTACTCTCCTCAGACATTCCCGTCATATTCTCTCTAAACTTCATGCCCTGAGACTGGAGCCCCCCCAGCCAGCTCTGCTCCCGAGATGTAAACACTGCAATTTTGGTTTAGACAGCTTTCAGCAGAAGGACCTCTAACTAGTGGACACCTTTTTCAGCAAGCCTTATAATACACAACTCAGCACTTCATTTTCAAGAAAATCAATGTAAATAAAGTCACGCAAAACAACCCATCTCAAAATCCCATTATCCTTGAGGTGGGGAAAGATTTTTCTTACGTAGATTACCGAAAATGCTATAGATACACACACACACAATAAAGCCAAAATAAAATTTCTAGAGAAATCAAAGTAAACCCCAACCCCTCCGTATCTGTTGCTTGAGCAAAGAAAAACAAAGCATGCATTCCCCTTTTTCTCTTTGATCCCTCCTTCCCAATTTGCAGAGACAGAAAGCACATACAAACAGAAAAACACCCCGGCAGGTTATGTTTCCGTCCCTTTCGCATCTTTAAAGAAAGCAGCTGGGCTACAGCAGTGGGGATGGAGAATTTGGAGGCTTTGGGGCTGAATATTGAGAAATCAAATCAGATCATCATGACAACACAGATAAATAAAGTAGAATTGCTCTGCCTTTTTTTTTTTTTTGGTGGCTGAATGTTATTTTAGTAATGATTTTATCCTTTAATAGGATTTCTCATCCCCCCCCCACCCCCCAAAACATCCAGAGCTCCATTCGATTGCACATCCCACCACCTCTCACCTGGCAGCTACATGGTTACTCTCACAGACACCGCACATTAACTGCTCACTAGAAATTGCACACAAAATGACTTATTATTAACTTGAGTTTCGATTCTAAAGGAAGCAAAACAAGACAGCCCGTGCTTACCACAGCAAGATATTTTCACTCTGCTTCTAACTAAATATGTATAGCTCTATCTCGCTAGCACAGAACGAAATATGAATGGATTACTAGTATTTATCACATTTAAAACCCAGGCAAAAGCAGCTACACTTACAGGCATACTTAAAAGACAAGACATGACAAAAGATTTAGGGAGAGATAATATACCAACGTCATACATATCACAGCGAGGCCATGTTGAAGCTCAACGCGTTTCCCCCCTCAGTAAGAAATCTCTCTCTCTCTCTCTTTCTCTCTCTCTCTCTCGCCTTTCTCTCTCTCTCTCTCGCTCTTGCTCTCTTGTTGAATTGCTAGTGGTAGTAGTAGCCCCCAACAGCTCAGGAGAAAAAATCCATTTAACGAGTGCCCAGGAAGAACATGAGTATGACATTCACAAGCAATAGCACCACAATCACGGCAAAAACGACCACCGTTTGAACATCCAAGGTCATGGTGCAATGCAGAACACTGTAGTGTTCAAGATGTGGGGCTGGCAGATTTGGAGAAGTCAACCTCTGCTCTGTAAGACTGTCCATACATCCACCATGCTAGAATAGAGGAGAAAACTGATCCTGGTTTTGGTTTTGTTCGTAAATGCTTTGTGGTCTGCTTTGAGTTTATCCCCCTATCTGCTGTCTCTAGCTCACGCTGGAGCCCGCTACGTGGAGCATCATCACAACCCGTGAGCACTTAAGACGCAAAAATCCTTCCTTTAGGAAAAGAAAGCGAGCGCTGGCTGCGAGCTTCTCTCTCTGTCTCTCTCTCTCGTTCCCCCCTCTCTCTCCCGGTCTCTCTCTTGCTGGCTGGCTGGCTTTTTAATTCGTCAAGCCAGTGCGGGTAAGGAGCCTGGGTGAGTGTGAGAGCTCTGCAAGCGGCTGCGGCTGCATCTCTGGGTGCGAGGCGGACCCTGTCGCATACTAATCAGCTCCAGTGACCAGGCGGCGAAGGGATCCTGGCTGTCACTCAAACGCAAAAGGAAGCGCTGGCTCCATAAATACGCGACTCTTCCGCCCGCCGTGACGGGGAGCGCGGTGCAGGCATGGCTTCGCTCCCCCTCCCCTCCCCTCCCCACCTCTACTTTTGCGGCAGTTCGGGGGTGGGGGGGTGGGAAACAGAACCGTGCAGGGGAAGCCGGTGCGGAGGTCGGATGCCAACGTTGAGCTCCAGGGAAAACGTCTCCGGGCTTTCCGTGCAACGTAGATCCCGTTCCGCGCTGCCTCTTTACGGCGGGGACACGGCTGCCCCGTCCGTACCCCCGTGCAAAGCTTCGGATGGAAAAATATCAAACGGCAGCAAAGAAAAAACCAGAGGCAGCGCTGCCAGGAGCCTGCTCAGCCCAGGCAGGGGAGCAGGAGAAAGAGCGGGGAAGAACGGCGGCCGAAATAACAAAAAGGCGACCCCCGGTAACTTGGACGTTCATTGTGAGCCGTTAAGGTGGGGGCTTTGTAGGGGGGAATCACCTTTTAGCTCGGTATAATACTGTGCACATCATCCCCTCGTAAATCTACTGCACAACCTCTCTGCTCAGCACCACGCTGGGTTTCTCCACGCTAAGAGTTAAATTGCATTCTGGTTCTACAAATAGAGATGTATAAAAGGGGAAGGAGATGGGGGAGGAAAGGATAGAGCATCTTTATTTCATCTACAGCAGCCAGAAAAGCTCATTCCCACATTAAATTCACAAACAGACTCAGCGTTTATGGTCCAGGTGCCAGTTGCCATCCCCAAACCTCAGTCTCAGATCCCAGAACCAGCAATTACCTGGGAGAGGCATCACGCACACACACATACACAAAAAAGATGTGCTCAGCTGGAGAAAGCAAATGATTTTACAGGCAAAGACAAACATAGAAGTGCTGCCAATGGGTACATGTTACAGACGAAAATGTACATACGGGGGCTGATCACCAGCACCTTCCAGGAACCTTCCTCGTCAGAGCATCCCTGGGACACTCCCACACAGACACAAGGCCACCACGCCCCAAACAAGCACTTATTTTCTTCTCCAGCAGCAAAGGACAAGAGTTCAGGAGAACTTTAATGTTTTAAACCTGAAGGGACAGGGCCTGGAGCTGGCTCATGCCAACGAGACACAGCCTTCCACCCCATCGCAGCATCCTTCCAGGGGACATTATTTGTGCCCAGCATTTGGGGAAGGCACAGGTGGGACCACGCTCCTACCCTCCCCTTACCATTCAAATTGCTGTTAAACCCAGCTATTTACTGCAAGGCTTACTTTACTTTTCTTCCTTTGCAGTAGCCAGAGGGCTCCCTCAAAAGGAGCAGCCCTTTTCTACATCTGTCCCCAAACACCATCAAAGGAGAGACCGCGTTGGGTGGGCAAGGACTCAGGCTCCAAGTGCCCTCCCTTCTCGGCCTCCGCTGAGCCCCGGTGCTTTGTGGAGACCAACCCTCATCCAACACACCATCCTCCTCATTTCTCACCAGCTTTGTGGCAAGCGTGGGCCGTGGCATGTTTGCAGAGGCAGAGGGTGGGCTGTGTCGAGCAGCGTTAGAAATAAGAATGGTTTGGGTTAATCTGGGGGTTTCTTTTTCTCTCTTTTTTCTTCTGTGCGATAACTAAAAGCCAGAGGCTGACTCCAGTAACTGAGACCCCCCCCCTGCCCTGTTCAAGCAGAGAATTTCTCATCCAGGAGGGCAGTGAAAGGCGATTTTTCACCTGCCTGTTTACAAGAAGCTGCTTTAAACCTGCCCCGGGCAGGCAGCTCGGCAGCCCCACACACACCAGGCTGTGCCCAGGTGATGGATCTGCCTAATGAGCAGCTTCCAGACCTGCATTTCCTATCAAGGGTGGATTTTTAGGATAGTCAGTCTGCCTGACACAATTTTTGATCAATCAAAATAGGAAATAGATCACAGATGTGGAGTATTTATTATTGTTACTATGCTTTCCCAAAACAATACGGGTGATTTTCCAAAGTCCCAGCCTGAACTCCCACAAACATCCTCGAAATTCCAGTTTCAGCTTCAGTAATAACAGTGACCACTCCAAAACAGACAACGGACCCAAATTTAGAGGCATCTTCACAGCCAGTTAATCTTTTCCTCTGAACTGCAGTGAGCACAGAGGCAGCCTGGCTCTAGACCCAGCCTTATTTGTAGGGGGAGCCCAGTGGGGATGTTCTACCTGCCCCCAGCACCTGCAGACACCTCTGCAGACACAGCTCAGCCCTCGCTTTCTCCTGCCCTGCTTGTGTGCTCTCAACGCCGGGAAGGGGAAGCAGGTGGCAGGGTTTCACAGCAGACTCCTCCGTGCTTCTGCACGCAGAGACAGGGAGCAAAAATTGGGCAGGTAAAAGCAGCAGAGGCCTAAGAAATATCCAGAAAAAAAAAAAAGGTTGCAGTAGCCATCAGACATGCTCAATAGCTACTTCCGTGGCTGAAAAAGAGGATTTCATTCCAAGTGCTGTGCCTGGCAGGTCTCAGGCAGTCACTCTGCCAGGGCTGAGCCAGTCAGAGCACAGGGGTGGGCAGAGATTATAAATAGAGGCAATGAAGCCAGCCCCCCCACACCTGGAATCCGCCTGCCAGCTGCGGGC
Organism: Nycticryphes semicollaris; assembly: GCA_013400055.1. NCBI lineage: Eukaryota > Metazoa > Chordata > Aves > Charadriiformes > Rostratulidae > Nycticryphes > Nycticryphes semicollaris. The sequence continues at coordinate 12,152 of VXBJ01005854.1, forward strand.
AGGAGGTCTCCCCACCGTCCCGCTCCCCACGTCCAGCCTGTGCATCACCAGCTGGGGGGGTGATGGCTGCGGAGACCCCACCATCGCCCCAGCTGCAGTGATGCTGCAGCCCAGGAGGCTCCGGTGGCAACATCCATCCTCCCCGTGTCACGCTCCAGAGCAACCGTCCCAAGAGATGAGGCAGAAAAGCACCTCACCACGTACAGATGTGAATAGTGAGCTCCGGTGAAAGTTGTGTGTGTAACAGCCACCACAGCCAGATTTACTGCACAGAAGCTTCTATTTAAATTAGATCCGCAGTATTCCCAATAGTACTTGCTGCTTTATATAATTTCCCATGCCTTCTGCGTGCGCTAAATGTTAATTTTACTAGGAAAATGGATACTTTCTCTTAGAAGCCTCACTGAAAAAGAACACCTACACAACAGGGCTTTATATAAAACCACCGCAAAGTTTAACTTCAGGTAAAGCTTTCTGAAAAGTTTGATCTAACCTTCTGTATAGAGCTAAGCGGAGGAACCAGGAGAAAAGATTTTTAATAGTTATATAAAATACCAGCTCTGACACTACAGTAGCTTTGAGAAGCACAATTTGTAATGCAAGATCAGCGGCGGCTTCTGTATGAGAAAGCAGTTTTGAGCTCAGCCAGAGCTTCCACTAACACACCACACAGGTACCACTAGATGTATGCATAAATCTCTACACACACATAAAGAGAAATTGTATTCTGGACTGCCAAATAACAAACAAATTAGAAGGGCCCCTACATCACCATTAATTACAATATGGTAATTTTGAGGCAAGCCTCTGAAGCAGATGATGCCAAGTCTCGATTCTTTCTGTGCTAAGGCATTGGGCTCAGCCATGTGACCACGACTCCCTCCAATGGATGTCTCCAGCAATTAGCACAACCCACCACTGCCGGCTTAACAAACGCAGCTGGAACTCGGGAGCAAGGATTTATCATTTGAATGCTTAAAGGTTCTATATCCCACCCCACTGACAGCTACACGCTCTCCCCAGGAGCTGGCAGGACAGCCCAGGGCTTCAACTCCAGTTCTCGTAGATCCCCTGTGCAGATTAACACCAGCAATCTCTCAGACACACAGAGGCATCTAGGTTTTCCTACCACATCAGCTCCATCTTCCATTAACTGCAAAAATGAAGCAAACTCATCACCTCAGTGCAGACCCAGTGAATTCCATTCATGTGTGGCTGAGATTTGGGATTGGGCATGAGGACCCCAACTCTGCCAGGCCAGGGAAACCTGCTCATCAGTTGGCCAAAGGAGATAAATCTTTTGGAAACTATTTATTTAATTTTTTGGAAAGTTTTCAGAAAGTGGGGTCTTTTTTCCATTCCCATGGTCTGCGTGGGAATAAAATTCTGGTCCTGTTGGTCTGGACTGGATGAAACCTATGGCCCAGGGGAAAAGCAATTGTCCGTCCTGAACTGCTTTGGTTCTCTTATATTCCCTCTTTGAGCTCAAGTTCCACCTCAGACCTGTATGGCACCATGAGAGAAGTTTAAACTTTTCATTTTAATTAATACTGCCCCCAAAGAGGAAGGAACAGCAGCAGTACCCAGGGGCATGGGGGCAGGAGATGGGGAACTGCTCTTCCATTCCCAGTATCCTCTGCCGGCACTGCTGACCTGCGGCACCAGGCACTAATGTGGGATTTGACTCATGGAGTCCATTAGAGATTATGAGAAGACCATCAAATTAATTCTTTTTTTTCTAAATCTAGCCAGGAATTGAACTCAGGGATTCAGAGATTAAAGGCCAGTGGCATTATGATTTGCTCAATTTCCAAAAAGGCGAATTTTCTTAAGCTGGGAGTTGCCTCTTTTTCCTTTCTCTTCACAGTAAATCTGACACAGAGCCCTCTTCTCCCATCCTTCAGCCAGAGGGCACACACCAGCCTGTGAGCTGCAGAGCTGGGGCAAAAGGCATGTTTCCCCTCAAGACTCTCCATAATCCTGTATGTTTGGACTCTCTGTCCCAGCCCTCTCCACCAGAAAGAAAACAACTGGGGAAAAGAAAGCAAAACAGTGGAGTGGCCAGAACAAGCACAGATTCCTCCAGCGTCTTCCACATTAACCGCCTAAAATGTGGTAGCAAATTCCCAACACAGCTGGACGAGCAAATGATTCATTTACAGGACTAGCATAAAATAATTGGAGAAAGACCAAGGGGAAAGAGGGAGAGGTAGGCAAGGATAAGATGATGATCTCAAAAGCTGGTGAGGCATAAATGGACTTCAGAAAAAAAACTGCATAAGAAAAGGCTGAGTTGAGAGCCTGCAAAGCAGAGAAACGGGGAGAAGGTGGCTGGGGAGGAAAGCAGAGTAGGACCCCGTGAGTCAAACTGCTCTTGTAGCAAAGCTAAGAGTGCTGCAAAAGAGAATAAAGTTAGGTTTTCAAGCCCACTTTTGCAATGTTTACAGAACACGGGGCAAGGCTGGAGGCTGAGTTTGCCGCACTGCTTAACCTGTGTGACCAACTGGCCAAGAGCATTACACAAGGCTCAGAGGCTGCAGGGACGGACCTGAGCATCTCTGGGTCACTGCTCTCACTATTACATGAAAACAAAAAAACAAGAATTTCACCAAAAGATGGGAAGCACCACACTGATCTCCACAGTTTGACCCTTGGTGGACATACTATATACAAAGATGCAACGAGCTCAGGCAAGCTGCAGTTGGTGAACTCTTTTCTACTCTTCACCAGTTCTAATTTTATCTCAGAAAACAAAGTGATACACAGCAGAATTACATCCCCAGTGTAGAATTTGATTTATTTATAACCCTTTCATTTAATACTAACAGCCAGACAGCAACCAAAGGCAGGCCAGGGATGTTGGGATACACTTGTACACCAGCCCTGGTTAACCACCCTCTTGAAAACTAACCGTGTTCCAGATGAACAGGTCTCAACCCCTTGAGTGAAGGGCATTAGTGGTATGTCAGATACCAGCCAGGATGGCCTTGGACCACATCTGGAATCGTCAGATTAATCCAGGTTCCTTCTACAAACAGAGCCAGCACCTCAGCAGATGGTGCTCTTTCCTCTGTCAAAGAATTCAAGCGCTTGCATGATGCTGTGAGGGGGGAAATAAAGCCAAAGCCTTGGCTTTATTGTCATCTTATATGATGTCCAGATGCTTCTTGCAGAGCACCCTGATCAGGTGCCATCTGCATCCTGGCACAGCTCCGTGCTTCCCCACTATTACCCTGCCCTCGGCTGCTGGGCCAGGCCACGCACACACAACCCAAGGCTCTGCTCATCGCACCAAGCAGCGACGTTCTCATCTCATCAGCTTTCATAGCTTTTGTGACACTGCACAAATCATGCCAAAACGGCACCAAAAGCGAGCCTGGCTGGGGGGTTCATTCCATTGTGCTTGTATGGATTGCAGCGAGAACAACAAAACTTCTATTTTTAAGTTCATTTGAACTTAAAGCATTAAGACAGACTAAAATCTCATGCTCCCGGCAATCACATCGCAAGTGCTTTCTCGTCTCCTTGCATCTGCTCCACACCCCAGCCTGTACTCTGGAAGCATCTTCAGACTCCCAATTTTTAAAAAGAAGAGAAAAGAAACCCTCAAATCCAGCAGAAATGTGGTAACACCAATTACCCTGGTCACAGAGAAAGAATTCCGGGACCGAGAAAGTTCAGTTTCAAAGGACCCATCAAATTCAGATGTTCATTACAACTTTATATAAGCTCTCTTTTGTCTGAGGAAAAAAATAAATTGGCCTAAAAGAATATCCATAGACATTCATTTCTTAATTTTACTTCTCTGGCTTCTGGGCTTGCAGTTGAGCCTGGAAACAAGGTAAAAAAAGCAAAGCCCAAACTGCAGAAAAATCCAAGACAAGTTCTTTCCCTCCACTGCTTCCTCCAGGCCCTCTGAGAGGAACTCCAGCACTTCCACTCTCACTTCTGACACTAAATGGCAGAGATCTTCACACCAACTCATGCCTGGACAAAGTGGTAAGTGAACAAAAAAAATCATCACTCACTAGAAGCTCCCCTAGAAATCTGGGGTCGGTGTCCCCAGTGGGATCCCCAAGAAATACAGCTGCACAGACCCAGAGAAGGGAAAGCCTCTTCGCCATGAAAACCAAAGGGCGTATTTCAGCTTTGCCACGACACAGGAAGGTCCTTTGAAATCCGAACGCATCACATTTCCTGAACAGTTAAAAAAGCAGCTCTAACAGAACATTTTCATCTGCCCAAGCCTGCGGAGGCCCAGCAATTAGCAGCGAGGAACGAGACACCGGGCAGAATGGAAAGAGCCCAGTCCACGATGCACACACCAAACAGCCCTGTCAGAAATCACACAGAGGGAAAGGCAGAAAAGGAGAAAGAAGTTCCCGGTTCTGTTTTGTGCCTTCACTGACTGACCCTGCAGACAGCATGGGTTTAACGAGCAGCTCTCCTGCATGAGGACGCTCTCCCTTCCCCACCGAACAGATCACAATCAGCCCTGCTCATGGGCATGGCCAAACCGGGCCTTGCTCTGGTGCATCGGGAGAAATGCAAAGGCTTTATGAAGTTGAAAGTCCTGATGCAGTTCATTCCCTGGGATCTGTTATTCAACTTTTTACTGCTGCTCTGTCAGCCTGAGCCCACCCTGAGAGAAATATGAAATTATCCACCAGGTATATATTAGAAAAGCAGAGCCCAGGCGTGGTCCCGTGATTTACTGTCCCATGGCCCAACGCTGTGGCAGGTGGGAGCAGAAGCCCCAGCCCTGGCTCATGCAAGAGGGACCAGGTACCAGTATAGGTTGGGAACTGCCCTGTTGGAGAGCAGCGTAGGGGAAAGGGACCTGGTAGGCAGCAGGATGACCAGCAGCCAGCACTGTGCCCTGGTGGCCAAGACTGACAATGGCATCCTGGGGTGTATTAAAGAGGGGTGGTCAGTAGGTTGAGAGAAGTTCTCTTCCCCTTCTACTCTGCCCTGGTGAGACCCCATCTGGAATATTGTGTCCAGTTCTGGGCCCCTCAGCTCCAGAAGGACAGGGAACTGCTGGAGAGAGTCCAGGGCAGGGCTACAAAGGTGATGAAGGGAGTGGAGCATCTCCCATATGAAGAAAGACTGAGGGAGCTGGGTCTCTTTAGCTTGGAGGAGACTGAGGGGTGACCTCATGAATGTTTAGAAATATGTAAAGGGTGAGTGTCAGGAGGATGGAGCCAGGCTCTTCTCAGTGACAGGCAACGATAAGACAAAGGGCAGTAGGTGCAAGCTGGAACAGAGGAGGTTCCACTTAAATACAAGAAAAAACTTCTTCCCAGTGAGGGTGAGGGAACACTGGAAGGGGCTGCCCAGAGAGGTTGTGGAGTCTCCTTCTCTGGAGACATTCAAACTCCACCTGGACACGTTCCTGTGTGACCTGCTCTGGGTGTTCCTGCTCTGACAGGGGGATTGGACTAGACGAGCTTTCAAGGTCCCTTCCAATCCCTGAGATTCTGTGATTCTGTGAAAGGAATGGCCTGGCAGCTCTTTGCAGCCCTCCTCATACTCCTTCCACAACACTGTTGGCTTGGGCTTCCCTGGATTTCTCCTTGTCAGGATATCGAGTAAAGAAAAACTCATCTTATTAAGAAGCTGACCCATGGGCCTCATGTTCTTCACACAAATTAACCTAGAGAATTAGATGTATTTCATATAAATCATTTTCTTCCCCTTTCTCTGCCTGCCAAAAAAAAGGAGAGGGAACAGCCTATTGAATCTGGCACTCTTTTAATGAAGAAAATGATGCAAGGCAACCTAATGAAGTAGGAATTCCAGCTGGATATCCGTAGATGTATGAAAAGAATATAAAACACTCATTTTTATCAGCAATAATATCAGCATTAAAAAGGAAAAAGAAGTTTATAGCTTTTTTCTTTCTCTTTTTTTTTTTTTTTCTTTCTCCTTCTCCAAATGAGGCAGGCGAATGCCAAGAGGTTTTCATTTCCTATTCCATCCCCACTCAGTGGGATCACTTGCAGTAATGGGTCCCTGCCTGATGATACACAACAGCCTCCCAGGAGCGCCCAGCGCTTGCCCCCCTGCTAACTGCTCGTGACAACGTGCCACTGCAGCAAACCAGAGGGACACCCGCTGTGCGGGATCACAGGGATAAAGGTGCTCACTGGAGGGCACAGGTTAAAGAGAAAGGGCGCAGAAGAGGAACCTGGTGCTGCCTTGTCTTCTTCAAGAAGCACAAACTGGACTTTTGCATCACTAATCAGCAACGCTGCACCAGGAGCGAGCTGAGGTTGACCGTGCTACCTGAAACACGGTATTGCATGAGGTCTGCAACCTGAAAACAGCTAGAGCAGAGGAGGCGTGGTCCAATTTACTGCATGCCCAACCTTATCTTGGGTAAAATCCAAGGAATTCTGCGGCATGGCATCTCTGGGGAGATCTTACAGCAGCCTTCCAGTACCTCAAGGGAGAAAACTGTAGAGGGACTTTTTACAAGGACGTGCAGAATTAGCATGAGTGGTAAAGGCTTAAAACTAGAAGAGGAGGGATTTAGACAAGATCTCAGGAAGAAATTTTTCACTCTGAGGACGGTGAAAGCCTGGCCCAGGTTGCCCAGAGAAGCTGTGGCTGCCCCATCCCTGGAGGGGTTCAAGGCCAGACTGGAGGGGGCTTGGAGCAACCTGGGCTGGTGGGAGGTGTCCCTGCCCAGGGCAGGGGGTGGCACTGGGAGGGCTTTAAAGTCCTTTCCAACCCAAATCAGTCTATGATTCTAAGTTGGGATCCCCTCTGAACAGAGCCCTTGTGCACGTGAATACACCTCTTTGGGTTCATCAAGAGTTCACCCACACGCTCCTACCAGACCAGATCAGAGATTTCACAGCCTGAAACCAGCTTCCTGATACGCCACTGCTGCCATTCTCTAACACGGCTCCTCTTTCCTCTCCCTGCCCACATTACATAATAGGCAACTTTATTATTTTTTTTTATAAGATGCCTTTTTGTAACAATAGAAACTATTGGAGACCAAGATAACTTGATGAATTTTTCCTGTTATCTAAGAGCTTAGTCACTCAGGGAATTAGTCATGTTCAAAATAACAGCCAGGCTCAAAGAGATTCAGAGCAACTGTTCTGGAGCAGAAGCAGCTAATGTCATAAATACATTAAGATGTTAGCTTGAAGCATTTCAGAGCTTTTTCATGAAGTGTTTAAAAAAAGAAAAACCCTTTGACTAGGTACAAGGAAGTCGGGTTCTTAGCAGTTAAAAAACCACTGCAGTTCACAAAGCCCCGCTGTGCTCAAACACCAGAGCCCAGCACACGGGAGGGACAGATGGACTGGGTGACCACATGGTGCCTGTGGATTCCCAGCGAGTGCATCCTGCTCCATGCTCTAGGAAATACCACTTCATATTTCTATAACACCCTCCAAGCAACTGTCTCAAAGGGTTTTCCAGACATCCCTGATGAATAATCACGATGTATCTCAGGGAGACGGAGAAGTTACCAGCATGTCCATTTTCCAGCAGGGAGGAACTGGGGCGCAGAGCCATGGTTGGCAGGTGGGACTAGAGCCAGGCCTCCTCCTACCCACTCTCAGGTCTGACACAAGGACAGTCATCAGCATATATCAGGTATATCTTTCTTAAGATGGACAATTTTGTGTACTCTTACAGCAACGCTAGTAGGAAGCTGTAATTGAAATATTAAAGAAGTCCCAAACTGAGAGAAAAATGGAAAACAGGGCAAAAACTATGTGGGTGAGAAAAATCCCACAAAGAAATATATTTTATGGGGCTGACTTAAGGCTTTGAGTGCTCTATGGAATTGCAGCACACACAAAATTCTCCAGGGTGGGCAAAGCTTCTTCATCCCAAGCATCACCCTCCAGGGACAGCAGATCCCAGGATGAACAGGAACAAACTTGCAATAAGCCACTCTCTGGTGGGAAAAGGCCCTCCCCATTGAGGCTGCAGGGTATGGGGACAACAGATCAAACCACATCCTCTGTGGGACACCCAAACCATTCTGCAGGTCACTGCAGCTTCCCGGGTGCTTCACTGAGACATGCTCCACCAGCCGAGCTCGCTGGGAGCTCTGGGTGCTCTGAGCCTTTTATATCTTACTTATCCTTAAAGCCTGGAAACTGTAAGATCCTTTTTTCCAGCCCATCCTGGCCTGGCTTCTCCTCACCAACTGCATTTCCTTATCCAAACTTCCAAAAACGAGAAGCAGACCCAAACTGCTTTCTACCACTTCTCATTCACCGACTTCACATGGAGCTCTTCAGGGTTACGGTGTAAAGAGTCTCATGATTTGCAAACTGACAAGCAGAGAAGAAGCACTGAGGAAAAAAGTAAGAAAGTTTTCTGGCTGAACTGGCTCAAGAACATCTCCACCACTTGCAGTATTTGGTCCTTTTATTCCCTGAATTCCTCTTTAATGTATTTTAAGTTGTGATGATCTACAACAGCTTACTTTTTGTTTATGACAGCAACATAAAACATCAACAGATTGATTTGAAATGTTTGAACAACAGGCACTGTAAAGTGTGACTATATAGGCTTGTTAAAAAACAAAAAAGGAAGACTGAGACTCTGTATCTACTGAAGGTCATGGCTGCACTCACTCCTTCACAGGCACAACCCTGAGCCCAGAATTAGACCTTCTGTGAGGAAATACCGAGGAAGTTGCGCGCTTGTCTTTCCTGTAATCCAGCCAAAGGCTCGGGGAAAAACTCTGCCCTTGTCAGATAAAAAAAGCTATTCCAGAAAAGGCTATATTATGGCATGATTTAAAGCAACTCATTTAATTATCATGCCGGATCAATATTCTCTGTGCAGAATGCCTAACCAAATAATCTTCGTACTTACAGTGCCCATCAGATGTGTAGATTTATTCTCATCATTCCCAATGACAATTAGTTTCATCTTTCTGGGTTCGAAACAGATACTCGCAGAGTTTAGCAACTTAGTACCAATGAAGCATGTAAAATACCCTCATGGGATGCTAGCATAATTGGCAAAAGATTAATTGTTTAAAAAACAGAAAGCAGCACATGCAAAGGAGAAGAAAAAGCAGCCCCGACAGCTTAATATTATGGAATAATAGCTAGGTTTAAGGGGCTGGTTTAGAAATAAAGAGCCACCTGCCACGAGAACAAAAGGTACTATCACTTGTAAAATATTAGTGACATGCTTCCCTGAAATGAGTAACTCAGAGGGAGTGGGTCTGATTCGTTAACCCAACCCAGCACTGAGAATGACAGAAAACAGTACTTTCAATAAATCAGTGCTGTGCAGAACTCCCGAGAAATCAGCCTAAAATCCAGGCTGAGACCATTGTGCCAGAGCAGAACAAAGTCCAGGGATACTATTCAAAATAAAATTCTGTTCCTGTTCTTTAGTAGACACACAGAAAATAATATCAGAGTAAAAAAAAAAAAACCAGACAGATGAAAATCCATAAGAGGGGCTCAGTGCTCATGAGAACTGGCCCAGTGCTGCTCTAGATGAAAGACCAAGGCTCCTCACCGCACGGGAGGCCGCCAAACGCGTGTGAACGGAGCAGCCAACCTTTGCTCAGGAGTAATCTGAGCACTAATTTCTGTAGCACTTCTTAGCCAGCAGACCGAGATGGTAATATTCACACTGATGGGCTGAAACAAAGCCTCTTGTGGTGTACAATAACTCCGTTGTTTACCAGAGCACACCAATACGATCCAAGACTTTAAGTGCTAAACATTCAAGTAAGTTACCAATGGGAACAACGGGCAAAATCTGCATTAGATGGAACATAACTGTCTGCGGTGGCACTTGGCCAGGACATCTGGACCAACGCGCCTTGTCTGGCAAAAGCAGAATTGAATTTGTATGGACCAAGCATCACCAGGACCTTGGCTTCGTGGTGCAGCCATAAGAGGGTTCCCAGTAGCACAGAGCCCCCACTGTTTGCCCGTCGAATCCCTCAGACTGCAGCCACCCGTCCCCAGGGAACCAGGCTCCTCTCTCACAGGAGATTGCAGAGATCTCTGCTGGACTGATCTCATTTGGTTCAGTTTTACTTTGCTGACCTGTAATAATTTTTTATCTTATTTTCAGGTGACCTAGAGATATATGGAGTATCTTCATATACTGCTGAGGTTGTTAAACTGCTGTGTAAAATACAGAGAACACAGCTCTCTTTCATTTTTCCCTTATTAGAAGGAACAATATTGGGAAATTCCTGGGTAGAACCTGCTTCAAAATCAAACACTGGAGTTTCACTTTCCCCTCAGAATATTTTAAATTACAGGCTACTCAGCAACCACTATAATTTCTCTCTAAGAGAAGGCAAAGATTAGACTAATCAGAACAAAATAACAGTCTCCCTTATTGCCAGCAGCAAGAAAGGGAGCTGGAAAGATAAGAGGGCGAGGAAGTGTCAAGTCTTGCGCTATGTCAATTAGTACAGAGGTTCCCCCTGCACCACATTCCCTCCTTTCCCCACCAGAGCTCAGCAGTTACCCAGGAGGACAGGAAAAGAAAAAAAAAAGGATGAAAGAGCCACATCCAGCTTTCCATCACTGCTTTTCTTTCAGCGGAGTAATCTCTGCAAATGTAAATTGGCAAACGGGGGGGAAAGGCTATTTGTGTTGCTTAGACACCAGTGGGGAGGGGAAAAGTGCTACCCTGAGGAGGCAGAGGGGATGGGAAACCTGGATGCTCAGAGGGTGGGAGGAGGCAGCAAAAATCCCCAAACTGTTACTGGGTGGGAGACAAGCCTTAAACAGGACCCTCAACAAATGTGCTGTCTGCTGCAGGCTGCTGTCCACACCCTCACGTTATGCTTCCAGCACTGGCTTCAGAGTCACTCAGAAGCATAAATCGTTAAGCTCCTGTTTGCATAAGTATCTTAAGAGGGGATGGAGGGCAGGAGGAAGCTGTACAGGGTGTCACAGGTGCTGGTGGCTGGGCATCAGGAGAGAACGGGCAATGATTTCTATGCTGGCTCCAAAATCGTCCTCGCTGCCAGTAACATCTGCTGGGTGCCCCCAACGGAGCCAAAACGCAGGGGCTGAGCCGGGTGACGCCAACAGCCCGATGCTGCCAGCCACCTGGAGCGGGTCCGTGCCACAGGACCAGCCTGTAGGGATGCCCCGAGGCTCCCCACAGGATAGAAAACGCCCAGGGAAGGGTAAAACAACACCCTGCAAAAGCAGCCCAGCGCAGAGAGAGGAAAGCAGAGGGAAATGCCATTGCAAAGCAAAGCTGGGAGAGGAGGGAGAGCTGGGGAGGAGGAGATCTCAATAACAGCTGCATCTCTTCACAGGGAAGTTTCTGAATGAGAAACAGGGACCCTTGCCGAGACCGGGGAACTTCTCCGGTTTCCATCCTGGTGGATACAGCCCCTCGGAGCCATACTCCAGGCACAGGCAGGGCATCTGCAAATTGGCAGTGGTTTGGGTCTTTTTTTAGTACTATTATTATTATTATTAAGCAGAGCTGTCAGTGTTTAAGCTGCTTTCCTGAAGCCTCTGCACTTCAGAGGAGCACTTTACAGTCTGATGCAAGTGAAGGCAGCTCAGTGAGCCCCAGCTCAGCACCCAAATCAGGCTCCCCCCCGCACCGCAACTCATCATCCCCAGAAGGGGCAGATCTGACAGGTCCCAGTGGCGGCAACGCCGCCGCCCGCCAGCATCCCCATTCCGGTGCTCCTCTCCTTCCAGCCCTCTCCCCCGGCTCTCACACCACACACCAGCACCTGGAAAATCCCTTTGCTTTCCCCCACCGCAAACCCACCAGTTCACCCTCCCGAAACCCACNCCCGAACCCCGCCTCCCCAGCCCCTGCCAAGCGCCGCTCCCCCCTTCCCACGCCCCGATGCCTGCATCCCCTCCTTCCTTTCTTTTAATTTCTTCTTTTGCTCAGCTGTTTGGGAACGCAGAGTCCATAAAATGGCTACAGAGTGATCAATGGTTTCAAGGACAGGGAGTAAAGGAGGAGTCAGGAGATAGGACGGAGGCTTATTTCCCCATCAAAGTACTGCAATAAAGGAGAAGAAAAAGATATAGCTACCTGAACTCACCATTCCTGCTCCATCCCTTAGCCACTGCATCTTGCTTCTGATGATGTCCTTATTATCGGGGAGGGGAAGGGAAGGGAAAGAAAAAAAAAAAAAACCCCAACTGCCTGGCAAGAGCTGGCAGGAAAAAAAAAAAGAAGCCCCCCACCCCCACCCTAGGCTGGAGCTTTCACTCAGCCATCCCTCAGCCCGGCAATCCCGTGCCTGTCAAGAGCACGTTATTAGCAGCCTCCTCACTACCTGAGATTGTAGTTATTTATTTCAGTCACAGACTGAGGGATTTGAGGGGAGGGGGATGTCTTTTTTTCTTTTCTTTTT
>VXBJ01005855.1:586-49760 GCA_013400055.1 Nycticryphes semicollaris
CCTCATCCACACAGGGATGCTCTACCTTCTCCCAGGACAAAGGCACAAAGTTAAGGACTCATGAGTCTGGCACAGACATGGACAGGTGTTGTTCCTAAGACTGATGACTTGTGATGCCATATTTATTGACATTATTCTTCCTACAACAGCCAGAATTCCAGAAACAGATTTGCTCAGACCCTGAGGACCTGCCATCCTTAACCACATAGGGATGCTCTACCTTCTCCTGGGACAAAGGCACAGACTTAAGGATTCAGGAGTCTGGCACAGACCAGGACAGGGGTTGTACTTAAGACTGTTTGTTTTTGATGCCATATTTATTGACATTATTCTTCCTACAAATGACAGAATCACAGAAACAGGCGAGAACATATCCTGAGGAACTGCCATCCAAAGCCACACAGGGATGCTCTAATGTCTCCCAGGACACAGGCACAAAGTTAAGGATTCAGGAGTCTGGCACAGCCCTGGACAGGGTTTGTACGTAAGACTGATGGTCTCTCATTCCTTCCTTGGTGTATTTTATTCTGCCTTTTACAGGGGCAGGGCAAGGAGACACAATGCCATACTTTTATGGACTGCCATCCCATATCACATAGGGATGCTATACCTTCTCTAGGGACAAAGTTAAGGCTTGAGGAGTCTGGCACACGTTTGGACAGGGGTTGTATCTAAAACTCATGATTTTTGATGCCTTTTTTATTGACATTATTCTTTCTACAGCAGCCAGAATCCCAGACATTGATAGGAGCAGAGCCTGAGGAACTGCCCTCCTGAACCACACAGGGATTCTCTATATTCTGCAGGGACATGGGCACAAAGTTAAGGAATCAGGAGTCCGGCACAGACCTGGACGGGGGATTGTACTTAGGACTGTTGATTTTTGATGACTTTTTTATTGACATTATTCTTCCTACAACAGCCAGAATCCCAGAAACAGACAGACCATACCCTGAGGACCTGCCATCCTTAACCACAACGGGATGCTCTACCTTCTCCCAGGACAAAGACACAAAGTTAAGGATTCAGGAGTCTGGCACAGACATGGACTAGGTTTTGTACCTAAGACTGATGCTTTGTGATGCCTTTTTTATTAACATTGTTCTTTGTACAGCAGCCAGAATCCCAGAAACCAAAAGGATCAGACCATGAGGAACTGCCATCCTCATCCACACAGGGATGCTCGACATTCTGCAGGGACATGGGCACAAAGTTAAGCATTTGGCAGCAGCCCTGCAGCCCAAGGAACAAAGAATCCAGTCCTCAACTGAACACTTTGCACCAAATTAGCGTGAAATCCTGCAGAGATAGGGGGACTTATCAGTCTGTGGGGTAAACTTCTTTGGGAACAGGCCATGGATGGGTTCTCCCTCTCATCCTGAATAATGTGGTTCAGCGAATGGAGGTGCACACATGGCCTGAGGCAGCCTGGCTTCCCAGATTAGGCAAGGGCGGGTGGAGGACTTGAGGAAAAAGCTGACCTGGGACAAAGGCGCTTTTCTTTCAGACTGTGCCCAGCCCTGTTCCCACCCCCAGCCTGCACCAGTGGCATGTGAAGTGCTCGCTTGCTCCTGATGCACCGTGTAAAGAAGCAACAGCTGCAGGGGCCCTTTTTCCTCAGGAGCTGTGACAGCACCCAGCAGCAGAGCCAGGAGCTAAATTTAAACTCATGCTTTGAGTGTTTGTACATGCGAGTGCAGGCTCCAGCCCCCACTCTCCTGCTGCCTCCTCAAGTGTGTGGAGGAGACAGAGGGGAGATCCAGAGCAGCTCTAGCAGTCTGGGACCCAGGGAAGGGGGGCTTGGCTGTGGGGCAGGAGGGGGAGAAACTTTTAGGGGGGAAACAGCATGGAACCTGCTTCTCCCCAGGATGATGTGAAGAAGAGGCACCAGAAGGAGAAGTCCAAGAAGCCGGTGCCACCAGCAGCCCCCCGACCAGCCCGGGCTCTGCTCTGCTTAACCCTGCAAAACCCCCTGCGGAAGGCGTGCATCAGCATCGTGGAGTGGAAGTATCCTTCTGGCTGCACAGGTGTAGGAGCACTTGTGTGTGTGCCCGTAAGCAGGAGTGCTGGGGAGCAGGAGAGCTGTCAACCCACTTCAAGCCTGTTTTGGCTTCCTCATTGGGTCTGTAGAAGGCAACAAGGCACTTGGGGAGCCCCAGCAGGATGCACTGGTAAAGGCAATGACTATGCAAACTAGGGGCACGAATAGGCTTGTGGGGGGGAGCTTGGGCTGAGAAGCAGGTCAAGCTGAGGGGACCTTCAGTAGGATGATGTGGGGACAAGCAGGGATGGTGTGGGTGACAAGGGACTTGTGGAAGTAAACACATTTTGTGCTGGCAGGAGCTGTGCTGGGGAGAAACAGAGGACAGTCTGTCAGGAGGGAAGAGGGTTTGGCATGTGAGGAGGGGGCACAGTGCCCCTCCCATGATGGGGATGGGGCCAGACAGAGGAGGAGGGCCAGGCTGGGGGAGCAGGAGCTGAGGATGGAGCTGGGGACAACAGGCTGCCCAGGGAAGAGGCTTGGGGGTGGGTGGCAAGACTGGTGAGCTGCCTGGAATGGCTCTTTATGTGTGTAACTGCCTGCTTGGTCCCACAGCTGCTCCCTGTTGTGGTGGGGGGTGCTGGCCAGCACCCCCTGAACCTTTGCTGACACTTGTCTTCTCAGCCCCCCTTCCCCATCCTTCCTTGGCACTGCTGTCACAGGGGGAGTGAGTGATACTCTGCAGAGGGACAGTACCTCTCTGTGCCTCTGGCTTAATTTAGGGGTGGTTTTGGGGGTGGTTGCTCTTTGATTGGCCATCTTTTCACTGGGGTGTTATAGCTCAGAAATACCAAAATGTCATGTTTCTGCCACCCATCCAGAACTGTTTTAGGCCATTAGATATCACCTTATTCATCTGTAGTCTATGAAAGGGAAGGGGATGGGATGTGAAACATTTCACTTTGGCTTCAGCAAAACATTTGGGCTTAAGCAAACATGATGGAATTTGGGTTTTTTTTCCAGCAAATCCAGTTCTTTTACCCCAACTTTTCTCATTTCAGTTGATGAACCTGTCTGCATGTTCCTGCCATTGGCAGGATCATCCCAGCCCTGGCCAGGCTTTGCTCCTCTTGGAAGTCAGCTTTGGCTGGCTGTGTCCTGCGCTAATTGCTGTACACACAGTGCCGTGGGGGACACCAAACCCATGCCCTGACACTGCCAGAGATGCCATCCTGTTCAAAGCCCAGGGTGCCTGTTGTCAGGCACTCAGGACATGCTGTCATCTCTGGTGGTGCTGTGCTGGCAGTGGCTTTTGAGCCCTTGTTCTTTTGAGGAGAAGGAGTAGAGCTGAAATTGGGTAATTTTCCGTTTCTGCTTCTCTGGCATAAGGACTGGGTTGTTTTACAAACGCATGCAAAGGAACTGTCTGTGTCTTAAATAGGCACTGAGCATAGAAGAAACTTGTGCAGGCACCCTAGTGGTAGGGGAAGAGCTGGAAATAGGACTTATGTCTTCCAATGCTCAGACACATTCCTCTTCCTGGGCTAACGTGCCAGAGAGAGTATGTAGCACAGTGGGGGTCTTTCTCACACTGGTGCCCTGGAAGGGAAGTGTGGAGGGGGAGAGGTGGGTGCCTCACCAGGAAGATTGTAGGTGGTTCTGGCCTGTGCAGGACAAATGATCCAGGGCATTGGGTTTCCGCAGGACCTCTCTTGTGCCTGACTGTATTTATACCCACATGCACCTGGCTCTCCTCGTTCAGGGATCAGGGTTTGCAAGGCGTGACAGAGACATTCCAGTTTCTGCGGGTTGTTATGGTCTTCAGAGCCAGGCAAGCTGCCAAGGGGAGATTAGCTGTGACCATTTTCTGTGGGAATACCTGGCATCTGGGTTCAGTATGGCAGTACACATTCCTGTTCCTTAGGTCCATCTCTGCTGTATACTTTCTGTTGTCAGAATACAAAGCTGAGCCATAGCAGCGGGACAGAGTCTTTTCTAGGCAGGTGGAGAGTAGGGAATATCACTGCACTCAGCTTTGGTCAGTGAAAGTCAGGCCGACTTGAGGCTTTTATGCTGAAATTTGCTGACATCTCAAACTGCCATTTGTTAGCACAAGGAAATCTGAGTACTCTGCAAGTTGCTGAGTATTGTGTGCTCGACAGCCCAGCAAGTTGATGGTTACTGGGACATGTCTAGCTTTGTGGCATCACCTTGGTATTCCAGACCATTTTGCAGCCAGGAGGACTTCAGGATAGATGGGCAAGGAGCCTTTGGACCCTGGAAGACCACAGAGCTGCACACCACTAAGTGTCTAATTCCTGCTGAAAGGCAAATGTTGGGACCCTTGGATGCTGTTGGCTGGAGGCTGACGGAGAGAAAGAAGCGAGAGTGTGTGACAAGGAGATGAGGAGAATGTTGAGACTGGTTCATGGCAAGAGGCAGAGACACCATGCCCGTGATACCACATGCCTCTTTTTTGGTTCAATTTGTCCCACTGTATCTCTACCTAATAACAGCACCAGACTGACAGATTCCCCAGCAGCAAGCTGATTCCAGCTCCAGTTACAAGATAGGTGACCCTTCAAGGAGGGCTACTCATCTCACCTTGTCAAGAGCTGCTTCTAACCCCTGGGCTCTGCACAATTACCTGGAATGCAGAGGGGAACAGCTTTTCCAGTTGACTTTAGTTTTTAAAGTGTCATCAAGCTGATGGATAGAAGTGTCCAGAAAAGGTAAAATAGGTGTGATGAGCACAGGACACAACTGTCAGCACTCAGCCATCTGAGCAGGCCAGTATGGATTGAATGCTCCCTAAGTTCCCCTCACCCTGTGGTGCTGGGTTGGACAGTGGTATGCCCCCGCAGCCTAAGATAGGCCTCAGCATAATTATCTGAAAAGCTGAGCTAATTATCTGATGAACCATGGAGTAGGGAAGTGTCAGCATGGCGGCAGAACCTCATTACTGGGGCACTGAGTTTCGAGTGCTGTGCTGGGCTCTGTAGTGGCATCAGTTTGCACGGCTGAGCTGAGCGTGCTCCTTTGGAAAGTCTGCCCAAAGTGAGATGGGGATGCGGGGAAATCCTGTCTTGTCCTGGAACTGCTGAACCCGCTTGATGAGCTTTAGCAGTTTGCTCATGATGGCAGATTGGTAGTTACAGGTGAGGATGGGGATGAGAGGTTTCAAAACAGTTTATGCATGTAGATGTTGGCTGTGGTCAGAAACTTGAATGTTGGCTGGTAGGACAATGGAGAGGAGAAGGGGCTGGAGGGGAGTATGGTGATTTGCATCACTGTTGATTTACACTGCAAGGTGGGTCTCGCCCAGTGGGTAACTAAACCAACATTGTCATTTCCTCCATCTGCTTTTAGTGTCAGTGGCTTCCAGGGGCACAGGCAAGGCAAGTGGATCAGGGGTAACTGAAATGTACGTGTCAAGAAACTTTATTGGCCAGGAAACTTTGAGATTAACAGTGTGATTAGAAATGTTTCTTGTAGGTTTTTGTGTCATGCTGTACCCTTTGCTTTTAGCTATGTGCATAGCTGCATGGTGCAGTTGCTAGGCACAAGAACTTCAGAGCTGCAGCAGGGACCAGGGTAAAGGCAGCAAAAGATGATGTCTGTCTTCTAACCAGATGTCTACTGCATTCCCAGCAGGTTTGGACCATGCTGGGAAAAACAGAGTCTGGGATCCATGTGGTGAGAGCCTGGCTGTGGTTCTGGAGCCAGAGCTTGAATTCTTTGGGGGTTTCAGGAACATGATAGCTGAAGCTTGACCACGCAGTTGCAGTGTCCTGGCAGAGCAGCAACAGCAGCAAGAGCCTGAGAGTGACCCTGTGCTTTTCCCCCTGTTCAGGGAAAAATACCAAGTCACCCTATTTATTTAAAGATGCCCAGACAGCGCAATTCCACCTTCTAAGGAGTGGGACAGAGCTAAGACTGAGTAAGACTGTTACTACCAGCCCAAGGCACTCCTGGGGACAGTTACAGGAGTACTGGGGCACTGAGGCTGTAGGACACCTGGGGATGTTAGCAGCTGCGTGTCCTGCTAGAGGAGAACCCGGCTGAGCTGTCTTGCCTCTAGCTGCCTTCTAGTCAGGGAGACCTGGCCCACCCACAAGCTGCTGCTCAGCAGACGCTGAGTACAGAGAGAGCCACAGCCAGCATGGAAGGGTGATGCTTTGGTTAAGTGCCTACATTATGCAAGAGGGTCCTGATTCCCTGGAGGATGATGATGATAAGGAAACTACCAGCTCTTCCATCCCCTCATTATTCCTCTACTGCAGCCTTTTAATTTGTGCCTACCCCCCATATGTCCTGTGCCAGAGCTGCCCCTCTCCAGCAGCTGAGTATCCAGGCCCTGGATTTCACCCTAGCTCATTCCCTCTGTCCTGGGGGACCCAAGAAGTGGGCAGCGACTGGCAATGTGCAGATGGTGAAGCCTAACTGTTCTTTCTTTGATCCTCTGTCCAGTGGGAAGTTTTTTCCCCATAGCCGTTGGGGTTTCCCCAGACATACCCAGACAGGGCAGTACAGGGGCTGGGCTGTACCTGCTTTGTCTTTCCTGTGTCCTCTTAACGGTTTCTCTCAGACCCTTCGAAATCATCATCCTCCTCACCATCTTTGCCAACTGTGTTGCACTGGCCATCTACCTGCCGATGCCTGAGGATGACACTAACGTTGCCAACTCCAGTCTGGTAAGACACAACCCTTCCCACAGTCCTGCAGGACAGCCAGGTGCTGGGTTTGGAGGAGCTGGTTGCCCAGCCTGGCATGGGTGTGAGATGGGTGCCTGTAGTGGAGCATCTGCTGCTGCTCTGTAGGGTGCAGTCAGGTAGTGTTGGCCCAGCAAGAAATGCTGCAAAGACAGAGGGAGGCAGAGTGGTGGAGAAACTGCTGCAAAATGGGGCTTCAAAGGGGCTGATTTTTTAATCATTACACTTTCAAAAGGAAGCATCCTGTTCCAGAAAGGCTCAAATGTTTTGTTTTCAATGTTTATGGAATATTTTTTTCTGCTTTTATTTCAAAACTGTATTTTAATTTTGGTATTTTTTATTTAAGAGGGAAAAAAAAAATCTCTGTTAAGCAAAGAGGTTGCTGCTTTCCAATGAGTTATTCCTTTTTTTTTTCCCCCAATCACTCCATTTCACATGTAATAAGATGTTTTGATGTGACCCAAATTTGCACTATTTTTAGTTCGCAACCCCTTTCCTCTCTTCGGATCCCCATTGTAGGTCAATCCACATTGATTTCCATTGAGAGTCTGAGTTTCATGACTGAATCAAAGCATCTAAACATTGTCTATTTTTAATGCACTGTTCTTTTCTGCTAATTTTGAGAGCCCTCGCTGTTTAGGTAGGGTGTGTTGTTTGCAGGTGTTGCTGGCAACATGTGACTTGTGTGGTTTTTGCCTGTTCCTTAGAGACCCTGCAGGGGAAAATATTAAAACAGTCAAAGAACCTGAGACACAAAATACAAACTAAGGTTTTACTTGTGCAATTTTTAGTTCCTCAAAGTGCTTTTGTGTCTTTCCCTCTCAGCGGTCTTTTAGTGGCAGTGAAGGTAGTGTTAACTTCTCATTTCCTTGGAAGAAGAAGAAAAGGGTTGCTATTGGCAGTGTGTTATTATGTCTTTCAAAAATAAAATCAAGATAGTTCTACAGAGGAGGAGAATTAAAAATACCCAGGGTGAATTAATTGCTGGGGTGTTCTTTCGGCCTGCCAGTGTACTATCTGACCAGCTCCTCTAACACTCGCGAGCTTGGGGCAGAGTCAAGCTTAAGACACTGGTTTTGGTTTCTGCCCTGGTCAAGGAGGCACCCCAGGATTTGAGATACGCTGTTATCTCAGCTGAGAGATTAAAGAGACACAGCAAAACTGAGGCAAGTTGAGTGTGGAAAACAAGAGGTGGGGATAGCGATGATGGGGGACTTCCTGCTAGGAGGGGCTTTGGCATCCTGAGACCAGGATGCCTGTGAGGGCAGTGCTGAAGAAAACCCAGCAGTATGTGGCAGCGTGGCATGACGGGGGACAACCTGGCAGCAACCTACTTCACAGTGCTCCTGGTCAGGGACTGATGCTACCCAAGGAGGATCAACAGCCTTTCCTATTAGTGGGAAGCAGGCCTGTAATGAGCAATGTCATGCATAAAGGACATTTCACACAGGTAATGGCATGCTGTTAGTATCACAGATAAAGGCTTTAGGTTTAGGTAAAAGAGATGTTTAATATAAAGGAGTATGCTTCCAAAAATTCCACTGTTCTGTGTTACATTGGGTTGTGTCTCAGCCACAGGCATCAGGGGACCCTGAAGCCTGAACACAAAGCCTGGTTTTGAAGAGCGAGTACCTGCTATCACAGAATCATAGTGTCATTTAGGTTAGAGAAGAACTTTAGGATCATCAAGTCCCACCATTATATCATTGAGTCCAACCATCAGATGCCAGGTGTCTGTCCCTTGAGGATGGCTCAGAGGCTTTATCCAAGTCTTGCTCCCACTGTCCCTTGGAGGAGGCAGCAGGAATCACAAAATCACAGAATCTCAGGGATTGGAAGGGACCCTGAAAGCTCATCTAGTCCAATCCCCCTGCCGGAGCAGGAACACCTAGAGCAGGTCACACAGGAATGTGTCCAGTCGGGGAATGTCTCCAGAGAAGGAGACGCCACAACCTCTCTGGGCAGCCTGTTCCAGTGTTCCCTCACCCTCACCGTGAAGAAGTTTTTCCTCATATTTAAGTGGAACCTCCTCTGTTCCAGCTTGTACCCATTGCCCCTTGTCCTATCACTGGCTGTCACTAAGAACGTGGAGCTGAAGCTCCTTCTGTAGAGCCCTGCGTGGCCATAGAGGCTGGGGGCTGACGTTGCTGAGGAGTCTGGGGCTGTCTCACACTGCATTGCATCAACATTGTACACACTGTTATTTCGGCTGCTCTGCAGCTCGTTCAGCACCGACAGCCTAGGTGATTGTGTCCCTAACATGGGTGAAGCATGCATGTGCATAGCAGCCCTGTGCATTGCAAGGACCTGCATCTTTTTATAGTGGCTTTTTGAAGGCTGGGCTCCTCATACACTCAGCTCTGCCAGGCAGCTCTGCTGTCCTTCCCTAAGCAGCTTCCCACTGTGGGTAGACAGGCTCTGAGTACTTGGGATGATGGGTGGTGGTGGCACAGAGTGGATCCTCAGCTGCTAGAAACTGGGCAGGGCTTCAGCGAAGTCATAGAATGGTTTGGGTTGAAAGGGACCTTAAAGACCATCTATTTCCAGCACCTTTGCCCTGGGCAGAGACACCTTCCACCAGACCAGGTTGCTCAAAGCCCCATCCAGCCTTTTCTTGAACCTCTCCAGGATGGGGCAGCCACAGCTTCTCTGGGCAACCTGGGCCAGGGTCTCACCACCCTCATAGTGAAAAATTTCTTTGTGAGATCTCATCTAAATCTTCCCTCTTGCAGTTTGAAGCACTTACCCCTTATCCTACATGCCCTTGTAAAAAGTCTCTCTCCAGCCTTCTTGTAGACCTCCTTCAGATACCAGAAAGCTGCTAAAGATCTTCCCAGAGCCTTCTCTTCTCCAGGCTGAACAACCCCAACTCTCTTAGCCTGTCCTCACAGCAGAGGGGTTTCAGCCCCTTGATCATCTTCATGGCTCCTTCTGGACCCACTTCAACAGGTCCATGTCCTCCGTGTGCTGAGGACTCCAGAGATGGATGCAATATTCCAGGTGGTCTCATGAGAGTGAAGTAGAGGGATAGAATCACCTCCCTCATGCAAGTCAGTGGAGGTGTGCCTGTACACCATGTGTGCCTCACTTGCAGGGTCTGATGTGTCTCCTCATGGCACAGGCACAGGGTGGCCATGTGGGTCGTGAGTGGCATGAACTCTGTGATGACCTGCAACATGGGCAGCACCAGAGCTCGGGGAAGTGCATGACTAATTTCTTGTCAAATCATCCCAGACATGTGAAGTGGGGTCTGCAGCAGGTGCAGGACATGCCAGGACAAAAATATCCTTGAGCTTCTTTCTGCTGGTATCTGGAGGCAACACTAAGTTTGCCCTGGCTCAGGACACCACTTTGTGGCCTCATGAGTTTCATTGTCAGTATGTGTCCTGCAGCTACACCTATCACTTGGAGAATCCAGAGTTTGCCATGACTTGCTCATGACTTTCCCTACCTTGGCCTACTGACAAGATGCTTGTGAGATGTCTCTATAGTCCAAGGCCTGGCTCCTCTTGCTCTGCTCCTGCTCTGCTATCATCAGCACTTACCCATAGTTTTCAGCCAGATAAGCCAGGGGAACTGGACCCACAGCTGTAGGGCAGGTGATAGGGGATCCCTCCAGCCAGCACTGATGGATCACTGCACAGAACCTTTGTACTGGCCGTGCCAAGACTTTTGCTTGTACTGGAGGGGTTACACTAGCCAGACAGATCAGGATGATCCAGTCCAGTGTGTGTGTCTGGGTCTGCAAAGCACAACAGTGAGCTGGTACTGTAAGGAAATTCACAATTACTGTCTCTCCCAGGATGGAGGGAATGTAGCCAAGTTGCAGGCTGCTGTCTCCCTCTTGGCCCAGATTTGAACCTTAGAATCATAGAATCATCTGGGCTGGAAGGGACCTTCAAAGATCATCTAGTCCAACCCCCCCCACAGTCAGCAGGGACACCCCCAACTAGACCAGGGTGCCCAGGGCCTCGTTGAGCCTCCCCTTGAATGTCTCCAGGGAAGGGGCCTCAACCACCTCCCTGGGCAACCTGTTCCAGTGTTCCACTACCCTCATTGTAAAGAACTTATTCCTAATATCCAATTTAAATGTGCTTTTCTTCAGTTTAAACCCATTGCCCCTTGTCCTGTCACTACAGGCCTTTGTAAATAGGCTCTACCCAGCCTTCCTGCAGGCCCCTTTCAGGTACTGGAAGGTTGCTATTAGGTCTCCACGGAGCCTCCTCTCTTCCAGGCTGAACAGCCCCAGCTCCCTCAGCCTGTCCTCGTAGCAGAGGTGCTCCAAACCCATTGATCGTCTTTGTGGCCCTCCTCTGGACCCACTCCATCAGGTCCATGTCTTTATATTGAGGGCTCCAGACCTGCACACAGGACTCCAGGTGAGGTCTCGCCAGAGTAGACTAAAGTGACAGAAAGTCATGTTCATTGCCCAGCAGTCACTCCCCAGAAGACATCTCCAGTGAAGGAGCAAGAGAGAGATGACTGAAGGCACCCTCCCCAGCGTGTGTATTGGCAGTTTCCCCCCAGCCCCTGCCCATGTCTCTGCTGCTTGGGGCTGTCCCTGATAGGAACCATGTCTCTGTGCCCAGGTCTCCTCCNGCCAGTTTTTTATCCATTGAACAGTCAACCCGTCAAATCCATATCTCTCCAATTTGGCAAGCAGGATGTCATGGGGAACCGTGTCAAAAACCTTGGTGCTTATTGGCTGTACATGGTGGGCAAATATTGATGGAGCTGGCCAAAGCACCATTCTTCTGGTTTGGGCTTCTCAAAAGGACCTCAGAAATCAACTTTTGATTCCTTTTGATTCTGGGCAAGGGGTTTTTAGAGGGCGAATCAGTCTCCTCTTCTCCAAGCTAAAGAGACCCAGCTCCCTCAGTCTTTCCTCATGTGGGAAATGCTCCACTCCCTTCATCATCTTTGTGGCTCTGGCCTGGACTTTCTTGAGCAGTTCCCTGTCCTTCTGGAACTGAGGGGCCCAGAACTGGACACACTATTCCAGATGAGGTCTCACCAGGGCAGAGTAGAGCGGGAGGAGAACCTCTGTTCTTGCCATTGCTGCCCTCAGATACAACAAGAACTGGAGTTTGTATGGGTGACAGTCATACAGGGACACTTGGCATGGCCACTGCTTTTGGATGTGGTAATTGAGCAAGCAATACTTCTGTCTGAGCCCTGACCCTGGTTTCTTCACCATTCACCAGCATTTTCCCTTTGGCAAACCAGAAGGACCCTGGGAGGGAGCAGCACTGCAGCCTTCCCCAGTGGAGACCCACTCCGAATTTGGTCTCAGAGAGACGTTTCTGCCTGTCTGGGTGCAATGCCCTGCATAGCCCCAGCAGGGATGCTCCTTGCCCTTCATGGGGTGCAGATAGAGAAGAGACGCCACAGAACACCAGAAATATAAATAGTCCTGTACATCTGGCTGCTTCAGAGGGATTTGAATCCCAGTCTGGAAAGGGCCATCAGCGGCAAGGGCAGCAATGGCAGGGACAGGCAGAAACAGGTGGCCACAGGCAGCTCTTGGCCGTGCTCCAAGAAAATATGAGCTATTCTGGGCCCTGCAGCTGCAGGGCTGTGCTAAGCCCCTGCAGTGGGGTGCTAGATCCCACCTCGGGACCAGCAGAGTCCCCAGGACAATTTCTAGCAGCTCATTCTGCCATGCAGATGCCTGGCATTAGGCTGGAAGTCTTGAGCCCAAGGCCTCACTTCCCTGGGAGCCCAGGGTACAAGAGAAGCCACAATGCAGTTGGCTTGTCTCACAGGACAACTGCAGGAAGCCCTCAGCTGGAGAGGCTGAGGAGGAGTCAGTGCTGCCCGTGGGAGAATGAGGGGGGTGGTGGTGAGGCAGCAGGGAGGGCAGTGATATGCA
Organism: Nycticryphes semicollaris; assembly: GCA_013400055.1. Lineage (NCBI taxonomy): Eukaryota > Metazoa > Chordata > Aves > Charadriiformes > Rostratulidae > Nycticryphes > Nycticryphes semicollaris. The sequence goes on from VXBJ01005855.1 coordinate 13,152, forward strand.
GTGCCCTGGGCCAGGCACCTTTGGGTGCTGGGTTGGGAATCGGTGTCTTTGCTGGTGTGGTTTGTGAGAACAGGTACATACGGCCCAGGGACATGGTCCTGGCAACATGCCATCGAAGGAATGCAGGGGATCATGTTGCAGGCCAGAGAATTGCATGTGGTAGCTCAGCATGTCACCTATTCCTTGCCCAGGGAAGCTACAGTGCTGCCTAGTGTGTGTGGGAGATCACAGATGGGTTCGCAGCAGTGGCTGATCCAGAGACACGTGGGGAAGAGACGTGCATGGTGGTGATGCCAAGGGAAGTGACAGTCTGCTCTAATGGAGCATGCTTTCCTGCTTGCCTTTCCAATCCCCAGGAGAAGATTGAATACGCCTTCCTGATCTTCTTTGCCATTGAGGCGATGCTTAAGATAATTGCCTACGGGTTTCTTTTCCATACGGATGCCTATCTCCGAAACGGCTGGAACGTGCTTGACTTCTCCATCGTGTCCCTAGGGTAATACAAGGAGGGGAAGATACTGGTGCTCAGCTTGTGCCAAGCCTGGTCCATAGCCCATCAGCTACATCAGTTTTTCTAATGATTGCAGTGGGTTTGGGGCCAACTCCTAGACTCAATGCACAGCCTTCTCCCATAAGCCCCCTTTTCATGCCCTGACATGCCCCGGGATCCTTTCTAGCTCCTGTTTCTTCCTGCTTGATGAAACATCTTTAACAGCTCTTAGGTCTTCTTGTCATGGAGAATGGGAGTGGCATGGGGTCCTCTGGTGTTTGGCATATAGGGACAGGGTCCACTGGGCACCAGGGGTGGGAGGGCCCCTGGCTGCTCAGCAGTGAAGGTGGCAACCTGTGGAGGGTTGTCCATCCATGAGTACACCCAGGAGTTTGACTTAGCCAAGAGCTGTTCCCTGGGTCAGGCTGAGCACAGCTGGCAGAGTCCCATCCCTTGCTTTCCTGTCTGCAAAGCACTGGCTCCTTAGCACGGGTTTCTTGGTCTGTATCCTCATGCCCTTCTCTTTTCCCTGTCCTTCCTTCTGCTTCTCCCCCCTCTCTTCCCTGCTCTGGCTCTTTCAGGCTTATCACCATGACCCTGGAGCAGGTCAACGCGAAGCAGGGAGGGTCTTCAGGGGGAAAAGGCGGCTTTGATGTGAAAGCCCTGCGAGCGTTTCGTGTGCTGAGACCCCTGCGCCTGGTATCTGGAGTGCCAAGTAGGTGCTGGGTGCCCTGACAGGGTGAAGGGCTGGCGGATGGATTGAATCCCTGTGCCTGGTGAGGGTGGGGGCCATGCAGCAGGTTTCTTGTTGCTGCTGGATGACACCCAGCCACAAAGTGGGTGTGGAAGAGCCACAGGTTCTTCCTCATCTCTACAGCTTGCAGTTGTCAACACTGGGGATCTGCAGGTTGGCACACATGTAGCTCACTGCGTAGCTCAGTGTCAGCACCTTTGGGTGGCCAGTGTGAAAGGGGCCAGGACCTCACTCTAGTCTGTCAGGGTAGGGATCTCCTTCTCCTGTAACTCATATGAATACAGCCAGGATGAGAGCAACAGGGGAAATGGAGGGGCATGAAGCAGTGCCTGATTCCTGGCTCTGCTGGGGTCTTACGCATGCTTGCATGATGTATAGAGAAAGGATTTCTTCCTTCAGAGATTTCAGTCACAACCCACCTGTGCCCTTCTTCCCTTGGCATGGGCTATTTCAGAGGCTGCTTGTCAGGGGGGCTGGCAGGAATGCAAGGTGTACCCAAAGCTGTTTAGGAAGTGGTTGACCTTCTCTCCCTTCTCCTTGGTGCAGGCCTTCAGGTTGTCCTGAACTCCATCATCAAGGCCATGGTGCCCCTGCTCCACATTGCCCTGCTGGTCCTCTTCATGATCATCATCTATGCCATTGTCGGGCAAGAGCTCTTCAAGGGCAAGATGCACAAGACTTGCTACTACCTTGGGACAGGTGGGGCTGTGGCAGGGGGGTGATACAGCAGAGATGGGTCTGTGTGGCTGCTGTGGGGACCACAGAGCTTCTGTGGGTAGCAGAGCGTCTGGTCTTGCCAGTGTCAGGCCTGGGAGTGTGGCAGGACCAAAAGATGTTCAATGCAGCACACAGCTTGGTGATGGTACATGGTAGGAGGAGGTAGTGAAAGGGGAAAGGCTTCTTCAGGAGGCTGGGAGGTGCTGGGACCTGCGCTAGTTGACCTTATCTGGTGCTCACACCACAACTTTCCCCCACAGATGTGATTGCCACAGTGGCACTGGAGAAGCCAGCCCCATGCACCAGCTCTGGCCATGGGCGACACTGCACCATCAATGGCACTGAGTGCCGAAGCGGCTGGCCAGGACCCAATGATGGCATCACTCACTTCGATAACTTTGGCTTTGCCATGCTGACTGTCTACCAGTGCATCACCATGGAGGGCTGGACTGAAGTCCTCTACTGGGTAGGCTCCAGCATCTTGGTCCTTACACCCGGATTGGCAGAGGTGACTCCTGCTCCTGCCTCACACTAGGAAATTCTCTCCAGGACACAGTTCCCAATAGCAGGGCTAAGTCTCTCCACTAGTGAAAGACATCCTGTCCCAACCAAGCTTCGTACTGCGATGCACATCCCATAGTGCACCAGGCTTCTGCATGTCTGCAGGCACTATCCCAATGTGTCCTTGCTCTCCAGATACACAGGAGGGTACTCCAGGTCTCACCTTTTTGAAGGGGTGCAGGCCAGGCACAGCAATGGCTGGCTGGTGGATGTTTCTCTGGCAAAACCCTATGTTTTGCAGTCTTTGTGAGACGGTCTTGCACAGACTTAGACATGGTGAAGATGTTTAAATCTGCTCCCAAAATGTTTGTGTCTGGCTTTACTTCTGCTAAAACCAGATGCAGATTCATAAGGAGCCAGGGCTCAGGTTTATCTGCTATTATCTCAAGTGCTCTCTTTAGAGAGGGCAAAGCACCCAGAGGCTGTTGAGGGGGCCTTAAGGGGAGACAGACAACAGACAGTGTGTTCCAGATGCTTCATCTGCCTCTCTGCTTGCCAGGTGAATGATGCCATTGGGAATGAATGGCCCTGGATCTACTTCGTCAGCCTTATCTTGCTTGGCTCATTCTTCGTTCTCAACCTGGTGCTGGGGGTGCTCAGTGGGTAAGTGCTACCCTGTCCTTTCTCTTTACAGCAATCAGTAAGCACGAGCAGGCTGTGGACATTGGTGGTTTTAACTGTACAATAAGAAAGCCTGGAAAAGTCTCTTTTCCTCTTCCATTCCTCTCCCTTTTTTTTTTTTCATGCTTAGATTCTATGATTAGTGCTAATTCCCCTAGTCTGATGTGACACTCAACCTACTATGCATTGCTGTGGTGAGGTGCTAGCATGCCAGTTTTGTTGCTGGGAAGTATGTGTTCTGAGGAGTGAAGGGGGCCTTTCTGCTCAGGTCTGTGGAGGCTCAGCGTCTTTTTTGTATGTTGCAATCCAGTGTGTGCAAGTGGATCACACTCATCATCTCAATTCACAAGGTGGAGAGCTTGGGGCAGCTTTCTGCGCCCCACATAGGTGAGACTGCTCTAATCCTCAGCAGGGCTGGAGAACTCCCACAGCCTGCAATGTCTAGCTTTAGTTGGCCTGTCCAATCACAGCATACTGCAGCAAGGAGCTCCCAAAGTGCAGGCAGTAGTGAGGAAGAAACCCTGCCTACCATCAGGCATCAGGAAACGATCCCCTGTGATCTTGCAACATGGAACAGGGCCAAAAGACAGGAAAGTCGCTAGAGCAATCTAATGGTAGCACTAGGTGGTAGGATATTTCAGGCTCTTATCTTTTTACAAGGACTGACCTGGCACAGGGCTCTTGTACCTGTCCTCCATGCAGTCCCCCTTCTGAGTCTTACTCTGCTGCTTGCCTTGTCCCAGAGAGTTCACCAAAGAGCGTGAGAAGGCCAAGTCCCGAGGCACATTTCAGAAGCTGCGGGAGAAACAGCAACTGGAAGAGGACCTGAAGGGCTACATGGACTGGATCACCCACGCCGAGGTCATGGACAGTGACCGGGCCAGGGGAGAAGGTACCAGGTCTGCTTGGTCAAAAACCCTTAGCATGAGGGTTGGGTTCCTAACACTGACCATCATAGAGGGGTAGGGTTCCTAACACTGACCATCCTAGAGGGGTAGGGTAGAGACCTTTGGAGAAGTCACAAAGACTCATTTTGCTTGAAAACCTATGAAACAAAATGCTTTGACTTCTGCAGAACAGTTTCTTTCCTCTTGCTTTGCATTTTTTCTTCTTTCCTGAATCACTTTATTGAATCTGTCCCCAACTAGCAATAATTTGGCCCTCATGCTAAATCTCCACCTCAACTGTATTTAATATTTGCAGACTACTAGCAAGGCCTAGGTCTTCTTTGGCCAAGAGCACTTGAAATGATCATGAGAAGCCATAAGGAGCATGTGCGCTTATGTATACAGGGGCAGAGTGCAGGGTTACTAGCTCACACAGTATCAGATGCATGAATTTCTTGCCATTGCTTGACAATTTAAAGGGGTTAGAAGGGGCTCAGGGAAGGAGGTGAATATACAGGCATTTAGCCAAAGGCCTGACAAGGCCTGGACAGCTCTGCCATTGAGCCACTGTACCTGCTACGGACACTACGCTGCCTAGTGAAGTAACTTTTGATGCCTCAAACTGGGCAATACATGTGTGCAAAAAGCCTTGGGAAACAGTGTTAAAAACAAAATGCCTTTTCCACGCCTGTGGCCAGGGCTCTTACAAATCTCCTGTTGATCAACATTTGCTCAGATACAACTGACCCCAGTTTTTTTCATGCTGGGAGCACCTCGCACTGAGAAGCTGTCATGGGTGGAGTGCTAAACTTCACTTGTAAGAGAGTAGTGAAATATTTATCAATACAAAACAGTGATTTAACAAAGTTGATAGTGAATGTGACAGTGTTTTACGAGATTCAATGGCAAGGTACACTTAATTATTTACTGCACAGAGGACAATGTCAGACGAGCTGTCAGGGAGTCCCTCCTGTTGAGTTATGAGGTTCAGAAAGGTCCCCATTGCTTTCTAAACTCCTTCCCAGAGAGGAGTCTTAAGTGTGGATGAATCCAATCCTAGTCCCATACTTGGTCAACAGTTTATGTTTAAAGGATTATATATGTGCAATCAGTCCTTCATATTACTTAGCTAAGATTTCAAAGTTTAGCATGCTATTAGTCACTTACCGAGAATCTGTTGCAGCAAGAAATCACTCAGCCTTGAGGAGTAAAACTTAAGTGAACGTCCTGACGCAGGGGGAGATCCTGGTGTGCAGCCACTGCCATACAGGAGAGCTCAAAGGGCTCTTGGGCTGTCCACTATTTATGGAGTAAAATCATATTTGCATGGCAGCAAATTATCTAGTTCCCCACTCCAGACAGTGTTTGGCTGTGCTGCCAGCCATCGTCGAATGTTCAGGTGAAACTCATCACACTATTGGTTATGGCTTGAGGAGGAGCTGGGGAAGTGGAAAATCATACTGCCACAGGAGTCTTTGTACACACTGCTGTCTCTCCAGGCTGCTGCTTTTGCTGCAGGGCAGGTGTTTGTGGTGCCTCCTACTGGGTTTGCACCTGAAACTCAAAACCTGGTCAAACTCTTGCTGCTGTTTCCCTGAGTCAGCATGTCTTGGTTTCACCTCTGACGGGGAAGGTCTTTCTGATGTGTTCCTGGGAGAGGTTCCCTCCCACCTGTTTTTCTCAAGGGCTCCAAGGAAAGCCTGGGATGTTGTTCCCTCCCTAGGTATGATGCCATCGGATGAAGGAGGGTCAGAGACAGAGAGTTTGTATGAAATTGAGGGCATGAACAAGTGGATTCTCTACTTGTAAGTATGCACTGGTTGAACCATCTGCTGCTCTGCATGTGGGCTTGCCCAGTCTCTCGCTTGCTGTCTTGGCTGGTCCAGGCTTTCTTGTCAGCCACCTGTTACTGGGGTTTCAGCTGTGGTACTGGCAGAAAGCCACCTCAAGGTGAACAACATCTTCACTTTGGGACCTGGCTCCAAGCATGTCTTGGGATTTAGGAGCTGGGCCTGTGGCCAGCCAACCAGAGGTGACTGTAGGCCAAAAAGGAGCCAGGAGGTGTTTGTGTGAATGAACTGCAATGCCTGAGTGAATGCACCAAGTGCCAGGTGTGCATTCACTCAGGCACTTTTCAGGGAAGTGCCCTTTTCAGGGAAGGCCTCTATAGGAGGAAGCTGGGGTGGCTTCAGTCTGCAGTCTGCAGGTACAGCCCTGCACTGAGCAGGACCTGGTAGCTCTATCTGCTGATCTTTTGGCTGTCTCTGCAGCCGCCAGTGGAGGCGTTGGAACCGAATATTTCGTAGAAAGTGCCGGGATGTGGTGAAGTCCAAGTTCTTCTACTGGCTTGTCATCCTGCTGGTGGCACTGAACACCCTCTCCATTGCGTCTGAGCACCACTTCCAGCCAGAATGGCTGACACAGGTGCAAGGTGAGCAAAGAGCCTGAGGGAGAGAGAGGGCTGGGATACCCTGCTGCCCTGGAGGCATGTGTGAACTCTTGCTGTTCGTGCACAGCCACGCTGGCTTGGCATGGGAGCTGTTAGACACACGCAGACACATGCTTGTGCACACAGACGCAGCCAGCACACAAGTGAGTGTACACCATCCCCACTGGGCTCTCGCTTAGCTGCACATTGGACATGCATGGTGCACACAGTTATACATCCACAGTGTATATATTCTTTGGGACATGGGTTCACCTGGTGAACACACATAGAGCATATACGTTTAAAGCTGTACGTGCACAGTGCACACAAACACACATTGCATGCTCTCATGCACTACAGCCACACATATTCATGCATGCAGTCACACCACCTGCAACCCCCACATGCAAACACACACAGGCACAGGGAGTACAGCTATGTACATGTGTATGCAGCTCAGCCACGTGTACACACACACACACAGAGCTCAGAACACGTCCACACACTGCATGGACTCACATGCACAGGTCAGCCACACTCCCACATGTTCAAGCACACAGTTGCACATCACCTTTCTCCTCATTTCTTCTCCCACGAGCTCCCTGAAATATAGCATTTGCTGCAGCTATAGCTCGGGGCTCACTGGTGGGTAGAGTAAGGAGGTGAGCAGCACTGCCATCCTTCCCTTTCTGTGCTGTGCTGAGATGAAGAGGTCTGTGCTCTGATGGGCTGGATCTCCCACCCTAGACAATGCCAACCGGGTGCTGCTAGCACTCTTTGTGGCTGAGATGCTGTTGAAGATGTACGCACTGGGCCTGCGCCAGTACTTCATGTCACTCTTCAACCGCTTTGACTGCTTCGTGGTGTGTGCGGGGATTCTGGAGATCATCCTGGTGGAGCTTGGCACCTTGTCACCCCTGGGCATCTCTGTGCTGCGTTGCATCCGTCTCCTCCGCATCTTCAAGATCACCAGGTTGGGGAAGGAGTTCTGTGGGTGCTGGTGGCTCATGGCACCCAGGCAACATTGGCCTTGTGCCTGGGGAGGGCTGCAGCATGAGCAGAACTGGTAGCTTCTGGATAGAGGAACAAGGCCAAATGGGGATTTCTGTTCCCACGAGATAGTCTGGGAGTGGTAAGCAAGACACAGCAGGGCTTGCTGGAAGTCTCCTGCGGTGTCCTCTCTCTCTCTGGGTTCTGGAGTGTTGTAAATGAGGGTGCTGTGGGACAAGACTCCTGGCTTTTCTTTCTGGCACCAACCCACTGTATATACATCCCCCTTCCCCATCCTGCTAGCTGGTGCCCTGTGCAGGCAGCACCATGCCTGGAGCTTGATTTCTACCTCCTGGGGCCTGCCTGGAGCAGTCCCAGTGCTCAGCATATGAGTGATACTGGTTCAGAGCCCCCCTTGCTGGGCTGCCAGCGCATCCCCCTGGGCCAGGGAGTCTGTTCCCTGTGCTTGCCTGGTACTGTCCACAGCCTTCCTCACTCCTTCACCTCCTGCATGCTCCTGTTTCTCCTCTCCCCAGGTACTGGACATCCTTGAGCAACCTGGTGGCCTCCCTGCTCAACTCTGTCCGCTCCATTGCTTCTCTGCTCCTCCTCCTCTTCCTTTTCATTATCGTCTTTGCACTGCTCGGCATGCAGCTCTTTGGAGGAAAGTTTGACTTTGAGGACATGGAAGTGCGGCGCAGTACATTTGACAACTTCCCCCAGGCCCTCATCAGTGTCTTCCAGGTAAGGGAAGTGCATGTGGGAAGTACAGTGAGGGAGGACAGGGTACAGGGAGTCTCTCCTGTGCTTGAGGTCCCCTGGCAAGAGCTGGAGGTCAGGGAGATGTGGGTTTGTGAGAGGTGATGTGGGTTTGAATCACAAGCAGGGAAACGCGTCGGGGATCATGAGCAGTAGTGCAGGTTCAGGTCTGAGCAGGAAGGTGGGGTCTGGCTATGGGGCTTTAGGGGCTGTGAGGGTTCAGGTCTGGAGCCAGGAGCGCAGGATCAAGCTGTGGAGTTCTTCCATGCTCTGCTGTGGGAAGTCTTGAGTCCCTATTTCTGGTCTTCTCTCAGATCCTGACCGGAGAGGACTGGAATTCAATCATGTATGATGGGATCATGGCCTATGGGGGCCCATCCTTTCCTGGCATGCTGGTCTGCATCTACTTCATCATCCTCTTCGTCTGTGGGAACTGTATCCTCTGCCTACAAAGACAGGCCCAGCCCTATAGCATCAGCTACGCAGGACTCCTTCAGGTTTTCAGTGCTTCCCTTAAGCTTTTCTGTTCTGAACAGCAGGGGAACAAACCACAGGCCTCAGGGCTTGCATTGGTGGTGGCTGGTGGCTGGGATCTGGAGTCTGGAGAAAAGCATGCTGCGCGGTGTGTTTGGACAACCAGCAGGCAGAGATTCAGCTGTCAGTCAATGACAGCTGGATGGACTGAAGTAATGCAGAGAGGGGGCAGCCAGCCCAGAGCTCAGGATAGGTGCAGAGTTAGGGATCACCAGCCAGGGTTATCTCAAGAGCTTAACTCCAGGAAAATTTCCCTGAGCACTCTGGAGACCATGGACAACTCTTGCCACATTTTCCAAACAGGAATCAAGTTCATATCCTTAGTGTTGTCTCTCCAGATATCCTCCTCAATGTCTTCCTGGCCATTGCAGTTGATAACCTGGCTGAGGCTGAGAGTCTGACCTTAGCCCAGAAGGCCAAAGCAGAGGAACGCAAGCGGAGAAAGATGTCCAGGTGAGTGCTGCACTCCTTGGCAGCAGGAACTCCCAAACCAGGTGCTTTGGTGTCAGAATGGCGTCACTCATGCCCTTGCCCAGAGTTCAGTTCCTGCTCTCCCCTCCCTGCTCAGGGGTTACCCAGAGAAGTCTGAAGATGAGAAGCAGATGCTGGCAAAGAAGCTTGAGCAAAAAGCAAAGGGAGAAGGGATTCCCACAACAGCCAAGGTCAGTGCTGTTGGGGCTGGGCCTTGGAGAGCTCCTGGTGAGGGATCATGCTCCTCCCACCAGCCAGGGCTGATAAAGGCTTGGATCTGGCCTGGGTCTGGACTCTTCTGGGCCAGAATTGCTCCTCATCTTACCATCCTCTGGTGACAGGGCCTCTCTGGGCACAGGCAGAACATGTTACACGGTGAGACAGGTCCATTGCAGGGTATCCTTCTCCTCAGATTAATTTCCTTGGCCGCAGCCAGTTTTCAGTGGTTGAGATATGCTAGAGCACATCAGTGTGGAGGGGAGCAGAGCAAGTCAGCAGCATCGCAGGCCTTCTTTATGTCCACACCAGCACCCCTTGTATGCAAAAGCCTCTGTGCAGCTGTGCTGACTGTGTGCCGAGCTGCCTTTTATAAGCATTTGGCCAGCAGCTACTTCCCTATCCACTTTCCAGAGATGCTCCATGGGAACTCACCGAGGAGTCACCCCATGTCTTATTCCACCCATGGTATAAGTGCATGGCCTCAGGCTCTCACCGGGTACAGTTCCATCCTCTTGGTATTGTTCTTTGCTCAGATTGCAGCATCCTACTCCATCCTGGGCCAGGACCCCATGTGCTTGGTGCTGTAGGGGCCATATGCAGAGGCACTGCTTGCCTCACATGGCTTCCAAGATGCAACATTTGACAGCAGTACTGGCACACACAGCTGCATGTCCTCCTGTCTGTCTCTGCCTTCTTTTAGTTAAAAGTGGACGAATTTGAATCCAATGTCAATGAGATCAAAGACCCCTACCCTTCTGCAGACTTCCCAGGTAAGACTTGTCCCTGGCAGGGCAGCAGGAAGGCTGGGGAGATGCTGCAGAGGGATGGTGCCAGAACTTGGGCTGTGTGAGGAGCAGAGGATGCGGTGACCCTCCTCCAGCCTCAGAGTACTGACATCTTTCTGGCATAGATGCCAAATCAGAAACAAAAGACTGTCCATAAAGTCACATTCTCTCTCTCTGGGTGATTTTTTTCCTTTTCCCTCTTTGTGATCACCCTGCAGGTGATGATGAGGAAGACGAGCCAGAAATCCCCCTGAGTCCTCGGCCACGTCCCCTTGCAGAGCTACAGCTGAAAGAGAAGGCCGTGCCCATGCCTGAAGCCAGCTCCTTCTTCATCTTCAGCCCAACCAACAAGTAAGCACTGACTCTTGTCCTTGCCTTGGGAAGCCAGGCCTGGCCCAGGAAACTCTGGCACTGGCCCCTTCCAGTGGGGTCCTACTTGCCAGCTCTGAAGAGAGCTAGCTTGCTGGGAAATGTCTTCTCTGTCGAAGGGCTAGCACAGGCATCCCTTCATGCCTAGTGCCTTCCTGTCCTCCAAGTTTAGCCATAACCCTCTTCCAGGCTCCCATGGCTGTGTCTGATGTTCCTCTGGCCCCTCCCAGTATCTCATGCCATATCTGTCCCTGGCAGGTTTCGTATGCTCTGCCACAGAATTGTCAATGCCACCTGGTTCACCAACTTCATCCTGCTCTTCATTCTGCTCAGCAGCATCTCACTGGCAGCTGAAGATCCCATCCGTGCTGAGTCCTTCCGCAACCAGGTGCCTGTGTAGCTGTGGAGGGTTGGGATAGGTTGGGAAGACCTCATGGAGACCCCCAGGTCCCCAGGAAGCAGAGACCTACTTACCAGATGTTGTACCTGGACAGGCAGCTGTGATTTCATCTCTGCCTTTGGGAGGAATGGCTGGTTGTGTTTTCAGTTCAGGGCACAGCTGGGACAGGGTTTTACTGCTCCATGTCTCAGTTTACTTCTGGATGAAGAGATCCACCTGACAAGGTGTGCGAGATTACCTTTGTTCAAGGCTGTGGTGGCTTACTGGGGATGGGGACATCCCATGACGTGGCAAACTGGACCACTTTTGGGTGCAGCACCTTGAAATACTGCTCAGCATGGAGTAGTGGTAGCCACAGGTCTAGCCAAATGAGACAGAAATGGGTCTGCACCTGTGTGTTGTCTGGCAGGGCCTGGGGGGGCTCTCACGTGAGACAGTTTCTCAGGGCACTCTGCTTTTGGAGATCAGATGCTTTCAGGTGAATCAGGTCATGCCTTACTCATTCAGAAAATGAGAGCTTGGTCCCAGGCTACAGGTTGGATCATGCACTGGGGAAGATCAGGAAGGTGAGGGAAGTTCAAGAGTCTTCTAGGCATTGAATTTACAGGCTCTGTTGAGCTAGATGGGCTCCTCAGTCCACAGAGTGGAGGGGAAAACCACAATGCCAAGATGTTTGAACAAACATTGCCCAAATCTCATCCAGTTCTGGTACTTCTGTCCCCAGATTCTTGGATACTTTGACATTGGCTTCACCTCTGTCTTCACTGTTGAAATCGTCTTGAAGGTGAGTCACTCTGCTCTATGGTCCTGGCCATGTGCATGACTCAAAGCATGGGTTTAGACTGTTCTGGCCATGGGCACTCATGCTTTTTAGGCACAAGCTCAAGGTCCCAGCAAGAAGATGCTGCAAACTAATTTTCATGTCCCCAGAGTTCAGGAGGTCTAGGTGATGCGTGACCTGCCCCAGAGGCCACATGTCCCCTCCAGTGAGGTCAGGCAGCTGCACCCTGACACAGGGACAGGTGGGCCATGGCACTAGCATTTTTGTTCTGACATACCCTTAAGAAAAACTTGGAGAAAGAGAAAGCAGTGGAAATCCGTGGAGTAAAACAATAATCCAAGCAGCTGCTGCATGTTGCTCCCACTGCAAGTGTCTTTTCTCCTCTTTAATTTGCTGAATGATTGGGAAGTGTTTTGTCTCCTGCCTGACTGCAAAGGAAATGATCTGAGCAGGATAGTGTATGTAGGCCATAGAGCTGTGAGAAGCTCCTCATGCCTTGTCCACCCCAGGGCTGTGGAGCGACTATGTTGCCAAGCCCTGCCTGTCCTCTCTCCTAACTCCATCTGCTCTCCAGATGACAGCATATGGTGCTTTCCTGCACAAAGGCTCCTTCTGCAGGAATTCTTTCAATATCCTTGACTTGCTGGTGGTTGCCGTCTCCCTCATCTCCATGGGAATCGAGTAAGCACTTCAATGCTTCATGGGGTGGGCACTGGCAGGTTTAGCCTGGAAGGGAAGCTGGGGTGTTGTTGCTCTCTGCACTGGATGGAGGAGAAGCAGGCAGCCCAAGGGATGGACATGACCCCACGTGTTAGTGTCCATCAAGTCATGCTTAGGAGGACAGGACATGGACAACTGGGAGGCAGGGTGGAACACTCCTTGAGTGTCAAAGGTCTGGGAAGGAATTAATTCTGGAGCTACTTACTCCAGCTGCCAGTGCCCACTGGCCTCCTGTGGGGCGATGACTTAGTGGCATCTGTATGTCTCTTCCATCCCTTGCCCCTCACCCTGGTCTCAGCCTGGCCTCCCTGGCTGCTTGGTGGGGCTGTGCCAAGCTGCTCCAGGCAGGGAAATTGCCCCATCTCAGCTCTGCCCTCTTCTTCAGGTCCAGCACTATCTCAGTGGTGAAGATCCTCCGGGTGCTGAGGGTGCTGAGGCCTCTGCGAGCCATTAACAGGGCAAAGGGGCTAAAGGTAAAGGAAGGCTGGGACTGGGGTGTCCTGATGGGTTGTAATGCAGCAGGCATCATGCCCTGTGGGTTTTGTGGGGCCAGGAACCCATTTCCCACTCTAGAAGGGGTCTGCCCCATCCCACTGCTCTCAGCAGGATCCTGCTCTCCCTGGGGCCCAGACCTGCAGTGAGAGGGTGTGGAGGACACAGCAGGGGCTTTCCCCAGCCATGCTCACATGCACACTGTCCTTGACCTCCGCAGCATGTGGTCCAGTGCGTGTTCGTGGCCATCAAGACTATTGGTAACATTGTGGTCGTCACGACATTGCTGCAGTTCATGTTTGCCTGCATCGGGGTTCAGCTTTTCAAGGTGAGAGGTATCTCAGGTCGGCAGGAGAGACATTTTGCTCAGGAACATTCTGGGCAGGCTCGTCCAGTCATAGCTCTTAGGAATGGAGTCTCCCAGTGTTGAGGTCACTCAGGCTGTACTCTCTATGCTCTGCAAGACCTGCTTGCACCAGATGTTGCAGCAGAAGAACCTGCAGTAGGAGGAGAGCAGGAAACACCCAGAATACTGTCAGGTCCGGACAGCATATGCAGAGAGACCTGCTTCCTCACCCGACTTAGTGCCTCAGTTTCCTCTTTCTAAGGCAGCAAGTAGTTCTGACTTTCTCTGTGCTTTGGATGCAAACTGTTTCCTTTTTCACATCACTCTTGCTCTCTGAGCCTTGGATGTTCCAAGGCAGAGCTGGCCCTGGTTGAACTCAGATTTGTTCTAGACACCCAGCAGACTGAGCAGACCTGTCAGCATATCTTAACTTTGAGTTAACTCTATGGTTACTGCTTTCTTCCCCATTTTCCAAATAGTTGGCTCTCACATAGAGACATGCAGAGTGATCTAGATAGGTCTCAGCTCAGGGCCCTGTAAGATTTATTCCCATCACTAGGCAACATTTACTTGTGTCAGCTTGGGATTCACTCACAAGTCTGCCATGGCTCCTGAAAGACCCTGTGTTGACTTGCAGAGTGGGAAGCCAGCTGTAGTGAGACAGAGTCAAGACAGAGGCAGGAGAGGACTGACTACATGCTGTGGAAAAGTCAAAACTCCCTAGGGCTTGTGAAGTCACAGCAAAATCATAGCCTCTCCTGATCTCTGTTAAATACAGGGCAAATTCTATAGATGCACAGATCCATCCAAGATGACAGAGAAGGAGTGCAGGTAAGAGCTCTTTGCAGCTCAGCTTCAGCAGGGCAGTGGCCAGAGAGGGAAGGGGTGGGAGGAGGGGTTGTGGCGGAGGCTGTTTTTGTTGCTGCATGGGGATATTGCATCCAAAAAGTGGGGCTGGGGTCTTGTACTCTTCTCTCTAACCCTGTGGTAAATCAGAAACAAGTGCAGGGACATCCTGCCCTCCCAGCGACCAAAGAGCCCTGGGCCAATGCCACAGCAAGTGAGTTGAAGGGGGCCCTGGCCAGTGATCGCCATTTCTAATAATCCCTTCTGCTGCAGGGGTTATTTCATCAACTACGTGGACGGGGACCCCACACAGATTGAGCTACAGAAGCGTGTCTGGTTGCACAGCAGCTTCCATTTCGACAATGTCTTCTCAGCCATGATGTCACTTTTTACTGTCTCCACCTTCGAGGGCTGGCCAGAGTGAGTCTGGCTATGCATGGGGCTTGCGCTGGGGGACAGGCTATGCTGGGAGCAGGTCACTGCCACTGGCCTGTAAAGAAAGGAGAGCTCTCCAGGCTGAGGAGTAGGGCTAGCCATCCTGGCAGTGGCTGTGGAGCTGATGAGGTCATCCCAGCAGCCCTGTCCCACCATTGTTGGGTCTGGCATGTCACCAGAGCTCTCCATAACCTTCAAGAGGAGAGATTGTCTTTCCCTCCTAATTAGGATTTCTGTTGCCTTCCTTTCTCTCCTGTAGGCTGCTATACATGGCCATCGATACTAATGCTGAGGATACAGGCCCTATCTACAACTACCGGGTGGAGATTGCAATGTTCTTCATCATCTACATCATCCTCATTGCCTTCTTCATGATGAATATCTTTGTGGGCTTTGTCATTGTCACCTTCCAGGAGCAGGGTGAGAGCGAGTACAAAAACTGTGAGCTGGACAAGAATCAGGTAATGGGACTGCTGGGGCTGGCAAGGTGGACCAGCCCTGGATCTGGGACTGCTGGGGCTGGATGATTGGGGTCAGCCTTTGGTGGTGGCACTGCTAGTGCAGATGAGTTGAACCTGCCTTAGGTATGTTCTCTGCTGGGGCAGGGTCAGCTGGATATGTGCCTGGTACAATGCAAACCTTCTAAGAGAAGGGCAGAGTGGGCCAGAAACAGGGAGTGGACCTTCTGGTGCAGGTGGGGTGCCCAGACTGAAGTGGAGCAGAGGATTGTGTCCAGTTCTGGACTCCCCAGTACAAAAGTGATATGGGTGTTCTGGAGTGGGTCCAGCAAAGGGCCACCAAGATCATTGAGGGTCTGGAGCATCTGTCATACAAGGAGACACTGAGAGCCGAGTCTGTTTGGTGCTGTCAAGAGAAGTCTCATAGGGATCTTACCTGTGTGTGTAAATACCTAATGGGAGGGTGTAAAGAAGACTGGAGCCAGGCTTCAGTGAGAGGAGCCAGTGTGCCCAGTGACAGGACAAAAGTCATTGGGCACAAACTGAAAAAAACAAGGATTTCCATTTAAACATGAGAAAACCTTTTGTTTATGGTGAGGGTGGTCAAGCACTGGGACAGGTTGCCCAGAGAAGTTGTTAAATCTCCATCTTTGGAGGTATGCAAAACCCAAGTGGACACAGTCCTGGACAATGTGCTGTAGCTGGCCTTGCTTTGGGCAGGGAACCTTGACTAGACCGTCTCCAAAGGTGCCTTCTGCTGTCACTCCTGTGATGCTGTCATACTGTAATTCTGTCTGGGAACATCAAGGTTGAAAGCAGGAGAAGCAAAACCAGCATCAGCAGAGGACAATGGTGCATGCTGGGGAAGACAGCTAGACAGAGATGCCTGCTGGCCCAGAGGAGATGCTGGCAGGCTCATGTGCTGACCAATCCTGCAGATGCCGCATGAGCATCTTGAGCTGAAGGTGCTGGGGGTGATATGAGCTGACCATGGACCCAGCAGAGATGGCCCTGGCCAGCTGGGGAGGGAAGGGCCTGCTCAGCACCTCCTAGTTGCAGAGAGAAAACTCAGTGCCCCTTTCAGCCCTGGTTCTTGTGAGGCCATCAGGATGCTCTGGGACAGTCCTGAGAGATCCTGAGAAAGTGCCGTGATAAGGCAGGCTCAGGACCGGAAGGATTGGTACAAAGGCAACATGGCAATCTTTGGAGGCAAGCAGTAGCTTTGGAAACTTGGTCCCATGTTGATGCTCTGGGGGTATATTTGCAGCAGATACTTGAACCATTGGTGTCCCTGGCCCATGTTGCGGGACTGAGAGAGAAGGAAGGGATCCAGCTTGTGTTTGTGGGGATGTGCGGTGTTGCCAGTGGTGTTGGCTCTGTGCCTGAGCCCCTGACACTGCCCTGTGCCACTCTGTGGGATCACATCTGCCCTCCTCTCCCCAGCGCCAGTGTGTGCAGTATGCGCTGAAGGCTCGCCCGCTCCGGCGCTACATCCCCAAGAACCCGTACCAGTACCAGATCTGGTATGTGGTCACCTCCTCCTACTTTGAGTACCTCATGTTCTTCCTGATCCTGCTGAACACCATCTGCCTGGGCATGCAGGTGAGGGGCACAGTGCCCACCACGAGTGGTGGAGGGATGTCCATGACAGCATGTGAGCTAATTCAGCCCTGCCACCTCCCAGAGAGCTTCTGGGGAGGAGGGCTTTCCTACACAGTGAAGGTCATGGTGTGTGTGCAGCACCGCTGGGGATAGGAGCAAAGTGGAACTGGATGGATGTGGGGAGCTCAAAGGAGGGGCTGCCGGGTGCAAATTTCCTTTTTGATGACCATTTCTGAGCCATAGGTCTGTGGGAGGGGGCTTTGCATGCAGCACACAGCTCACAACAGATCTGCCCTGGGCTAGCATTCTCCTCTTGCCTTCTCAGCATTACAACCAGTCTGCAGAAATGAACCATATCTCAGACATCCTCAATGTGGCCTTCACCATCCTCTTCACACTGGAGATGATCCTCAAGCTCATGGCCTTTAAAGCCAAGGTGAGAGGAGAGCATGGTCTGGAGAGCAGGAGAGGGCCTCAGGCCAGGCCAGGGTTGGGGAGTCCATTTACCCTGCATTTGGCATCTGTCCAGTACAAGAACCCCCAGGCCTGCAACTCCAGAGACCTTCTCCTTGTGAGATCCTCATGCAGGGGACCTGTGAGTTTCTGGAAGGACTACTTTTTGTCTGGGCTACCCTTGCTAGCCAAATACACCCCTATCCAGCCAACTATTGTTCCCATCTTCAGGGTCATCTGTCACTGGTGGGGTCATAGCTCTAGCCACCTTGATCCACCCTTCTCATTGCACACCACTGCAAGACAGGACCAAGCAATTGACCAGAGGATAACTGGCCTGAGCAGCATCAGGCCTCTGTCTCTTCTTGAGATGCCATACGTCACTGATGATCCTTCTAGTACTCCTTCCTCTGTGCTGCAGCAACTGTCTCCTCCTTAGCTTGACCCTTGGATACTCACTCCTCTTCTCTGGCTCTTCCCTGGCAGGGCTACTTTGGTGACCCCTGGAATGTCTTCGACTTCCTCATAGTGATTGGCAGCATCATTGATGTCATCCTCAGCGAGATTGATGTAAGTGTCAGGCTGCTTGGGCATGAGGACATCCCTGCAGAGCACCACTGCTGTCACATGCCTGAACCTGTGCTGTAGTGCTGCCCTGGGGTGAGACAGGGATGCCAGTGTGGTGTCCAGCTCTGCAGAGTCTTGGTGTCCTCTCTTCTTTCCCTGCTCTGCTTGGTTCTGAGGAGGGACAAGCCAGGATCATCCCATGGCTTGAGTGCGTAGAGATCACAGTGGTCCTGTGGACCTCAAAACATTGTTTAAACGAAGGGGACTACCCCTAGCTGGCCAAGATGTCACACTGCCCCCTCCCTTCCCTTCCCCTAAATCTGTAGGCACTGTGATCCTGTGGAAAAGAGTCAACTCACTTAGGACTGGACCACGAGCATCAGGACTCGTGCCAAGCCCTGCCCTGCTCACCCTGCCCATCTTCCCCATGCACACACCTGGACAGGCAGTCATCCATGCATCCAGCTTCAGATTAATGCAGGTGGGAAGAGAAAGTGTTCCCACACCTCCCTGCACCCACAGGACCCCCATGCCGGGAAGGATAAGACATCTCAAATTTCAAGGCATTTGCTTTGTGTGTGTCCCTTTGTATTGCGATCTATACATATACACATACTGAATATATACTTATAATGTGCATATATATACTCTACATATACTATTTTAGAAGCTCTGCACCGTATAAACTGTGAGGCTGGGTTACTGCAAGCAGTGGCTATATGTAAGTGCTCTGCTAGGAGCATTTTCAGAACAGTGCTAGGAAGCCAGCATGTCACTGCCTTTCATAGCACAGGGACATCCACACCACGTGTCTAGCACTGAAAATGCCTTGCTGCACCGGGAGGTCGTGTGCTGCTTTTAGCAGATCTGATGGTAATTCTAGAAGCTGCTGTGGGATCAAGTAGATTATAGATTAACCCTCAGTAGTGACTTTGCATGCCATCTTCTCTTGGGAACAGGGCTTGCCAGCTCTGGTGCACTGCAGGGCTGTGTCTGACAGAGCTGCTGCCGCTGGCACCCCTGTGCAAGGTGACCTTCTGCTGTTCTCTGTACTGGGGTAGACAGTCCACCACACCTGCTGTAGATCACCTTGCCAGTGCCAGCAGACCTTGGGGGCACAGTGTTTTCAGGAGAATGGCTTTCCACCACAGAATGGTGCAGGGGTGGCAGGTGACACCTCGCAGCACCCAAGCTATTCCTGCTGGCACCCAGACATGTGACTCTGGTTTGCAAAGTCTGTCCTGTCCTCTCTGCATTCTGGCTCTTTTCCCTCATGTTTCTGTGTGTGGCTGTCAGGGTGAGGCAGTGGGAAGGGTTGTGCTGTCAGGAACTGCTAGCCACCACGGCCAGACCCTCACAGCTATTCAGCCATCAGGTTCTCCCAGGTTGCAGGGGATATTGAGGGGTTTGGGGCAAGAGGAAAGTAGGGATGGGGGCCCCTCTGGCAGTGCCACTCCAAACTGTGAAGTGTAGGGGGCTGGCAGTGCCCATGCTGGTGTGTCACTCCTGCCACTGCCTGCCCAGCAAGCTCAGCCCCATTGTAAGGTCCCAGCCTACCCAAAGCCTCCTGCAGTCACTGGCTGAGCCCCCAGGAACAAGCCTGCTCTGTGCAGAAGGCACTGGGGCTGGGTCCCCACTGGGAGTCAGGTGCTGGTGTCTACACTGGAAAAGAGTCCCTCTGCCCCAGAGTATCCAAAGCTCTCTGCAGAGAGGAGCATGTCTCCAGCTGGCTTTGAGGAGCCTCAAAGGTTTGTATGTGTGTCTGTGTGTGAGTGAGCATTCCTCTGCGTGTGAACACATGTGGCTCTACGTGTGCCCTGTATGTGCCAACGTGCATGCAGACCAGCACTTCCTGCTTCCTGATTAGTGGGTAAATGGTGCCAGGCAGTAGTTTGCCTCCTAGTGACACATGGGACTACCAGTCTCAGTGCTCACTCCCAGCAAACCTGCACCAGTTTGGTTTTGGTGTCCAAGCAGCTGTGCTGAGTACAGCAAGACTTGCTGTGGAGGAGTTGTGGGTTGGCTTGAGCTGGTAAGCTTGCCTCTAGATCCCACCAGCCACAGCCCTGGGCCTGACCTGAGGGTAATCCATGGAAGGCAGCAAAATTACACAGTCCTGAGGTTTGGTCCAGATTTCCTGGTCCATATACCCATGTCCCAGGCATATATGTCACAGCATATGAGATAGAGTGGGACACAGAACAGGGTAAGTGTGGTTGGCCAGCCATCTGCTGCCTCTGCCCCTTAAAAGTCACGTTGCCTTGTCAATGAGTCTGAGTTACAGTGGGTCTCTGCTTGTCATTCCCCTGTGCTCCTCCTCATCTCCCACAGTTCCACCTGAATCTTTGCTCTGTCTGCGTCGTCTTCTGCAACCATACCTACCTCCCTCCCTCTCATTCCTGCCTTTTTTCTGCTGACTCTCATTCTCTTGACAGACTGTTCTTGCATCCAGTGGAGGATTGTACTGCCTCGGCGGCGGCTGTGAGGGAATTGTAAATATCAGCTGCATGTGCTTGCCGTGCACCCCTCTCCACTGCCCATGGCCGTGCCAGCATGCCTGAGGATGGTGTTTGCATGTGTCCTGCATGACATGAAGACACACTAGACCCAGCTGCTCTCTCCAGGGTCTAGGAAGATGGAGCTGCTGGGAGGGGTGTTGACAGCTGGGTTTTGTTGCCCTGAAATAGCTGGAAGGAGGTCGGCTGGATGAGAATGAGGAGGATCCAGTAGCAGCAGTAAAGGTCTGGGAGGCCAAAGAGGCAGTGGGAAAGGCATCCCAAGTGGTGATGGAGTCAGGGTGGACAGTGTCTGGCAGAAGCCAGGAAGGCTTACTTATGTTCCTGGTGGCAGACTGAGGCTACGCCATGTTGGAGCAACCAGGGGAGCAAGTGACTGAGCCCCTAGCATCTCCAACTGCCAATGTCTCAGGTGCTTCCAGACAAATCCTGGCTGTTTGAACCCAGGAGCTCAAACCTCCTGGATCCCCTCCTGCCTGCTCATTCTGCCCTGAACCCAGGAGTCGTCAGCACTGGGACATGGCTATTTGCCCCTGTGTTACAGTGGGCCTCACTGTAAGAAGGAGTGACACTGGGCGGCACCCACCCAGAGCCACCCTGCCTTCAGTCCCTCTTTTGGTCCATGAAAGCCCTGCTGGGAAATTCTCAAACCAACATCTCTATTCTTAAGCAGCCATCACTAATGCTTCCTGTGCCTGGTGCCTGGCCTACAGCTCACCTTACAAATAGGCCCTGAGGTGGGAGCATCCCATATGGTATGTGCTGGTCAAGAGCCTGAAGGGACCTGAGCCTATCCTTCAGTGGCCCTGTCTGGCGTGCAGTGAACAGCACAGCTCTCCCAGCCTGCATTACAGCATGCCTTTCTCCCTGCAGTGTCCCATCCCCCTAGCTAACAGGATTGCTCTCGTACTCATAACCAGGCATCCTGAGCAGCCTGGAAGGTGGAGGTGTGATACAATGGGGCTGGGAAGACGAATTCATTGAAAAGGCTGGAGGGAAAGTGCTAGCACATGCTCTTCGCAGTCTTGTTCTCTGTGCAGGCAAGGGATGTGGGGATCATGACTGGTGCCTGGAAATGGAAATCTTGTTACCCTACACCCACCAGGACCTAGACATCCCCTTGTCTGCCTGGAGGCATCAGCACCTACTGCCCTTCAAGTGTTGTGCTCTGCCTGCAGGACTCCGACGACAACTCCCGAGTCTCCATCACTTTCTTTCGACTGTTCCGGGTAATGCGGCTGGTAAAGCTGCTGAGCCGGGGGGAGGGTGTCAGGACCCTCCTGTGGACCTTCATCAAGTCCTTCCAGGTATGTGAGGAACAGTACTCCCCTCTTAGACAAGCACATGCCCTGGGCTGGCAGCAAGCTTTGATCCTTGGGCTAGCCGGGTGAGCAGTCCTGTCTATCCTCACCAAGCAGAAGAGGCAGTGCTGGCAGGCTGCTGGCCTCAGACTGGACCAGAGGCTTACACTGTGTAGGAGAACATTGCCCATGTGGGTGGGAAGATGTTGGGGGTCTCCCTAGCTGACACCACCACATGTCAGAGCTGGATTGCCAAGCAGGCAGGTCCTGCCCGGGCCTATCAGCCCTGGTCCCAGCAAAGCTTGCACCAAGTTCAAGGGCATGCTACAGCTTCTCAGCACACAGTTCCTGAACCTAGGTAGCTCCCTCAGCCCTGGGCACCCCCAGGTTGTGCTCAGCCTTTGTCCCAACTGCATAGACCTGGTGCTCCATTGGGGGTTGGCATAAGCCTTCCATGCATGAAAACTGGAGAGTGGGGCTGGTGGGAGGGTGGTTAAAGGGGCAGGCAGAAAATAAGCTGTCCTGTCCCCACATGGAGGCCTGGATACTGGCTTCATGCAGAGGCTTCAGACCCAGCCTCCTGTCCCTGGTTTGCATTGATGCTGGGCTGGTGTTTCACACAAGCCATGGTCTTCTGTCACAGGCTCTGCCGTATGTAGCCCTGCTGATTGTGATGCTTTTTTTCATCTATGCTGTGATCGGGATGCAGGTGAGAGGCACAGGGGTGGGATTTGGTCTTGAACAGGTGCCCTGAACCTGATAGCATCTGGGGAGATGGGGTAGAAGGGGACTAGGTTCTCTGCCAGGTGCTCCCTGGGACTTTGCGTATGATGGCACCATTTTACCCTGCTCTCCCAGGATACTTACAACCCTAGCACCCTAACCCTAACGAAATCCCCAGACTCAGCTAGGACAACTGAGGCATGCAGCAAATAACACTTTTAGAGTCAACAGCGCAACCTAGACACGCAGCATGAGTGCTTGTATCTGGTGCATAAGACTTTGTCTCCTTGTCCCAAAATGAAGTGCAGTGTAGACAGGGGCATTTGCAGCATAGGCAGGACAGACCAAGGGGCTCATGAGTCCCAGAGCACCCGTACCCCACTCTCAGTCTCTTGGGGACACCCAAGGCCAAGCAAACAAGACGAAGAGGAACTCAGGGACAGGGATGCTCTGGTGGGTGGTTGGTGCCTGAGAAAGCATGCTGGGGACCTGACAATGTGATTTACAGATGTTTGGGAAGATCGCCATGGTGGACGGAACCCAAATCAACCGAAATAACAATTTCCAAACCTTTCCACAAGCTGTGCTGCTGCTTTTCAGGTCAGTCTTGTCTTGGCAAGCAAGCAGTTCCAGAAGGGAGCTGGGCTTAGAGTCAGCAGGGGAACCCACCAGCTTGAAGTGAGAGAGACTAAAGTTTCTGTAGTTAATTTCTTTCTTGCCCTACAGAAAAATCTCTTGCAGCAGAGGAAGCACTTCAGGAGTGGCTGGCTGTTTGCCTATCTGTGGTTGAGCTGCAGGAGAGAAGGGCACTTTAGGGTTTCTATTCTGAATGCTTATTTCCCAGATTGGATTTTAATTTGTGAATTGTGAGGAAGCTCAGGGGGAAACATGAGCTCAGCCCAAGGGTTTCCTTGACTCCAAACGCTTCATTTTGGAGCTTTCAATAGCAGACTCCCCAGAGCAGCACAGCAAGCCCAAGGATCCTGACTGCTTCTTTCCCGGTGGCTCCCTGATACCCTGAGCTAGCCACAGCCCTCCTTGCATGCCCAGCTCATGTCCAGGGCAGGCAGCCACCAGCAGGCATCCCCTCTCCCCAGGTGTGCGACCGGCGAGGCCTGGCAGGAGATCCTTCTGGACTGCAGCTACGGCAAGCAGTGCGACCCCGAGTCAGACTTTGCTGAGGGCGAGGAGTACACCTGTGGCACAGGCTTCGCCTACTTCTATTTCATCAGCTTCTACATGCTCTGTGCCTTCCTGGTATGCCAGCTCCTACAGGGCTCCCTTTGGCACCTCTGTCCTGGCCCTTGGCAGCCCCTCGTGTTGAGTTAGCCTTGCATTTTGTGGGGCTGAGCCCACAGCATCCTCTTCCTAGGGACATCAGCCCATCTACCCAACCATTCTGTGAAACTGCACTCCTGTGGGGCCCAGGAGCCACCATTAGTTCTTTCCCAGAACCACCATGTGCAGATGTCTCTGTTGGCTCTTGCAAGGGTGGAGAGGGAAGGGATGTCCTGGGCCTGCTGCAGCCTTTCACATGATCTCCTTGGGTTAGAGGCCCATCCTTGCATGGGGTGGTGCACAGCACCCCCTGCCTTCAGGGAAACCCAAGCCCCTTCTCCTCCCAAACACATCTGCCTGTGTTCTCCCATGGCCTTGGCCCTGCTCTCCTGTGTCTCTCACACCCACTGTGTGTCCTTCACACCCACTGCTCTGCTCTCAGATCATTAATCTCTTTGTGGCCGTCATCATGGACAACTTTGACTACCTCACACGAGACTGGTCCATCCTTGGGCCCCATCACCTAGATGAGTTCAAACGGATCTGGGCTGAGTACGACCCTGATGCCAAGTGAGTGACAGGGGGTGAGTGGCACGGAGGGGATGGTCCATGGGGTGGGCTTCCCTGAGACACACATGGCAATGTGAGCTGTGACACTGTCAGAGTTAGATCCCAGCATCTCAGAGGTGGATGTGGACTTGCCAGCATATTCCAGGGATGATACAAGCCATCAGGATGTGTGGGGACACAAGACTTGCAATCCTCTCCATCCAACCCAGGTGACACCAGCTTTTCCCCTTTATCTGCTGTCTGATCTCACAGGGAACAGCTGCTTTCCTCAAGAGGACCATAAGGAATTGTAGAGATTTGCCTACCACAGGAGCATAGGGCAGGCCCCAGGGATGAACCCATCCAGTTCCTGTGCCTGAAGCACCACCCTGTCTGCCACCACACTGTTGATGCAGTTTGTTGCCTTTGCAGGGGTAGAATCAAACACTTGGATGTAGTGACTCTGCTGAGACGTATACAGCCTCCCCTGGGCTTTGGGAAGTTCTGCCCACACCGTGTAGCTTGTAAGGTAAGAGCCAAGGGGGTGGCAGGGTGTGTAGGTACAGGGGCACATTCCCCAGATTGTCTCTGCATCTTTCCCCAGGGAGGCTGAGAGGGACAGTCCAGCAAGCTTCCCAGTGTTGTGGTTTATACACATGCTCTGACCTCTCATGTTTGATGGAGGGGAGTATTCTGGGGGCAAGGAGAGATGCTGTTGACCTGCATGGAGCTGATGTGTTTCAGGCTCCTGAAGATTAGGACTTGCCTGTGTTTACCCCAACACCAAGGTGGGCTGCTCTCTGCCTGGCCTTGGAGCCCTCAGTGCAGTGAGGCACCATGCTATACTGAGGTGCTCCACGTCTGCATCTGGTGAGGAGAGCAATGCTGGGCCTGAGTACCTGGCCATGTCAACTGGGCTGTAGAAGTTTGTTTCTAAGGACTGATAGCACCGAGGGAGCTGGTAACACCAGCTCTGTAGGCATATGTACACTTTTCCTGGCTTAGCTCGTTCTGCCTGTGTGAGACTAATGTGTAAAACACAGAGGCCGGGGCTCGGGCACTGGTGTAAGACCCTTGTGGGTTTTGGGCAAACTCATTAAGAAGTTTGATCCCCAAATCCCTCATTGCAGCAGGGTGGAGTGCAAGACAGAATGATTCCCATCTCCTTGTCTCTTGCTGCCTGGTTGTTCAGCCTGGAGAAACAGAGGCTGAGGGGAGACCTTATCACTTTCTACAACTGCCTGAAGGGTGGTTGTGGGGAGGTGATGGCCGATCTCTTTTCTCAAGTAGCAAGTGATAGGGTGAGAGGAAGGGGCCTCAAGTTGCACCAGGGGAGATTTAGATGGGATATTAAAATTTCTTCACAGAAAGGGTTTATCCAGCACTGGAACAGGCTGCCCAGGGAAGTGGTTGAGTCACCATCCCTGGAGGTATTTAAAAGACAGGTAGATGCGGTGCTGAGGGACATGGTTTAGTGGTGGACTTGTCAGTGTTAAGTTTACAGTTGGACTCAATGATCTTAAAGGTCTTTTCCAACCTAAATGATTCTATGATTCTATAATTTTCTTCCATGGCACTGCTGCCCCATAGTTTGGGTTATTTCCACATCTCTGACCTAGCTCTCCCCTGAGCTTGGTCTGGTTTAGATAGCTGATTAGGATGGGTGATGTGGCTGCCCCTGGCTCATGTGCTGCTAAGCGGTGATGCAGAGCCCCATGGGCCTGGGCAGGGTGTGTAGAGGTGAGAGGACTACTTGGCCGTCAGCTCAGTGCCCCAAGCAGGGCGTCTCCCCTACCAGCGTGGCTGCTCTCTGGCCGGGACGGGCTGTGTGTTTGCAGGGATCTGCCAGCCTGCTCTGCCACCTGCAATGACAGTTGTTGGTTTGCTATGCAGCGTCTCGTGTGCATGAACATGCCCCTGAACAGCGATGGCACCGTCACCTTCAATGCAACCCTCTTTGCACTGGTGAGGACAGCCCTCAAGATCAAGACAGAAGGTAAGTGGTGCTCCTGTCTGCCTCTACAGCCTGATGTGGAGGCTGTCTCCTTGTGCTGCAGGGTCCTAGTTAAATACCGTTCTCTCACACTGTCCGCATACCTCAGAGCACCTGCCTACGGCTGGATCCTCTGGGGCGACCCTTGGCTTCGTGATATTAATTATCTCTATCTCATTGGACTAGAGACCATGGGCACATGCATGGGGCTGCTCAGGCCAAGCCTGGAGGGCATTGCCAGTTGCAGGCACAGGTGTTGCAGCCCTGAAGAGTAAACCAATGCCCCCCCCCAGATGCTTAACTTCACCCTGAACAGCTCAAGAGTGATTCAGTTCCCAGTCCCTGCCCAATGCACAGCCTGATCTCCCCCTACCCCCAGCGTTGTGCCACCTGCTTCAGTTTTCATTTCCCCATGTGCTTACAATCTGAGATTGCCTCTTTGAATTTAGCAGTGCTGGGGTGGAGTTGCATTCACCCCCTTCCTTGCCAGCAGCATAGTTTGCAAAGCCCTTCTTTGGGAAGATGCCACACCAGCTTGTTGCCCGTGGGTTAGGCAGTATCACAGGAGGTGAGTCTGGGCAGTGGTGGGCTGCTGGGACTGGTGTCTTCTAGCAATATGGCATGGCTGCCTTCCCTCCAGCTGGGGTGGTGAATGTGACCTCAAGCACAGCAGAGGCAGCCTGTTTGCTGGTCTAACTCAATCTATAGTTAAAGGTTTTTTGCTAAAATCAAAGCCTTATTCTTACAAAGCTAATTTTTGTTGGTTGCAGAGGTTGGACAGGAGCTGTCGCACCCTGGAGGAGTCAGGCCAAGTTTTCACATGCTTTGTCCTAATTCACGTTTGTGTTCCCCTGGAAATGAATCACTCTGTCCTTCTCTCTTTTCTCACAGGTAACTTTGAGCAGGCCAATGAGGAGCTCAGAGCCATTATCAAAAAAATCTGGAAGCGAACAAGTATGAAGCTTTTAGACCAGGTCATCCCACCTATTGGAGGTATGTCAACTGGTGGTGTTTCCAAGAGGGGCAGAGCAACACCTGATCAAGGGTCTCAGCTGCTCCGACAACTCGGAGCCTTGTGATAGGCAGTATTGTCAGCTTCATATCCTTTCTTGCAGATGATGAGGTGACAGTAGGCAAATTCTATGCTACTTTCCTCATCCAAGAGCATTTCAGGAAGTTCATGAAGCGCCAGGAGGAGTATTATGGGTACCGGCCCAAGAAGAACACTGTGGAGATCCAGGTTGGTAGTGTGTAGGTGGTGCTAGAAGAGTGGCCCTGTCTTGGAGGCAGGCAGGTTGTGGTGGGGAGCTCTGCAGATCAGGGAAGAGGTGTTCCCCAGCTCAGGAAAGTCCAGGGTGACTTAGAGAGAGAGAGAGATGCAATGACACATAGGGACCTCTGTGCCTTAGGCTCTGGAAATGAGGTAGCCCCAGGAGAAGGAGCACTTAACTGGCAATGAGCACTTTGCTGCTGAGGGTGACCTTAGTCTCTGTGGTACAGGTGACTCTGGAAACAAAAGAAATTTTTGATTCTCTGACCCACTGACTTCGGCTGCAGAGAGGGCTCAGTAGAGTCTGATGTGTTACCGTGCAGTTTTAAGACCTAGAAACTCCCACCACAGACCAGTATCTGGGTGGAATGCTGCCTATCCAGGCCCTTATTGACCTTCTCTTCTCCATTTCTAGAACCTTCTTCCTTTTCTCACCTTAGCAGAGTTGCGGATAGTTCTATGTACCTGGTGCTCTCTGTATCATCTCTCATTGCCAAGTGCAACGTTGAGTGGAGAGGGAGTAATGTGCCTGATGTGCCTGACCTTGAGCAGGACCACTGCAGTCAGAGAAGCCTGCATAGCAGCCCTGAAGGATTGCTGGCACGGTGGGATGGGAGAGGATTTGTGTGCCTGGCCAGAGCAGCTGGGATGTCCTCAGCCTCTCCTCACCTTATAGAGATGGAAGAGCAGGTCCCAAAGGTACAAGGCAAGGAAAAGGTCCAGGCCCCAGCTCAGTTAGTTCCAGATCAGGGACAAAGGCACAGCTACCCCTCAGGCATCTCCCTTTGTCAGGCTGCCCTTAGCATACCCTTTTGCGGGATAGCATTAGCCCACAAGCTGTTTCATCAAGCACAGAGCCTGCTGGTTGCAGGGTCACCCAAGCCCTGTCCCTGGTAGGAGACCTGGCAGGGCAGCATGGCTTACCGGGCGAGCATGCTTCATCACATTTCCCGCTCCAAAGCCCAAAGTGAGGGGGGTGGTGGGATCAGGCCACATCCAGCCATGCTTCTTGTCCCCACCAGGCTGGACTGAGGAGCATCGAAGAAGAAGCTGCTCCTGAAATACATCGGGCCATTTCTGGGGACCTGACTGCTGAGGAGGAGCTGGAAAGAGCAATGGTGGAGGCTGCCATGGAGGAAGGGATATACAGGGTGAGTGCAGCCCTCGGGGCATGCCAGGTGGTGGTGGTCCCACACAGACCCCATTTCAGTGTATGGGTGGTGGGTCAGCATGGCTACCAGCAGCTGGAAGACAGTCCACATCAGGACGTCCTGGTTGAGTCCTCCTGGGCAACCTGCTCTCTGCCTCAGTTTCTCCTTTGCAAAAGGACTCTGCTCATTTGTCTGGCAGGAGTGTGCTGAATGTTTACCCACAGGTCTGGAGAGCCCCATTCACACATCCTGCCAGGCTAAGGCAGGACAGCTCAGGTGTCATCATCACCAGGGCAGGAACAGATTCATTTCCCACACCCTGGGGGTCTTTGAGACAGTCTGGGCAGCTGTGCTGTTGTAGGGTTGCACCTCCTGCTGTGTCCAGAGGTGCCACCTGCTCAGGCTGTCCCAAAAATTTTATCATGCACAGGATTGGCTCTTGTCCCAACGTTCCTGTGTGACCATTACCCCCTCAGTGCCTCGGTTTTCCCACCTGGGCAGTGAGGCTTTTGAAACAGTGCAATCTTCAGGGCCCAAGCAGAGAGACAAGGAGAGATATTGCTGTTGTCAAGCTCAACCCCATGTGTCTCCTCCCATTGGAATGGCCCCAGAGCTCCAGGCCTTCCCTGATGCCCTCCCTGTTGGTTGCAGAGGACGGGTGGCTTGTTTGGCCAGGTCGACAGTTTCCTGGAGCCCAGCAGCCCCCTGCAGCCCCATGTGGCCAGCCAGAGGCCCCTGCAGTTCACCGAGGTGGGCAGCGAGGACCTCGATTCCCCCGTCTTTCTTGATGACTTCCCCCAGGAAGGCAACAGCAACAACGCAAACAACAATGACTGGCTGGAGGGGTAAGGGCTGGCAAGCCTTTCATGGGCAGGCAAGGAGGGGCAGAGCTGGGCCTTGCCTGGTGACTCCTAGTGGGGCTGTGCTGGCAGCTGTCTGCACATTGGTCTTGCCCAGCAGCTCTTCATGGATGGGTAAGGTCTGGAGAAGTGTCTGAGTTGCAGCAGCAACGTCCCCGCAGACTAGGGGAGGAATCAAGCACTGTCCATGGAATCGCCTCTATGGGCACAGGAGCTTCCACTCTTGGGGTATGATCCAGGGCCCAGGCAAGGGGACAGGGAGGGCAGACACCCTAGCCTGGCACTCCCAGATATGTCCCCTTAGCATACAGGGTAGCTGCAGGACTGGTGTGTGGCTCCATACATCGAGGTGTGTGAGTTCCTAACCACACTTCTTGTTCTTCCCATCACTCTGTCGGGGTGCCTTGAGGACTGAGAGCTCTGGGGATCTCAGGAATGACCCTTCCCACCTCCCCACCAATCTCTGAGTCCCAAGGCTCAGTTAGGGGCCACCTGGGCACAGGCACAAGGGACAAGGTTTACAAATGTAAGAAGATGTACATAAGGCTACTTTTTAGGGTCTCCACCCTGTTCGTCTGTCCCAGGTGTTGTGTGGTGTCCCCCCCCCCGCTGCATTCCCCAGGGTGGAGAAGGTGGGAAGGGTTGCACCCCTGGGTGGAGCTGGTCTCCACATGTGGTCCCTACTCAGGCTGACCCACCTGCTTGTCCTTGCCAGGATGGAGTACGAGGATGAAGTGCTGAGACAGACAGTGCCAGCAGCACCTAGGCAACCGGCACGGGGTGAGTCTCAGCCCGCCCTCCTCTTCTGGGGGATCTAGACCAGCCCAAGGACCAGGGCAGTCCTCCTACAACAGGGGCTGACATTGGCAGGCAGGAGGAGGAGACACAGAACCCCAAAAATTTGAGGTTAGCTGAGAGCCCTGAGCACAGCAGGACCTGTCTGGGGAGCTGCAGGAGTCCCTTTTCCCCCCCTCCCACCCTCGGGGGTCATGGAGCATGAAGCCAGTGCCTCAGGCTGGAGGAGGACTGGCCAACTCTGGGCAGCAGGGCCACAAGACCTGTTCCATGAACAGGAACTACTCTTCCCTAGCTGGGAATGAGGAGACAGCACAGGGCAGTGGGCAGGCACTGGGACTTTGTTCTTGAACCCTTAGTCCCTTTGGTTCCCCCAGTCTAGTTAACCCCTGGATCTGGGTGGCAGTGGTGTCTTTGTTTTTGTGCCTATCTGATGTTCCCCCACCTTTCCCTCTCCCAGAGCACAACCACCCCTTACCCATGCGGAGCCTGCAACGGAGGCTGAAGAGGAGGCAAGGGGCCACCTCTGGGTGTCACCCACCATCAGGGCTGCATCATCTCCCACAGGAGGTAAAGGCGACAATGTATATCCAGAGGCAGCAATGTGGAGGACACGAGTGAGGTTTCCTCCCCTCCTGGGAAAGGCTGTCACAGCCATGTTGGGTTGGAGCTGGTCTCTAGGGCTCTGCAGCATGAAGGGGAGCTTTGGAGCTTTGCTGGAGCTTTCCTTTCTGAGCAGCCCAGGGAAGGAGCCAAGCCCCTACCCTGCTGCTGCAGTGGGCATGGGATCCTCATTTCTCTGGCTCCCCAGCTTCCTCCAGAGCCAGGGTAGAAAATGGGTGCATCAGGTTTGCTCCCACACTCCCCTGGCTGCCCTTGGCAGTGCCTCATCACCTGGCAAACGCCAGAGCAGGAGATATTGGCTGGTTCCCAGCTCTCTCTGCCCTCATGGCCCTTCTGGTGCCATTATGGGTGGTGCCCTGGACTTAGGGGTTTTAGCAGGATGCAAGTGCTTGTCCAAGCTGGGTACAGTATGTACAGCCCCCACATTAACATGGGAGTATTGCCCAAGCCCATGCTGCAGCTCTTTGCTCCTTTCACCCAGCTGCCTAGAAAGGATGGCGCTGTGATGAGAACAGCATCCAGCTCAGGCTACCTGAAAGATGAAAATGGTGATCCAAGCACATCCTCTACCCCAGCCATCACCTTCTTCATTCAGGAGGTAAGGGAGGGGCAAAGTCTGTGCCTGGGAAAGGCAGGTCTTCCAGCAAGTGAAAGGGGCTGGCAGTGTGCCATGCTTATGCCAAGTTGGGAGGTTGGAAGGCAAAGCTTAGCTACAAGGATGAGGAGCAGGTATGTGTCAGGTATGTGCAGAGGGCAGCAGAGAGAAGGAGGAGGTGAGGGTGGGCTGCCTGCAGCCAGGAACACTTCTACCAAGTGAGCACACTTTGGGCCATGACTGCATCCTCTGCTGCAGGCTCTGATCTCCGGGGGCCTTGGGGCTCTGGCTCGTGATCCATCCTTCATAGCAGTGACCAGGGATGAGATGGTAGCCAGCAGCCAGCTGGAGATGGATGAAGTGGAAAAAGCAGCTGTGGAGCTGCTAAAGGGAAGAAAAACACTGCAGGCCACAAAGACCGGTGCAGCAGCCCCCCAGGACACCTTGGCCACATCACCAGCCAGCTCCCCAGGGCTCACTGCTGCCCCCTCAAAAACGACCATGGCTGACGCTCACCTGTGAGCCGCCCGATGATGCAGCCCAGTGGGCATGGTCCCTGCAGGAGCTTGCACAAGGGAGTTACTGGAGCAATGCCAAAGTGCTCCCCATCTCTGCTTGGGGTCCTGGTGCACTCTGTCCAGCTGCAGGAGGTGAGTCTCCAGGCTGCTGGTGCCGTACAGGATAATGCTGTACCAGCAGGGTCTTGCAAGAGCTGGACAGGTCATTAAAATGTTCTTGCTGTGTGACTCTGTGGATCCCCCTGTCCCCTCCTTCCTCTGGCCACCCTGCCTGTACAGCCTGTGCCCATGGCTGCCTAACCCAGCCTGGGGAGGAGGCTGTGCAGGCAAGACCCCACATAACCAGAGCTGGCAGCGATTCATGTGGCAGCCTCCAGTCCCCATGCTGAGGGAGATCTGTCCTTACGGCTCATACCTCAGTAGGCATTTTAAGGGTGTCAAGCGCTTGAGAGGCTGCTGGTATCCTGGCAGCTGGACCCAGCATCCTTATGTCTCTGCTGGAGCCTATTTCTTGTGCTCACAGCCAAGGCTGTCCGGTGGGGAGAACAAGTGGCTTGGGTAAATCTACCTTGGACTGGGACAGCAGGCAGCTTTGCATCAGAATAGGGCCTGGGAGCTTCTTGGCTCACTGTCCCAGCTGGGTAAGAAACTGAGGATGGAGCAGAGGCATGAGAGCATGTCCAGATCAGTGCAGCAGCCCTGAGACTACCCAAGAGGAGAAATCACACTGTGGTGTGATTTCTGTCACTTCAAGTATCTCGAAACACCACTCTCAGGCTTGGGCACCCACCACTCAGCCTGGCCCACAGGAGGGTCTTATCCAGCCTCACTGCTGCTGGGGACAGGCTGGAGCTGCCACATCCAGGAGAGTGCAGGGAACACAGTGGTTGCCTGTGCGTTGCCCACTGCTGCCTGGTGTCACATAGCAGCGGAGGTTCCTCTCCAGGAACAGATCTGCCCAGGAGTTTTCCTTTATAGACCACAGTGCCCCCAGTGGGGTCTGGGTGCTGAGTGAGCACTGGGGCAGCCCTGGCTTCCCAGGCCATCTCTTTGGTAAGGTCCTGCTCCAGAGAGCCCACAGCCCAGTCAAACTGGGCAATACAGGGCTCTGCCTTGCCTAATGTACATTAAAATGGAGCAAACTGATAGGCCCCAGGGGAGGTGCTGAATCAATAGAGATTGCCTGCTTTCCAGCAGGGCGTTTATTTGTTAACTTAATAAAAGAGAAATGGCTGTTGCTGAGCTCCAGCTACAGCCTGAATACCCAAGAGCCCATCTTGTACCAGGAACATGGCAGCACAGACAGCTTCCCCCTGAGGGGATGCAGGCAATCAGCTGGGTGGGCACAGGGGCAGCCACTGCATCCCTTGCTCATGCTTCAGTGCTCTGGGGCAGGATGTACACGCCCTTACACATGCACATGCTCACCAACACATCCGCCTGCTCCTGTGCAAGAAGCACAGGTGGCTGCTAGTGAGACTCTGGCATCTGCTCTGCCAGGGGGGTGTCAAGGATGTGCTTCATTAGCTCCAAGGTGAATGCAGATGAATTTCCTGATCCCTTTACTGAGGTTCAGGGCTGCGTGTGCCACCTTCCACAGCAGGTGGGTGCTCACTGGGAGCTCCAAAGACGTCAAGTGACACTATGGTGGCATGAGAACCTGACAGACATCATGCAGTGATGGGTCAGTCCCTCTGCACCCTCTCCTGGGGTCTGGGAAGAGGGAAGTCTATATTGAGTTGGTTTCTAACTGAATTGCGGGATAGACCTGGCTTCTGACATGGCTGGCACAAGGGTGGGAGTAGGAAGACAGGGCCAGCAACTTCACAGCACAGTCACTGTCTGGAGCTTTGGTATGGAAGGGTCCAGCCTCAGTAAAAAATGGCAGCTCAGGGTGGGAAGTCTGCCCCGGCCTGAGTGTCCTTGCAAACATAGTGCCCAGGGACAAAAGAAGAGAAGAGCCATCTCCTTGCATCATTGCAGGACAACAGACAGGCTGTATCCTGCTCATCCCCACTATGCTGTAACCAGCATGAGGTTCCCCAGAATTTACCCATCCCAGCAGATGCCAGGCCAGCTCCTCCAAGGTGTAGAGCCCTGTGCACATGTGGCATGTGGCCCTGGCACCTTGGGAGCCTCAGACGGAGCATGAATAGATGGCGTGAAGGGACAGTGCTCTTAAGGTGAAGGCATCCAGACCCCAGAGCAGAGGGCAGGTGCTGGGCACACCCCTGACTCATTAGCTATCAGCCACCAGTGCTGACATGTCTTAGATGTCCCAGAGCAGATAAGCAACCTCTCCCAGAACACAGCCTGGGCACCTCAAAGCAAACCTCAGTGTGTCTCAGTTCCACCTCACTCCATCACTGTTCACGCTGACATCAACACCAACCTGAAGAGCTGGGGTTCCCCTGGAGGTCTAGATGCTTTTTCCTGCTGAGCCAGAAGTTCCCTTTGTCCCTGGGCAGCACAGGTTCTGTCTGCATGTCCATCGGGCATCAGCCTCAGCAACATGGAGGCAACTGAGGGAAGCCAGAACAGGACTTCTTCAGCTCCTTGGCTCCTGCCTGTCCCCGATCCTGCACCCTAAAGGGCCATGGACACGTTCTCCTCTCTAGCCTCCTGAGAGCAGCTCATAGGATGGAGCCAATCGCCTTGTGGGCACCACTCTGCTGTGTGTGTGCCCAGCTTCCTGCCTTGTCCACACAGCCATGCTGGAGAGCTGTGCCAGCACCTCGGCACTTTCCTCATGCCCAGTACCATCAGCCTCACCATCTGTCGTCTTAGAGACAAGCTCTCACCACTGCCTTGGGCACCCACCCAGGGGTCACCAGCCCCCCAGTCCCAGTGGCTCTGGCAGAAACACCTAGCTCATCACTGTCCTGCCATGGCTCCTGCTGCTCAATGGTGTCATCCTCCCCCACCACAGAGCCCTGGCATGGGACCAGATGAAGCCATGGAGGTGTTTTAGTGATGCCAGCCACGTGGGAAGGAAAGCGCTGGAGTTGGTCATTCACCTCTGTCCTCCTCCAGGTGCTGCTGCTTGAAGGGGCAGGGACCTGCAGGGTCCTGGTTTCTGTCCCCTGTCACAAACCATGTAACTGCACCCCAAAGCAGACTGCAAACATCCTTTATTGGCACCATGGGGATGGAGGGTTCAGTCTGGGAACCAGACAGGGCTGGCATCCACACCTTTGCGGGAAGGTGCTTCCCTTCTCAGCGTAAGGTGGCCTCATCGGCAGGGGATGGCTGGGGACAGTGTGTGGGGTGACAGCTGTGCTCATCAATCCTACCTATGTGCACACCCAGCAGCACCTGCACCCTCAGCTACACGCAGGCTGCCCCACTGCCTCTGCCAGACTCCACCGCAATGCCCCTCGGTCCACTAGTGGGGAGCTGGGGGGTGTCCCAGGGGCTGCATGCCAGCAGGGGTGGGCTGTCGCAGGGACATCATGCCCCTCCTTGTGTCCCACTGAGGCAGGAACAGGGACAGCTCCAGTGTCCCCCCACAGCAGCACCTCAGCCAGCAAGACTGGCTGCCAGCCTCTCCTGTTAGCAACAGGGGACAGAGGAGGTGGGTGGCAGGCAGAGGCTTAAGGGCAGAACAGGGGTAAACGAGACCCTCTGTGGGGCCTGGGTGTTCCCAGGGTAAAGTGGTCAGGTCTGGACCAGAGCTACACTGGGATGTACTCGGGTGGCACCAGACTGCACTGGGATGCGCTGAGATGCGCCGAGCTGGGCTACGCTCTGCTGATCCGGGCTGGCATTGGGCTGGCAGGTGACTGACGGGTTTCCCAGGCTCCCCCAGCCCACTGGGGGTCCCACCACACCAGGACGGGCAGCATCCACCCCGCAAGATCCTGGGCTGCTCTCCTGCTGCCCCCAGGGGTAGGTGCCCTGTACAGCCCCAGTACACTCCCTGTACGGGCTGGTACAGCCCAGAACAACCCAGTACAGCCGTGAGCAGGGCCACTGGCCCAGCACGGGACAAGGTCCGCGGTGAGAGCACGTGTGTGTGTGTGAGAGTGTGAGTGCACACGTGTGTGTTGCGTGCACATGAGTGCGTGTTTCTGTTTGTGAGAGGGTATGCATGAGTGTGGGTGTATGTGTGTGCGTGTGTGTGTGTGTGTGTGTAAGAGAGAGAGAGGCTGGATGCGTTTGTGTTCTGCTGCGCCTCCAGGGAGGATGGGAGAGCTGCAGAGAGTGCCCATGACAGTTCCATGTCTGTGTGTCTTGTAGAGTGTGTGTGTGTGAGTGTGTGAGGATTGTGAGTGTGTGTGTGATTGTGTGTCTGTGTGAGCGTGTGATTGTGTGTGAATNTGATTGTGTGTGAGCATTTGTGATTGTGACTGTGTGTGTGATTGTGTGT
Organism: Nycticryphes semicollaris; assembly: GCA_013400055.1. Lineage (NCBI taxonomy): Eukaryota > Metazoa > Chordata > Aves > Charadriiformes > Rostratulidae > Nycticryphes > Nycticryphes semicollaris. The sequence continues at coordinate 49,379 of VXBJ01005855.1, forward strand.
CTGTGTGAGCGTGTGATTGTGTGTGAATTTGAGCGTGTGTGATTGTGTGTATGATTGTGAGTGTGTGTGTGATTGAGTGTGTGGGAGTGTGTGTGTGNGCTGGATGCGTTTGTGTTCTGCTGCGCCTCCAGGGAGGATGGGAGAGCTGCAGAGAGTGCCCATGACAGTTCCATGTCTGTGTGTCTTGTAGAGTGTGTGTGTGTGAGTGTGTGAGGATTGTGAGTGTGTGTGTGATTGTGTGTCTGTGTGAGCGTGTGATTGTGTGTGAATTTGAGCGTGTGTGATTGTGTGTATGATTGTGAGTGTGTGTGTGATTGAGTGTGTGGGAGTGTGTGTGTGAGAATGTGTGATTGTGATTGTGAGTGTGTGATTGTGTGTGAGT
>VXBJ01005855.1:53087-90926 GCA_013400055.1 Nycticryphes semicollaris
AAGGATGCAGCATCTCGGTGTCCTTTGTGCGGACTCGAGGCTGGGAACAATGCGTCTGGGATCGGGCACTGCAATAAAGAGCTGCCGGTAGCATCTGATTCCTGCCGGGGCTCGGGGGGTGCTGCGGGAGCCCGAGAGGCGCCGGGCTCGGCGGCAGCCAGCGGGACAGACCCCGCATCATCCGCAGAGCCCCGTGGGGGCGGGTGAAATCCAGGGGGGGGCTCTTTGTTAGCGCCGTGCCAGGCTGGGTGTATTCTGTGCGCTGCCGCTGGGGTCCCGCANCCCCGTGGGAACAGGGCTCGGCAGATCCAGCGCTACGTGGTTGCACCGACCTCCCTGTCCGGCAGTGCCGATCTCGTCTTCTGCGGGGCAGGGCACACAATTTCCCTCTGTCTGCACCACCAGACTGGGGGGCTGCCTTAGTCCTAGGTGCAGGATTTGCAGAGGGCACTGCCCTGGCCAGTCCCTGCCTACCTGGGCAGAGCAAGAGCACAAAAGATGCTGGGTGCAGTAGATGGAGGAAGACGATGTGCGTGGGTCTGTGCATGCCCATGTGCAGGTGTGCATGTGTGTGTGTGTGCATGCGTGTGTGTGCACCAAGACACCTCCCAGCGATGCTGGCCTGTTCAGTCTTCCTGTCTTGGAAGCAGGCAATGGCATTTGTCTGCCTTGTTCTCTTCAAGAGGCTGAGAATCGGGACCAGGCTGTGGTTTTAAAGGATGAGGGAGCTGCAGGGGAGGTGACAGCATCTCCTTCTGCGGGTGCTGCTCAGGTGCCTGCACAGGGGCAGAGCTGGGCTGTGCCCAGGCAAAGGTGTCCATGCCAGGACACTGACCCAGGAACTGAGTGATGCTGGCAGCTGATGGTGGAGATTTCCTGCTGGCCACTCTTCCCATCCTCCATCCTGCATTTCTCTCGGGATGAAGCCTTTTAACAAACACCCAGCTCAAGGCTGGGGTCCCTTTTGCCTGGGATATGGAGTGGGTGCCACTGGGGATGGTGGCTGTGGAGTCGGTTGGGCTTTTCCTTTGGCCCCTGCCAGCAATTGGGGTCGAGGTCTGTTTGGTGCATGGGGAGGGGATCACAATCAGGAGGCAACTTGACTATGCAGCATTGCAGTGGGACTGGGGTGTCCATGGTGACGATCTGGGGCAGGGGGGGGGCAGAGATGGGTGTGCAACTCTGTCCTACCCCCTCCTTGATGGAGCAAGCGGGCATCCCCCTTGGTGTGGTTGGTGGGTGCCAGGGAGCTGGGGCAATATGTTGGCTCGATGAGTGTGCAGGACAAAGGAGTAGGGCTGGGAGCAAGGAGGTTGGCTGTGAGACAAAGCAGGCAGGTCACAACGCCATGCAGGAAGGTGGCTCCCGATGCTGGGCTGAGTGTGAGCTGCTCTCCTTGTGGACAACTCAGCTTTTCTGCCCAAAGCAGCCCCTGGGGGGGTTGGTGATGAGTCTCTTCCTGCCCTGGGCTGGGAGCAGAGTGAGGGCTTCCTTTGTGAGCACTCCTGACACCCACCCTGTCTGTAGAGCAGCTGGGCTGTGGGAGTCTCCCAAGACCCACCACCCTCTGACCAAACCTGCCCACAGATCCCACCTCTCTCAGCCATCAGAGAACAGAGGAGGTTGAATGCCTCTGGGGTGTGGCAGGACACAGATCAAAGCTCTCCTTTACAATAACATGAATGTGCCAGCTGTGCTATTTCTTCTGGGTCTCTGTGTCCATGCTGCTGGTGGGAGTGAAGTGCAACCTGGAGAAGGACCACATACACTGGGCTTTGGAGGAAGGCGCCATGTCCTGATGGATTTAAACAGCCTGGTGATGGTGATGGCCCACCTGATGTCAAGAGGTGCTGTAGCCACCAGGCACCATCTTTGGGGCCTCACAGACCTCTCATGGTGGGAGGAGTAGGGACAGAGAAGCAGGGGCAGTGGGGCCGTGCTGTCCTTAGAAGGACCCCAGTTCTTGCTGGTTCTCCTGGCCTGTCAGGACGAGGCAGGACAGATGCTGTGACATTTCATTATCAACTTCACCGGTCCCATCCTTCCCTCGGGAGGACCCTGGCGCTGAGGGTCCAAAGACCTGGGTGCTGAATCACTAGTTGGGGCAGGGGGGCTTCCTGCGTACCAGGGGTGAAATGGCTGGTATTTGCTGCAGCACTGCTGTTGGCAGAGGGAAATGCAGGCCCAGTGGTGGCTCCTGGCCCAGGGCCTGATTTGTACCTGCAGTTCAGACCTACGCCCTCTGCAAGTGAAGGGATAGATCCTGCCTCTACTCCTGCCCTCCCTGAAGGCAGGGTCTGCTTTCAGCATTAAGTCTGCTCAAGGTCTGCATTTACTTGCCCATCAGCCTCTAAAGATTGGCATGTCACTTCATGGGTGAGTCTGAGCCTGCCAGCTCTGGCAGACGCTGCTGGGGAGGAAATGGTGGGGCTGAGCTGCCAGCAGTTGTTGGGCTGGGTGCTGGTGTAACGGTCTCAGCTGGGAAGCAGCTGCCAGCCATGATGGTGCTGAGCGGGGAGGCCTGGGCACCCTCGCCCCTTGCTGCTGGGGGGTGGTTTCCTCAGGGGCTGGGGAAGGCAATGACTGCCGTTTCCTTCTGTAGGTGACCTTGAAATGGGTGGTTGCAACGCATCCTCCATCCGAGAGCAGAGCCACCGAGCTGAGACTTTGTGCTTCTCCTGAACCTTAGCAGCACCATCACCTCCCCACAGCAGCCCCCGCCATTGCAGTCGGGTGCTGTCAGCTGCACTGGGTGTGCAGTGGGGGGAGTGGGACCCCTGTGCCAGCTGCAGGAGGTGGAGCCCAGCTCTGCTTCGCATGGGTGGTTTTGCTGTGTCAGAAAGGGCTCATGGCGCATATTGACCCAGAGGCCATTAAACTCCTTGGCTGGGAGAGATCTGAGAAGCCGGGCTGGCTGCCGAAGTGTTCTCTGGGTGCACTTTCAAACTGCCCAGCTCCTCAGAAAGAAAATGGCACCCTCTGTGCCAGAGCTGCCCACATCACCCAAGCACGCCTGGCCGGCTGTGGAGACTCAGGAAACAGAGCTTGTGAAATTGGGGAAGGAAGTTGAGTCGGATTTCAAGTTTATTTAAACCCTGCAACCTCCAGTGATCCGCTGCTCTCGGAAACACTCATGCTGTGGTGCCCTGCACTCTGTGTGAGCCAGCCTAGTGCTGGCTGTCTCCTGCCCTGGGGAGCTGCTCTCATCGCCTCCTTGGGAAGAAGGGTGGGATGTGCTGCTCAGGACAGGGCAGACTCATGCACCCATCACCATATGCCCTGGGCCTGGGCTCAGTGGGAACATGCTGACAAAGGCCAGGTGCCAGGATCAGTTGGGCTCCTAGCCCTGCCAGCATCCTGGCATCTTTACTGCCATGTGGCCAGGACTCTCCTGCCTGCTGGGATGGTTTCTGTGAACCCTGGTTCTTGGACCAGCTGGGGTTGGTCTCTGTGGAGGCAGAGTTGTGATACCCCTTCCAAACTGTGGCAGTTTTGGGGGGGCTGGGCAGACAGAGCACCAGTGTGAGAACTCCCAGTTGCTTTCCCTATCCTTTGCCTCCACCAAGGGCAGCATAGCCCTGGCAGTGAGGGCCCCTGTGTCCTTGTGGCTGTGTCACTGCTGTGCTGAACCCATCTGGGAGAGCTGGTTTGGGGCTTTCTAGCCTCAGCGCGATGCAGGGCTGTGTGTGCTCTCAACAAGCAGGGTTAAATAGGCCTCCCCTGTCTGGAGAGAGATACCGGGGGCTATGGCGGGTGAGGGGCCCCAGTGGGTCTCCAAGGGAAGTGCTGAGCCCAGGTGCGTGGGCACGAAGGGGTTTTCTGCGCCTGGCTTCAATCAGGCACTCGCTCGCTGTTTTTTACAGCGGAAATGTTAGAATGGGGATGGTGCTGTTGCAAGGCGGGAGCAGAGCTGCACCCTGTGGTGCCACACAGATACGTCATCACCTGTGGTATTGCTTGGAGCACAGCAGCTTCAAGAGGGTTTTGGTGCCTGCACCCATCACCCATCAGTGAGGGATTTAAATATGTGATGCCGTGAAGTGTCAGGAACTTGGGAGGCTGGGGCTGTCTCTAAGCCAGAGGACGGAGTCAGTGGTGGCTTTTCTGCACCAGCAGTGAAACTGAGGGCAGGAGGAAATTGCAGGAGATGAAGCCCTAAACAAAGCTGCTGGGAACATGGTTCCTGGTCCCCAGAGAGGGAAGGCGATACCCCCACTGAGTGCCCAGTACTAACTGAGTAGCCAGCCCTGGCCCTGTGGCTGTCATGCTCTTCCTGCTGCGGGGTGGGAGGGGGGGGTGGGGGAAACAGAGCGGGAGAGGCGAGGCTGGCCCTGGTGGTCCCACAGGGCTTTTTCCTGCCACAGGCTGTCAAAACAGTCCCCATCATTAGGTAAAACAGCTGGCACGTTTGGGATGTGCTGGACTGTGAGAACAGCTGAAGCTGGGCTCTGCTGCAGGAGATCAGCATGCTACAGGGTGACTGCCTGGCCTGGCTGGATGTGTTGGATTTCTGCTTTGGCTTGGTGGGAGGGAAGGCGACGGGCATCCCACCACCCCTTCCACTCTGGGCAGCCCAGGAGCTGGTCCAATGGCATGTTGCCGTGTCCCCACTGGCTCTACACTGCTCAGAGGGCAGGGGTGGTTGGCAGCCCTGTCCCACTTGGCATCCTGTTCCGTGTGGACGCAACACGGTTGTCATCCCCATTTCCAAGTGAGGGTTCAGGGCTGAGCCCTGGGTCCCATTGAAATCCCTTCCCTTCCTTGGGTCTAGGACATACTGGGGGGCTGTAGCCGATCCTGGCTCCAAACTCCCCTGTCCCATGGTCTCACACCCCACGTAAGCCGGCAGGGCTGTGAATGCCTCCCTGCCCATCTGTTGTTCTTGGTGCGTGCCTCTCTGGTGCCCTGGGAGGGTGGCTCAGCAGCCCTCTCCCCAAGCTCTGGGTCTGTTCTCCCACTATTGCCAGCCCCATGTCTGGACCAGCACTGAGGACAAAGTTCTGGAGACTGGCACAGGGGCAATCCAAGGGGCATTCTGCACCAGCCTGGCCTTCCCCAGGGCTGAAAGATTTAATAAAGTTGCTTCTGCCTGCCTTGCCTTTGGACTTTGCCGCAGCCAGGGGCCTACAGGCTCTCAGCCCCTTACAAAAGAGCGGTGCAGCCTGATCTTTAGCACCAGGCACGAAACTGCCTCTGACTTCTTCCCTGGGGTTCTTCCTTTCTCCTTGGCAACAGCCTGGGGCACATCTGAGTAGTGGAGCACAAGGACCAAGTGTAGGTGCTTGGGGGAGAGGGATGGAGGTGCTGGGGGCAGGAGGCTCAGTGGGGCAGGGTGGGATGTGCCAGGTCTGTTTGGCATGCTATTCCCCAGAAGGCACAAGGGTCCCATGAGCTTCATGTGAGCTTCTGGCACTGCTAGACTTAATAACCCAAATAACGTGTTGGCAGAGCCCTGTGAGTGTGCTGGAGGCATATGGCAGGAGTGGGATGTCTCCATCCTGACACTGATCTGGTAAGTGATGAGCAGTGCTGGCAAAGGAGGAAAGGTGGTGTCTTGGGGGAAAAAGGCTGGAGCTGGGTTTCTGGTGCTTGCCTTCCTCTCTGCTTTCCAAGCACTGAGTGAAGGCAGTTCCTTGGCCCAGTGTTGCACGTCTGGGAGGCATAACCCAGACCTCGTCTGCATTAGGAGTGAGTGGGGGCCTCTCGGGCCATGTCACTGTGATCTCTGCTCATCTATTATTTCATGCGGCACCTGCCTTGAGGAGGTTTTCCTTCCCAGCTGTGGGACCAGTTTTGCTCCTGTGCACTTGGGAGCATCCCCTGCCCTGCTGGCCAAGGACTTGAGATTATTTGTAGTGGGTGTTGGAGAGGCACCTCTTTCCTGCCACCCATTCTCCTGTTTTGTGAGCATGTTGCTTCAGATGTCCCCTGTGGGCTCTGGAGTTCCAGCATTTTCTGCCAAGGTTGGGTTGTTTTCCCAGTGGCAATCAGAGTGTGCTGGTTGGATGCAGGTGTGCCTGCTTTCAGGGGGGGCCGGAAAGCCTTATTTCCAGTACTGGATGTGATTGGGATGTGGAGACCTCATAGGGGCACCTGGGATAGGGAGAGACCCTCTGGGTGTGATTCACTGGCTTGGGAGGGAACAGGAGCCTCAGTACCAGAGTGCAGAATTGGGAGAAGTGGTGTGGCTGGCTGTCTCTGTTGGACCCGTGACATCTCTGTGCCCCCGGCAAGATCAGGCTGATGGCCTGGCAGGCTCAGAGTCTCCTAGCAAATGATGGTTTCCTATCGCCTCCCAGTAACCGCTGATGCTGAGCTGGTGGTTTGGGGCTGTTCTTGTGCAGCTGGAGGGGACCCTGCCAGGGTGTGCATTGAGTTGCATCTGCTGCCACACATGTGTTTCCTTGTGCTGTCCACCTCACCTGGGTTTCTTGAGGCCTTGCACCCCTTTGTTGGTGATGTCCTGGGTCTGTTGTTTACAAGCATCTTCGTGGTATTTCCCAGCATCTTCTCTCAGGCAGGTCCAGCACAGAGCTGCTGGCATTGCCAGCCACGAGTGGAGGTGAAGGAGTCGTCCAGGGAGATCCCAAACTCGGACTGCACCTGCTCACCTCTAGGCTGGTAAAGCACAATCCTGTGCTTCCCCTGGGCTCCACTGTCTCTGTTCGCTGTCTTGGGTTGGGTGTCCCCAGGTACTGGGTCCCTGTGTAGGTAGCGTATCCCTCATCCCTGACCTGTGGTGGGTCTCGGCACAGAGCAGATGGTGCAGCTCAGCACCAGTGTGCTCCTGGCAGAGCTAATGAGCAGCACATGGCGGCTGCCAAGGCCTCATTTAAAGGTTTCCCTAAGCCTGGGAAAGCCTGGAGCAGAAGGATTAGAAGGGGCCCAGAGGGTTCTGGGGTCCAAGGTAGCAGGGTTTGCCCCATAGGGGAGCAGGCTGAGCAGCTGAGAGCTAGACACAGCCAGCACATCCTTGTGTACTGGGGTCACTTCCTTGGGGGATGGATGCAGAGTGGAGGCATGTCCTTACACTGAGCCGTGTCCAGCAGCTGTGGGGACCTGCCTGTCCCCAGGCTTCCTGACACTGTGGGAGGAAGGGGACCCAGCTCTAAATCCCCTGGTGCTGTGGCACCCTTTGCTTTGGTAGTATTTGGCTGGAGCACAGGGAGGGATCGTGTGGTGTGGGTGGCTCTGCAGGCAGGCTGAGCCTGGTGCTCTCCTGTGCTTGCTCCTGCTAGGAGGTGGCTTGCTGTATCTCCTAATTGGAACATTTGCTGACCAGACCTAGCAGTCTCTGGGGGACCCTGATTCAATTTTCTGTGATTGCTGAGCTGCTTCCCTGCTGTGGTAATTAAATGCTTAACTTTGCCTTGATTTGGGTCCAAATCAACCTGTGTGCAACCAGCCAGCCCTTGGCAGCCAGCCAAGGCTCAGGGGAAATAGGGCATCCCTTTCTAGGCAAGGGGGCAGATGCCCCCGAGGATCAAACCACGCTGAGCTGAGACCTGGGGAGCTGCTGCCTTCTGGTTAGGGCAGGCAGGCCCATGCTTGCCATACTGGTCTGGAGATATGGGAAAACCTGGAACACTTTGATTCAATCTTACCCTGGTGATGCTGGCAGTTCTAGGCTTCCTGGAGAACTACTTGCCCCATACTCTGCCACACAGTGCCCTGTGTACCACACACTGCCTTGCCTGGTGGGTTTGCAATGCCTGGGGTGTCCTTGGCCCATGGGGCATCCTAGGGGACAGGACGATGTTAAAGCTGCTCTTTTCCTGGCTGCACTCTGCTGCTGGAGGGCAGCAGCAAAAAGCATGGAGGGCAGGTTTAGGGAAAGGAGAGCAAAGCGTGGGGGGAGCAAAGAGGGTAGCAAGACCGATGGGCTGCATGCGATCCAGGCTGTCCGGCAGGTACTGCTGCAGCTCCAGCGCTGGAGAGGCTGGAGGGAGGGCAAAAGGGGTGATACAAGGAATGGGGATGGGAGCAGGGCAAGCACAGGTGATGCAGAGATGGGAGTGGGGTGAATATAAGGTGATACGAGGAGTAGAAATCAGGCTAATGTGGGTGATTTGGGGAGCAGAATGAAGCGAGGATGGGAGCAGGGTGAGTGCAAGTGATGCAGGGAGTGGGGATGGGAGCAGGATCAATGCAGGCAACATGGGGAGCAGAGACAAGTGCTGCCTGGGCTTGCCCTGCCTGCTTGTCTTGACAGGCATATCCAGAGCAGCTGGGCTGCATGCTGGATGGGGTCTGCCTGCTCCAACTTCTCCTAGCCCACACTGGCAGAGGTGCCCACAGCCAGGTACAGGGCAGCGTCCCAGCCCCTCACCTGGTGCTGGGGCTGCCAGCATCACAGCAGGCAGCCTTGGAGATGGGTGAAGGGGAAAGAGCAAGTGGCTCCAAGACTCCAGAGCTTGGCGTGTAGAAGGAAAATGCTGTGGAGCTCTTCCATCTGCCACTCCCCGGCTCTGTGGCTCAGCTCCCTGGGAAACCAGCCCTGCCTAGCTGGGCAGCCTGCTTGGATCCTGCCTTGGGAAGGGAGAGGAATGGCTCCTTGTAGGGGGGCAGCCACCCTCCCCTCCCAGAACAGTCACAGAGGGATGGGAGTTCCCTGCTGTAGCCAAGGAGCCTGATGCTCTGCCTATCTGCAGTGCGAAGGTTATAAAAGGCAACTGCAGCTGGGGGGGATCACCCGCACCCCCATACTGGAGCAGCTGCCCTGCAGCCCCCTGACAGTGCTGAGAAATGGTGGTGAGAGGGTGTGTGCTCAGCCTCCCTGGTCTGGGACAACCCATGTCTGAGGTGGATGGATCACCATGTCCAGTGATGGGTCTGGAGGAGGCTGGCTCCCCTCTGTCCCCGTACCCATCCTCACCTGCTGGGGTGTGCCAGAGGGGATGGTCGCCCTGCCCTGGGGTGGCTGTGTGCCAGCAGGGTGGTGCAGCCTGGGAGGAGCTTGGCAGGTGGGTGCAGGCAGTTTGGGGGTGGTTGGTGGTGTGTGTTGTGGCTCTTACCATGGGCAGGAAGGCTATGGGAGTGTGCAGCCACAGCTTTGGCAAAGTGCTGCGGACCAAAAGATGCTCTGGAGCCTCTTGGAGTTGCCATAGCAGTGGGCTGGGAGGGGGGAAACTGAGGCAGTTGAGTGAGGAGGCAGGGGGACACAAGGGCATGAACCCGGAAGTCCACGTCAGCCAAATTATGCCTTTCTGTGCAAGGAAACTGCCACTCAGGTGCACAGAGGAGGCTGGGTGATGTCTGGTGGTGGGTCCAGCCCTGACATGGGCATACTGGCTGTGCTCGGTGTGGTGAACACCATCCTCTCCACTGGTTGCAGGTCTTGAGATGCTTGGATGGGGGACAACTGCTGCTGGGGTGGAGAGACCCCTGAGCCAACCCTCTGAGGGCTGCCTGCCCCATGGTGCCCATCCAGCACTTGGCTCCTAGCCTTGCTCAGCTCCCCCATCCACGGCCAAATGCTGGCATAGGGCAGTGGCACTGAACAACTCTGCCTTTGTGCTTGCAGCCAAGCAGGCCCATGTGCACGCCAAAGCTCCCTGTCCCTCCGGGTACAGGACCCACTCCCTGCTTCTTCCCAAAATGCTCACTCACCCTGGCAGCCCAGCCATGGAGACAGGGCTTTCGCAGCCTGCCAGCCCAGCAGGGAAGGGAAGGGGAGCCATGGAGAGGCTCCCAGCCGAGGTCCCCTTTGTGTCCCCAGTTGGCTGTGGGCTCTCCCTAGCACGAACACCACTCGTGCTGCTGGGTTTGGATGTTGATGCCGGAGTAGGCAGGCTCCTGCTGCGCTGCCTGTCACCACCTCAGTGAGAGCTGCTGGCTTGGGAAAGGAGTGATCTGCCTCCCAGCCCTATATGTCAAGTGCCCAGGGTTGGGAAGAAGCCAGGTTGGCTTGTCAGGAGTGCTCGGCTGAGACCATGCAGCTCTGTCCTGAGTGCTCAGTCCCTTGCCACCATCCCTGCAGAGTGACCTGAGCTTAGAGGGGCCAGATGGTCATCAGGCTCACGGTACTGCTGTGGTCACACATTCAGATGGTGGCTGATATCTGTTGCAGAGCCGGGAAACTGAGGCAGAGCATGGCAAGTGCTGTCAGCTCCCTCAGCTTCACTGGTGGGGTTGAGGATAGGTGCAAGGAGAGAGCCAGTGCTGGCTCTGCAGATGCTTATGTCATGTTTCGAGGAGGTATCCTGATGCCTGAGCATGACTTGACCTGCACATGTGCATCTACCTGGCACAACCAGTGTTGCCCAGTGGCTAGTAGGGTGATGTTCCTTCTGGGTGGGCAGGGATAGGACGCCCCTGGTGCAGGAGAACTAGGACAATCAGATGTTGGGATGCAGGAGAAGCATCTGCATGTCCTAGAGAAACCCTCTGATGTCTCTTGGTGGCCATGTAAATCTCCTGTAATGCTTGCTGCCATCATACACAGGGCTGTAGCTGCTAGTGCTCGTCTCTACCCTCCCACTCCACATGTCTTACTGTTGTAGGAAGGATCTGCAGTATTCACATACACCCCTGTGCCTGCTCCCAAGGACTTCCCTGGGTGATTCTTGGCCAGTGGCCTGGATGCTCCCTGGACACTCCTGGGAGGTTCCTGCCTCTCATCACCCTGGGGAGACAGATGGCACAGGGGTGCATGTTCAGGTCTGGTACCTGTATCCCCTCCAGCCCCTGCAGATCCCCCGGCTGTGAGAGCCAGGGCAAGTGACGGGGTTCCTTGAGTGCTTGGAGCTGGCTGGGGAGCAGGAGGAGGGGAAACATTGGCATTGTCATGTGGACAGCTGGAACAGCCCAGCATGGTCACTCTTGGGGTGGGTCCCCAATTGCCCAATGGAAAATACGTGTGTGCTTACCCCTCCAAAGCTGTCTCTCTCTTCCAAAGCCATGTGTACCATATTTAATCACCTGGAGGGAGTGGGGGGAGGGGGGGAAATAAGAAATCTTTTGCTAAAAACCCTGCTCACCTTTTTCTTGAGAGGAAAAATTTTCCAAAAATACCATGGTTCCAACTTGTTCCTCGGCTTGTTCCCTGGGGACACTGCTGCTGTGTGTGTCTGGGGTGGGGAAGGGGGGGGAAAAAGTAATTAAAGCTGGAGTTAATTCTCCTGGAGGAGGGCAGGACCCTGGGAAGGCCAGAGGAGCAAGTTTAGGGCTGAGAACATCAGAAGCTGCTTTCTGTTGTTGCTGCTGAGCTAAATATACCCACAGATGCACAAAGTTGTTCCCACGTAGGCTGCGCAGGCTCCTGGGAGGGCAAGTGGGGTGCTCCTGCTGGGGACAACCTGTCCTCCCAGACACAGTGAGTTTTGGTCCTTCTGGACTTTGCTTGCTGCTGGTATGGAGCAAGCTCATGCAGAACCCCAGTCTGCAAAGCTTCTGCTGCTGTCACTGCGCTGGCTTGTCAGTGATGTGGCTTCAGAGAAATTAATAGCTGTGTTTATGAAGCACCCAGGGAGAGGAGATGTGCAGTCATTAGCTCTAATGAGAACTGTTTGCCATGGCGTTTGGCTCTGCTCTCCCTCTTTCTCCCTGACTCCCCCAGGACCAGCCGGCTTCCCGCAGCCAGCATATCCACCACAAGCTGGAGCTGCTACAGCCCTAAGACATGCCCTAAGAGCTGTGCCGGCACAGGGACGGCTGTTCTCTAAGCAAATTTCTCAGGCAGGATTTGAGCATGGTGGGTGGGAATACAGCAGGTTGGTCAGGGATGCTGCCAGAGCTAGGAGCACAGCACAACCTCACCTGTCCCCATCTACCAAATCCACAGCTGGGGACAGCCATTGGGCTGGGAGGAGGTTTGGGTTAGATGGTTGTTTTGGCACTGGGACTGTCTCGTCATGATTTTGCATTTTGCATTTCAAGCCTTTGTAACTGCAGTTTGATCTTGATGCCTCTCAAGTGAGCGCGGCTGGCGGCAGCACATTCCGGCTGCCTGCCTGTACCCTGGCAGTCCCCATGAGGGCTGCTTTGATGTATTGATCAATGTCTACGTGCTGCCCAGAGCTCACTGCCTGGCTGGGGACATTGCAGTGAATGAGCCAGCACGGGCACAGGGAGGCCAGCTTGGCCCTGTGTGGGCCAGGCTGGGCCCTATTTAGCTGGTGGTGCGAGGGCATTTTTAAGTGCAGGCTGCATGTTGTTGCTGGGTCTGCCTGTGCCATGATGATGCCCAGCCCTGCCTGTCACCTGGGCTGCAGAGGTGGCTGGGATGCACCAACCTCTTTTCTCAGCCACAAACAGATCAAGGCTGTCACTGGGTGCAACAGCTGAAGCATCTCCTGCACTGCTTGCTGCACTCTGCAGCACTCAGTGGAGGTACTGCTGGTCCTCTGCCTGTAGCAGCCCCAGTTCCAGCATGAGCCACAGTCATCCTCAGGACCAGGCTCATGTCCCCCAGGATGGAGTTGACCCCTGGGGCTGTCCTCAGCCTGCTTCTCTTCCTACAGGATCCGTCCCCAGCTGTCCAAAGAGAAGATAGAGGGATGCCATATCTGCACCTCAGTGACACCAGGAGAGCCCCAGGTGCTGCTGGGGAAGGACAAGGCCTTCACCTACGACTTTGTCTTTGACCTTGACACATGGCAGGAGCAGATCTACACGACGTGTGTGGGCAAGCTCATTGAAGGCTGCTTTGAGGGCTACAATGCCACTGTGCTGGCATATGGTCAGGTATATGCTCTGCCCGCGCCCTGGGCTCTGGCATCGTCTGTCCTGCAGCACTGGGGATGCTGAGATGGCACCTGCAGAGAGCAGAGGAGGTGGGAGGTGTACAAGCTCCTGGGTATGGGGGTGACAGAGAGTTGTCCTGGGCTGAGTGAGAGCTGGGACAGGGGTAGCCTTAGGTGGGAGGAGAGGGAAACAGGGCTGGAGTGGGAGTGTGGGAGCCAATGTGATGGCAGGGATCAGCAGAGGTGTTTGGGGAGCCTGGGGTGGCAGAGGGAGGTGTGGGGTGCAGTGGGCAGAGCTGAGTCTGGGAGGGACCAGCCAGCTCCCTTCTGGTTGCCTTTTTTTGCAGACTGGCGCAGGGAAGACGTACACAATGGGCACTGGCTTCGACATGAACATCTCTGAGGATGAGCAGGGCATCATCCCGCGGGCTATTGGCCACCTCTTCAGTGGCATCGAGGAACGCAAGCGAGCCGCACAGAGTCAGGGCATAGCAGCACCTGAGTTCAAAGTCAGCGCCCAGTTCCTGGAGGTTGGTGACAGCATGTCTGTGTGACACAGTGGCGCTGCCCTGTCCTTTGCTCAGCTCCCATGTCCCGGGCTTCTTGAGTCCTCCTTGTCCTGGCTGTTCCCTGGCTAAGCTGGACCCCACAGCAGGCATGTGGCTGGGGATGCGATGCATGTCTAGGCAGAAGAGAAAGCACCGGAGTGTTAGTGACCTCATGATAGCTACAAACTGAGGTGGCACTTTCTTGGCTGCAGAGAGCTACCCCCATGGGGGAGAGGCTTGTGCCTTGGTCCTCTGGAGGTTCAGGGTACTCTGGGCTCGCTAATTCCCATTTGAAGTTAGCTCCCCTGGGGCTGGACCAATGTTGCCTGTGAAAAAAGGAGAGGAAAAATTGCCATTCTCGTGGGTATTTGAAGAAGGATTGTGTTATTTCCCATGTACTTTGTTGCATTTTTGATTCCTCTCCTGCCTCTGCTTTGGCCTCTCCATTTCAAAATCCTCTTCTATTAACTGCTTCTTTCCCTGGAGAGGTTTGACCCAGAAAGCCTGTGGACCTGGTGTGTCTGCAGTGGTTTCTCTGTGGAGGGTCCCGGGGTGAAAATACAAAGAAGTTCAGGATGGCAACTGGTTTAAGGCACTGGTGAGAAAACATAGGGTGGCACTGAGCAAAGCTGAGCTCCTAAATCAACTTCATCTGGTTGGTGTGCTGATCTGGGGTACAGCCCCGAGGAGACCAGCAGGCAAAGAGACAGGCCTATGTTGTGATCTTGCTTCCACGTGGCTTTGGTGGCCATCACATCTGGGTTCCTCCAGAAGCCAATGGCCTGGAGAGGAGAAGCAATGCTCAAAGCCACCTCCTATCCTGGGGGGGTGGAGAAATCCTTCCCAATCAGCTTTCCATCTGCAGAGACCTTGTTAGCTCCCATGGTGCTGTTGTGTCTGGCTGTATGTTTCCCTCCCACCACTTAACCTGTCAAGCTCCTGGCTGCTTTCCCACGCATCTTTGGCCTTGTGGGGCTCTGCCCTGGGGAACCTGTGGGCTGGTCTGGAAATGAGGACAGTTTCCTGCATGTTCTGAAGCCCTTCTGAGGGATGAACTTTGTTGGGCTTTCTCCCTGCTGGAGTGTCCCATAATTCTATTGGGATCGGGGCATAGTCCTGCCTTCCCTGGGCTATCGGATTAGATACTGACGTTCAGCCAGCATCAGTGTGTCCCCTCACCTTACACAACACACTTTCCCTTCCCTCTCAGCCTCTGTATCTGCCCTCTAGGAGATCCTCTGCTCTCCAGCTATAGTTTCTTTTGCCTCAATTTCTTACACTCAGTTTGGGATGACCCAATGCTGCCACAGGGAGCTGGGTGACTTGTTAGCGGGGTTGGGACACGTGAAGGATGAATGCTGGGGAGGGGATGACTATACCTGTGCTGCCTCCGTCCCAAACCATCCTAGGAAGCATCTCCACAGTCCAAGAGATCCAGCACAACCCCAGGGGCACCTGGGGTGATGGAGAAGTGGCCCTGCATGGGGTGGGCACGTTGGGGTGACGGAGCAGTGGCCCTGCATGGGGTCTCACCAGCTGCCATAGGGATTTCCTGTAGCCTTTCTCTGCCTTCACCACCTCTGACCCCTGATGGTTTTGGCTTTCAAAATAGCCTCAGAGATGTTTGTCCAGTGGCTGTGGTGGAGGATGGGAGCAAGGCTTCCTCTGCTGTGTTTCAAAGCCACTCATGGTCATGTTCGCCTTTCCAGCTGTGCCCAGTAGGACACTGGAAGCCCCAGCTCAGGGGGCATGAAGGCTTTCCAAGGGCTCTAGTATGTGTGGGGAAAATAAAAACCCATTTGTTGCCTGATGGCCTAGTGACCAAGGCCATTGGACCCTGCCCAGGGCTTTCCCCACCAGTCCATCCTGCAGGCATGGATGTCAAATCAGGAGCTCTTCTGCTGCTGTGCAATGCAGTGAGGGTTTTGTGCAGCCACATCAGATGCTGGTTGCCAACCCTGCTGTCGTGGCAGTGGTCCAGGATTTGGCTGTGTTGATCCCTGTCCTGTGACTCTCCCCCTGGGAGCAGGCTGTCAGAGCAGGGTTTAAACGTTTGGGGACCCCCTTTGCACCTGGGACGGCCAGGGACGGATTAACCTGATCCACTCTGCTGGTCAGGAGCCTGCAGTCCTCAGGTGACCCTGCTCTGCTCTGGGACATGGGTGTGAGAAGGTGACGTGTGTCATTGGGAGGTGGTGGGACAGATGGACAGGGGTGTCCCTCTGCCCCAGGGAGAGAGAGGATGCTGCACGGCCAAGATATGGATGGGGGCACCCTCTGTCAGCTCTGAGCCCTCAGGACTTTCCCTGACTGTCCAGCACTCCCTGGTCCCCCTTGTCCTCTTTCCACCCAGAAGAAGTGACCTCAGAGAGCTGTGCTGGTAGAGGGTCTTTACTGGCTCATGTGGCCAGGGGCTCACTGGCTGAGCAGGGAAGGCCAGGGGTATGCATAGTTCCTGGGTGACTGCCCAGGCTCTGGGGACAGGGCTCTGAAAGTGTCCTGGTTCCTGCACAGCTGCTTGTGTGGGCCAGGCACATGACAGGGTCGGGCAGGTGGTACCAACCCAGACTGGAGCTCAGAGCTTCATGGTGTAGCCAGGCACATGTATACACACCTGCACACACGCGTGCACGCACATACCATTCCTTGGGCACATCCTGCCACTGGCTGTGTACCCACACATGCACATCAGAGCTTGCCCATCCATCATCTCCTATGCGTATGCACATGTTTGTGTGTCCTCACCAGCTCTCCTTCTCAGCCCTGCCTAAGCACACACATGTGGACATATGTGTGAGCACAAGCACACCCCCAGCTCTGCAGCCTGTCCTGGCTTCCGGGACTGCAGCAGCAGGATGGCATAGGGCAGATCCTCTTGGTCCTGCTGTGCCAGGCTCTAGCAGCCTCCTGTTTACTACTACTCACCCATCACCTGCTTCCAACCCTGCTCAGCTCTACAATGAGGAGATCCTGGACCTGTTTGACAGTGCCCGTGACCCTGATGCACGGCACCGCAAATCCAACATCAAAATCCACGAGGATGCCAGCGGGAGTATCTACACCACAGGGGTCACATCACGCCTGATCAGCTCACAGGATGAGGTGGGTGCAGGGTGGGACATACATGGAGAAGGGATGGCAGCTTGGGTGTCTCCACCTCCACGGGATGTGCTACGTGGGGACAGCCAGGCAAGGGTGTGGGGGGCGGGGAACTCACCTGGGACAGGACAGAGCAGCCCTGGACTGATGTAGGGAGAGGTAGGTGTTCCTGTTGGGCTGCAGCAGAGTACTGTCCTTGCTCCCTAGAAGGGTGCACCAAGGTTTTGTTCTTCTCTGCCCCGTGTCATTGTAGCTGATCCAGTGCCTAAAACAGGGGGCTCTTTCCCGCACCACCGCCAGCACCCAGATGAATGTGCAGAGCTCCCGGTCCCATGCCATCTTCACTATTCACCTGTGCCAGATGAGAGTGTGCACCCGCCCGGAGCTGGTGAGATCTGCTCCTGCCTCTTGGCTGGGCTGTTCCTGGGTCTGATACCCAGGCAACAGGGGAGGGGGAGGGGCAGGGCGGGGAAGTCTCTTGGAAAGAGGAAAGGGTTTTAAGTCTTGCAAAGAGGGGCAGGGCTTTGGTTTTCTTCTTTCCACTCATAGCCAAATGTTAGCATTTAATGGGAGCTGAGGTCTGCCTTGGAGCAGCCCCCTCCAAGGCAGGGATGGTCTGGCCCAAGGGATGGTCCAGAGCAAGATGCCGCTGGGATCCTCTCCCCTATCCTTGTTGGGTGGGAAGCGGAACATGAATGTTCAGGCTGTTGCTGATGTCTGAGTGTGGCCAAGGAAGCTCCTGCTTGCTCCAGGTCCACGATTATGACCCTCTCCATGTGTGCCTGGCTGCAGGTGAATGGGGAGGTGACCAGCCTCCTGGATGGAACCCAAACCACCACCGAGTATGAGACCCTCACAGCCAAGTTTCACTTCGTAGACCTGGCTGGCTCAGAGAGGCTGAAGCGAACTGGTGCTACTGGCGAGAGAGCAAAGGAAGGCATCTCCATCAACTGTGGGCTGGTAGGGCACCAGCATGCAAGGGGGAGGGGGGAGGCAGGGCCTGCCGGGGGAAACTGAGACACCTTTGGGTCCTGGTTGGAACTGCTCAGGGCTGTTAGGGTTGCTGTTGTCTCTGCTGGGATTTATGCTGCCTGGCCCTGTAAGAAGGAATATGCACAATCCAAATTGCAGCTCTGGGCCAGGACTATGGGAAGGGGTAGAGCTGGGCATAAGGGTGCAAGTCCCCAAAAGGTCAAAGTCTAACTTGAGCTTGAAAAGAGACTCCAGGACTTGATACTATTCCTTGGTGCATGTCAGAGAGAGGGACAGCCCAGGGAAGGGGGCAGATGCTGAGACTGGCAAAGGAAGCTCCATGCCTCTTGCCCCCCAAACCTGTACCACAGCTATACGCCCTAGGCCTGGCATGCTGGCTACATGACAGCTGTATTCTCAGTGGGGGCTGAATTTGAGGGTTGCCTTTCCTTTTTGTTGGTAGCTGGCTTTGGGGAACGTCATTAGTGCCCTTGGAGACCAGAGCAAGAAAGTTGTGCATGTGCCCTACCGTGACTCCAAGCTCACCCGCCTGCTGCAGGATTCCCTTGGGGGCAACAGGTAAGGAGGTCTCAGGGCAGGGCTGAGCCTTGGGAGAGCACTGCAGGGCTGTCCCCCCACAAATGGGGCCGAGGGTCTATGAAGCTGTGTAGGAGCTATTTTATGACTCAAATGCCTCCTGGATTGCCAGGTTGGGAGAGGATGTCTCCTGGTAGGTAGTGCATGACTTTGCAGATGTCCTGAGACATGTCCAGAGACCTTGGCTCCTCACGAGTCCCAGGTGCGTTTAGCCAGATTTGGCAGAATTAGCTCGTCCAAAGCACTTGGAGCCCCTACAGATCTGGCCCTTGGCAGGTGGTGTTGCCCAGCACAGGATGGATTGAATTCCCTGCCTGCTTTTGTCTGAAGAACCCATTCTTCCCCAGCAATCCCAGTGTGTGGGGGCTTGCTTGTGGAGGTTGACTTTGCTCAGTGCTGTGTGATGTGTTGCTCCTGGGGTCTTGCCAGTGCTTTGGCTCTAGAAGGGACTGAACCCAGCTTATACCTTGGTTATAAAATACAGAAGGGTTTAGGATGGGTGTCTGGTGGGTATGTGGCCTGTGTCCCAGGTGTCCATTTGTCAAGTTGGCACAGGGTGTAGGAAACCGTCTCTTCACCTTGACCTTCACCTCCCCAAGCCAAACCATCATGATTGCCTGCGTGAGCCCATCTGACCGGGACTTCATGGAGACCCTGAACACACTCAAGTATGCCAACCGGGCTCGCAACATCAAGAACAAGGTGGTGGTGAACCAGGACAAGACAAGTCAGCAGATCAGTGCCCTGCGGGCCGAGATTGCCCGCCTGCAGATGGAGCTGATGGAGTACAAGGCAGTGAGTGGCTGAGCGAGACTGCAGAGGTGGAATGGATGCAGAAGCACAAAGTCTCCTCCTCATGTTCTAACTGGGGCAATTTTGGTGGGAAAGTCCCTCCACCTACCAGGCTCTGCCCCTGTTGATAGGGGTAATTGCTGGGAGAGGTCAGGAGACTTAAGAGATGAGGACTCAGCTCCTGTCCTGCCATAGGACGTTGGGCAAGTCCCTTGGGGATGCTGAGGCAGGCAGAAGCCTTGAAGAATCTCTCACTCTCTTCCTGTTGAGCTCAGGCCTTCCTGGGCCTTGGATTTGTCCCTGCCCCTGCTTTGGTGGCTGGGGCTGCCCCCAGGGATGCAGCAGTAGGCCTCTGTATCCCAGCTCGCCCTGTGATCAGAGACTCCCCTCCTGTCCCCACAGGGCAAGCGGGTCATTGGGGAAGATGGCTCGGAGGGGTTCAGTGACCTTTTCCGTGAGAACGCCATGCTGCAGAAGGAGAACAGCACCCTGCGCATGCGGGTGAAGGCCATGCAGGAGGCCATCGATGCTATCAACAGCAGGGTTACCCACCTCATGAGTCAGGAGGCCAATCTGATGCTGGCCAAGGCAGGTGAGGCTGGGCTAGTGTGTGGTGTGGTGGGTCAGCCCAGTCAGCGGGTGCTACAATACAGCTTATGTCTTGCCTTGATCCACCTGTGCCTCTGCTCCTCCAGGTGATGGTAATGAAGCCATTGGTGCCCTCATCCAGAATTACATCCGGGAGATTGAAGAGCTGAGGTGAGCCAGGCATGGGGGCTGGTGAGTCTCCTGGATCCCTCGATCCCGCTAGGGTGCCATGGTGGGGTCTGAGCCCAGGTGTGGCTCACAGCTCCATGCCTCCAGCTTCACTGGAGTGAGTCGTCAGCCCTGATGGAGTAGCAGCTGAGACCACTGGGGCTGTGGGAGTCCCAGGCATGGTGCCAGGTAGTGCTTTGGCCAGTGTTGTCCTTTTTGTGGCCATTGATGGAGGAGGATCCTGGCAGAAGTGTGTGGTGTCTTCCAGGGACTGCTGGCCCCCCAGAGCTGGGTCTGTCCCAGTCTCTTGTGTGGTCCTGGGACCCTGTCTTGCAGCATCCTGACATTCTAACCCAACATGAATGGGAATGGGTTTGTGGTGACTGTCCCTGGCTCACACCAGGGCAAAACCAGGCAAGGTCCCCTCCTCCTGGGACAGTAACATGTCCCCTCTTTGACCACATTCTGTCTCTGCTCCCTAGGACGAAGCTCCTGGAGAGTGAGTCCATGAATGAGTCTCTGCGTCGCAGCCTCTCACGTGTCTCTTCCCGGCCCCCCTACTCCATGGGCTCATCCCCAGCACCTAGCTTGGCTGGTCTGTGCAGCCCTGCTGCTCCAGTGGAGACAGATGCCTCCGATGTCCTCCGACGGGCCAAGCAGGACCTGGAGCGCCTGAAAAAGAAAGAGAGGAGGCAGCAGAGGAAAAGGTGAAGGCAGCTGCTGTGAGATGTTGGGAAGGGGAGGCTGCGTGTCAGTCCCTGTCTGTACTTGTGTGGTCAGGTATCCTGCTTCCCCAAATGCCTGGGTTCCTTTGCCAGTGCTGCCTTGCCCTTGGTCTCCTGGTCACCCCATGATCCCGGAGGCTGTTTTCCCCAAAAGGTCCAAAAGCAGGAGGTGAGGGGACTCCTCACAGCATCAAGCCCATCCCTGGGACTCACCAGCACCCCTCTGCTCTCCCCCAGCCCAGAGAAGGAAGCATTTAAGAAGCGACAGAAACTGCAGCAGAGCAATGGGGAGGAAACGGATGAGAATGAGGTGGAAGAGGTGAGCAGGCTCCATGCTCATACGGGTGGTAGGTTGTTTGAGCATGGAGCATTGTCATCACCCCACATGGGAGAGAGTCCCAGCCCAGCCTGGCCCTGCAAGCAGGCTCGGGGGGTGGTTGGAGGAGCCAAGGACCGCATGCTGGAGTAATGGAAAGTTGGATGCTCCTCAGCCAGCCCCACTCTGGAGTGAGGAGTCCACTTCTTTTTGGGCTTGGCTTCAACAAATGTAGGTGGAAGGGGGTTGGGCGATGCAGTGCTACTCAACTGGGAGGGTATGGATGGGCCACAGATCTGCTCCTCTCAAGAGTGTACACCAGGGAGGCAGAAATGGTGCTGCAGCCCCAAGGCATCCTTTGTGGCAGGCCAAGGCCCATTGTGGGTGCTGCAGCTGGGGTTTGGAGGAGGGAAGAGCTGCAGAGAGAAGGGCAAGGCCCTGCTGCAGACTGAGGTTAGGCACCTGTCTCCCAGGAGGAGGAGGAACAGGATGAGAGTGGCTGTGAGGAAGAGGATGGACGTGAGGATGAAGATGAGGACTCGGGCAGTGAGGAGAGCCTGGTGGACTCAGACTCGGATGCAGATGAGAAGGGTAAAGTGCGGAGCCACGCATGCAGCCCAGGGTACGGGGGTGCATTTGCTGGTGTCTCCTGGTCCTGAGTTCTGCTCCTGGAAGGGAGAATCTGCTGGGACACCCTGGCCTTGGGGGCTTGGAAAAGTACCAGGGTTGCTGCATGGAGTCTTTATGCTCTTTGGGGTGCTGCTGCTCCCAAAGAGGGTTCCCATCGGCTCCCTCTGCCCTTTCTGTGTGCTGTGGCTCAGTGGGGCCGTGGGAGCAATGCTCCCCCATCCCTCCCAACCTAACTGTTCACCACCTGCCTCCAGCCGTGAATTTCCAGGCCGACCTGGCAGATCTGACTTGTGAGATAGAGATCAAGCAGAAGCTGATTGATGAGCTGGAGAACAGTCAGCGGCGCCTGCAGACCCTCAAGCACCAGTACGAGGAGAAGTTGATCCTGCTGCAGAACAAGATCCGGGATACACAGCTGGAGCGGGACCGGGTCCTACAGAACCTCAGTAAGAATCACCTTGCCTGCGGGATCCCATCCCTGCAGCATCAGTCCCCAGTCCCCACTCCTGCCCATCTCACTCAGACCCAAAGCATCCACCCCCTGTACAAGTGCTGGCTCCAGTAGAGCTTTGCCATCCCCCTGCCTCTGCTTGAGCCCCTGGGACTTCCAAGACCCTGCTTGTCTTGCTGTGGGAGTGGGACTAGTCAGCTGAAAAGCTCCTAACTGCACTTGTGCTGGAGAGGTGGCTGGAAAGGATGGCGAGACAAAGCTTCTAGCCTTAAACACCGCTTCATGGGATGTGTGAGTACTTCAGGAAACTGAGGTGCTGAGGGGCACGTGAAGACCCCAAAGACCCAGTGGTGTAGCTGATCTCTAAGCTCAGCAGGGCAGGATCACACAAGATTGTGGCTGTAAGTCTAGGCCTGTAACGTCTCAGCCCAGCAACTGTGCTGTAACCCACTGTTCCCACCCTGCACTGAGCCCAAACCCATCTCTTCCAGTGAGTGCTCCCAAACAGATCCCAGCTTGTGGTGGGGCCAGAGAGGGAACAGTGCCTGGTGCCTCCAGGCATGGTGTGTAAGTGCAGGCCTGGGGTGTATGGCCATCACAAGCTCTCTCCTTGGTCTGCCAGGCACCATGGAGTGCTACACAGAGGAGAAAGCCAACAAGATCAAAGCAGATTATGAGAAACGGCTGAAGGAGATGAACCGGGACCTGCAGAAGCTCCAGGCAGCCCAGAAGGAGCATGCTCGCCTGCTCAAGAACCAGTCCCGCTATGAGCGGGAGCTGAGGAAGCTGCAGGCAGAGGTGGCCGAGATGAAGAAGGCAAAGGTACCTGGACATGCCAGGGCAGGGAGGGCATCCCCCAGTCAAGTCTGTCTCCCTGCTCAGAAGCAATGTTTTGCACCCATGGTAGCAAGCGCAGGCCACCTGTCTGGGACAGCTGCCTGTGCTGATGTGTGGTACCTTCCTGTTCCAGGTTGCACTGATGAAACAGATGCGGGAGGAGCAGCAGCGGAGGCGGCTGGCAGAGACGAAGAGGAATCGGGAGATTGCACAGCTCAAGAAGGAGCAGCGCCGTCAGGAAGTAAGGGCCCACATGTCCCCGGGCATCCCCATGCAGTGGGGGAACCGGCTGGGAGTGGATGTTTGTCCTGCCCTGGCACTCCGAGGTGCTCATGAATGCCAGTTGGTGAAGCTTGGGCCTTGTGGCTGCCCCTATGGCCTTGCCAGAGCTGCACAGCCCCAACTGAATAGCTCTCAAGAGCTTCCTGCAGCTCCCAGTGTGGTTGTGGGAGATGCTGTGAGCTCCCCACCACACTTGGAGGGCAGTGTGCCATCAGGGTCAGCCTCAAGAGCCTCAAGGCTGGGAACCTGCTCGCTGTTAACATCAGAAGTGCAGCTGTTCATGGCAAAGTAACTGCTCCAAGCTTTGGTGGTGGGAGCCTTGGGACTGCAACCATCACTGCAGTGTCTGGGCAGGACCCCAGGAGTCTCTCTCTCTCTCTCGTGCAGTTTCAGATCCGGGCTCTGGAGTCTCAGAAGCGGCAGCAGGAAATAGTGCTGCGGCGAAAAACCCAGGAGGTAAGGGGCAGGAGGGTGGTTTTGCCTCCATGTAGCATTCAGCCCCCATGGGGGTCCTGGCCCCAGTACTTGGCTCAGAGCCACACCATCCTCTAGACAGTGCCAGCTCTGGAAGTGTGTTTCCCAAAAGGGTGGGAGGATTTTTATGTCTCAGTAACCAGGTGGGAGATGGTTGCAAGCAAGAGACAATTGCCCATCTCCTGGGGCACCTGAGCCTGGCATCAGGGAATGGGCTATGAGAGAGAGAAGGGAAACCCATGGGGCACAAATGGCCCTGGGCTTTAAGGTCTACAGAGCTGCTGCTCTGATCCCATGGGAACCTGGGAGTGACAGCGACAGGTTTGGGCTGTCTGACACTCTTTTGCTCTGCCTCTCATCTGAGCAGGTTTCAGCACTGCGCCGTCTTGCCAAGCCCATGTCAGACCGGGTCGCGGGCAGGACAAGCCAGAAACCGGCCATGCTGGACTCAGGCGCAGAGATCTCAGCCAGCACCACCTCCTCTGAGCCTGAGTCTGGCGCTCGCTCTGTCTCCAGCATTGTGCGCCAGTGGAACAGGAAAATCAACAACTTCCTGGGAGACCCCTCGTCCTCTGTGAATGGGGCTCGACCCATCAGGTCAGCGCAGGGGCTGTGTGGGCAGGTGATGAAGCATTCCAGGATTCCTGTATCTGGCTAGTGATGGAGGTTGAACACCAGCTTCTTACTGTGCCTTTGGCCCATGTCAAACCACTGACCCAGCGACAGGCTGTGCTGGCAGCATGACTGACTGTCACCTGGGCTTGAGCACAGAGCTGGCCTTCCACAAGCATTAAACATCACGGCACAAAGACTGCTGGGTTCATCTCTTGTCCCTCTCTTTGCTAAGGAGCAATGGAAAAGTTGGGGAATCCAGAAATTATGCTAGCTAGAGGCCAAGCATTCTTTTGGGGCAAATGCAGCTTTCCAGGCCAGTCACTCATGTGCCTCTTCTCTCTTGGCTGTAGGAAGAAGTTCCCCAAGAAGGGGGCAAGCCAGACCTTCAGCAAAGCCGCCCGCCTCAAATGGCAGTCACTGGAGCGGCGTATCTTTGACATTGTCATGCAGAGGATGACCATTGTCAACCTGGAGGCTGACATGGAGCGGCTCATCAAGGTGACAGTGGCGCTGGGGACAGAGAGGGCTGGGTGGTGTGTGTGGGGCAGGGGTACAGCATATCAGCAGTGCCAATCTCCTTCTTTCCCCCAGAAACGTGAGGAGCTGGCATTGCTGCAGGAAGTGTTGCTGGGCAAGAGGATGAAACTGCAGACAGAGAGTCCCAAGGAGCAGAAGGGTCTGCAGGAGCTGAATGAGGAGATTGAGGTGCTGGGGGCCAACATTGACTACATCAACGATAGCATTTCCGACTGCCAGGCCACCATCATGCAGATCGAGGAGACCAAGGTGCGCAGATGGACTGGGCCCAGCTGGCAGCTAGAGAGTAGAAACATCCCTGCGAGGCAAGGGTGTCCTTGGGCATGGCCAGGCTGGGTATCCTGGAGTTCTCCTGTGAGCTGTGCCACACACTCCATGGGGCTTCACCAGCACAGTCACTCCTCACTAGGTGGTTAATTGGGGAGGGGAGTGCTCCCAGGTCCTTGCAGATCCATGGACCTGCTGCTGATGCCCCACGCCCCACCATTGTGGAATGTAGGAAAGATGCGGTCCCCAAGCTACCCAGGGAGTTTTTTTTTGTGCTGGAAACATCACAAGAAGGATTGCCTTTTTGGTTTTTTCTAGCAAAAATCCTGCAGGCGCTGTGTCCTATTTAGGCACTGGGCAAGGCACAGAGATGCTGTGCAGGTCCTGGCTCCCCTCTAGTGGCTGCAGCCTGGGTTGGAGGCTGTGTGCCATCTGCTGTCACACAGATTGGTGGGGAAGAAGGGGCTGGTTTTAATTCACACTAGCTTTTGGACTGGTGGCCTGACCTGCTGTGGATTCGGGTGAGGTTGGTGTCTGCAGATTAGTGTCTAATTAAGTGCTGGCACCAGGATTCCTGTAGCAACACAGAAACCCTTCAGGTTGTGCTGGTTGTCTTCATGGCAGGATCTCCCCAGTTGCCACTTGGGAAGACTGAGGAGAGCAAACCTCAGGACTGGGGAGAGCTGGTGGGGCAGTGGAGGTGCTGTGCTAGCTGCAGTGTCCGTTCTGTCTGCCTCACGCCCAGCAGCAAAGCTCTCCTGCTGCAACCAATACCTGTCCCTCCATGTTCCAGGAGGAGCTGGACTCTACAGACACCTCAGTGGTGATCAGCTCCTGCTCTCTGGCCGAAGCCCGTCTCCTGCTGGACAACTTCCTGAAGGCCTCCATTGACAAGGTATGGGGCCGAGCTGGGACTCAGACGCATGATGGGGTTTCCTGCAGCTGGGGAGGGGAGGAGGGTGCTAGGGTGGGGACCTGCTGGTGGGGATCCGAGACACCCGCTTGAGGCCCGGCACGGCTGTTGTTCCCCAGGGGCTACAGGTGGCACAGAAGGAGGCCCAGATCCGCCTGCTGGAGGGGCGCCTGCGGCAGACGGACATGACCGGCACCTCACAGAACCATGCTATCCTGGATGCCCTGCGGGAGAAGGCTGAATCACACCCCGAGCTGCAGGCCCTGATCCACAATGTCCAGCAAGGTGGGACCTGGGGCTGGCATATCCTCATGCCAGGCATGCTGCCTGTGGGGCAAGGTGCTCACCCATGCCAGCCCCCCAAGAAGAACATGGAGGTTCCATGGCTGGGACCAGTGTGCTCAGGGCTCCCCCAAGGGTGATGCTGGGTGGGGGAATGTACTCTGGCCATCACACAGCTTGGATGAAGAGTGGCCTTCCCCCCACCCCACAACTGCCCGAGCAGTCACCTCCACCATGCAGTTCAGACGGGACTCAGTACAATTGGGGTCCCCTCTGAACTGGTGATATGCTGTCTCTCTCCTGGACAGAGAATGGCTACACCAGCACAGATGAGGAGGTCTCGGAGTTCAGCCTGGCTTCAGATGGGAGGTGAGCACCCAGCTCAACCCTGCCTGAGCTGATGGTAGCTGGGGAGGCCAGGCATTGGGTGGGGTGTCTGATGCCATCCACGAAACTTTGCAGATGGACATGGATGAACAAAGCCCCACCTAAGCTTTCCTGTGGTGCCCAGCCCTTGGGGAGGAGTGCAGGGAAATCTCTTAGACATCATCTGGGAGTGTAAATTAGGTCATTTGTTGGAGAAGGGGTGCTGGAGAGCGGAGTTTAGTGTGTGGGTTAGTGCCACCAAGGAGTTTGGTGGGCTGGTGGCAACCAGCTCTCTGAAAAGGGTTTGGCACTGAAAATCTGTCTTTTGTCCCTTCCCCTTACAGCATCTCCCAGTCTTTCACCATGAAGGGTTCAGCAAGCCAGGATGACTTCAAGTTCAAGGTCAGTGGGCCTTTCTGTGTGGCCCTGTCACAAGGAATGGGAGGAGGGATGGAGGGGCATGTTGTTCAGTGATGTTCCATGTCTGTGCTCCATAGTCTGACCCTTGGAGAGCCAGGCGTGGCCTAAGGCAGTATGGCTAGTGTCTGGGTGGGTCATCTCTAGGTGAGGCAGAACCCAGGCCTTCTGGTCCTGAGGTCCTCTGAAGTGCCAGAGACTTGGGAAACACCCACAACACCAGCCTCCATATTTAAGTGGGCACCAAGGAGGTTCCTGTGCAGCACTGAATCCATTGTGGGCAAAAGTGGAGGAAAGCACATGTTGTTCTGCACATTTGCTTAGAATATGGAGAGACACCACTGTGATGGGCATCCCAGCACAATGCAGGGGGAACTCAACCTCCTGCAGCCAGAGAGCATGAGCTGCTCCACTCCACAGCTCTGTGGCTGCTCTTGCTGTCTTCCCCCCGTGCTGCCTGTGCCTAAGCCCTCTGACCTGCTCTAGGGAGAGCCCAAGCTCTCAGGGCAGATGAAGGCAGTGTCGGCTGAGTGTCTAGGATCCACGCTGGACGTCTCCACCAAAAACATCACCAAGTCCTTGGCATCCCTTATGGAGATCAAAGAGGATGGGATCAGCTTCTCCATCCGAGACCCCTATTACAAGGAGAAGGTGTCACGCACCATCAGCCTGCCCACACGAGGAAGCACCTTGTGAGCATGAGGTGATGGGTCTCTGGGCATTGGGAGGCTTCTGGAGGCATGGGCTAGTAGGTGGAAAGCTGTTCCCAGGCTGTGGAGTTGCAGAGGTGAGGGTGAGACCAATTCTCCATCTGTCCAGGCTTATCTGCAGCAAGTAGTGATAGGTTTCTCCAGTGGGCCTCGGAGAGTGCCTAGGGGTATGTTGGTATCCTCTGCAGATGGACACGTGGGTAATCCAGGAGGAGGAAAAGAAGGGCAGCATGTGAGTGTCCCCAGCTCACTGCCCTGAGTTATTAGCCTTCTTGGGGGATTCTTGGGTTGCCAAAAGCCTCTGCCGTTCACAGGATGACTTGAGGCATCCCCTGATCTTCTGATTGTAACTACAGGGCAGCCCAACTTCTTTGGTCTGTTGGGGTAGGACATGGATGTTCAGCATGGAGGGATCCCAGTAGGGGGAGCAGGCACCCACTGTGCTCCATTTCACTTGATTTAGTCCCAGACAATCCCGTGGCTCAGACACTTCGCCTCTGACAAGGAGGAAATCCTACGATCGTGGGCAACCTGCCAGGTGAGCTTGGGAGCTGCAGAAATGGCCATCTGGGCAGGGAGAGGCTTGGTGGTCCAGACCAGTGGGGAGCGATGCTGGCTGGGCCAGCTCTTGCTGGGCCCTGGTATGCCAGGCAGCTGCTAAGTGAGCAATTCCCAAGTCATCTGTCCCTCTAATCCTTCCTGGCTCAGGCCTCCAGATGTTGGCTTCACGCCTCCCTCATCCCCACCCACCCGTCCACGCAACGACCGCAATGTCTTCTCTCGTCTCACGAGCAACCAGAGTCAGGGGTCTGCCTTGGATAAGTAAGTCCTGGTGGGGCGGGCAGGGTCTGAGGGAGAGGGACCCATACCATAACAAATGGCATGTACCTGGTCCCACGGTGGGGTGTAGGAGCAAAGGACCTGAGTTGGCTTCAGCCAGCCACCTGCCACCATGTTCTCTCCCTGCTCCTCTTCATGAGGGAGCAGATGCTCTACGAGGGTCATGCAGGACCCTTGCCCTGTCCCACCTGCTGTGTGTCACCTCTGAGCTGGCTGCTTGCCGGAGTTCACAGTTCTAGCCTCTGACTAAGCCATGCTTGGAGACACAGCGTTGCCAGATTTGAACCCCTGGAAGAGGCTGTGGAGCAGGATAGGGTGAGGTGGGATGGGAGGCTTGAAGGAGTCTGAAGGACTGGCACTAACCCACAAATGCTGCTCCAGCCTCCCCGTGTAGCAGACTGGGCACCAGCCCTCATCTCAGAGCTTTGCTAGCAGCACTGATGTTCTCTGATGGAGACCTGCTGTCTGATCCTCACATGCCCTCCTGGTCCTCTGCCCTCTTCCCTGGTCTTCCATGTGTGCTTCTCTTTTCCCCTCTCTCTCCCCTCCTCATTCTCTCTGTCCTACACTGGCTTGAATGCAATAACAATCCCCCATCTCTGACTCTTCTGCTGCCTCTTCTAGTCTGGGTTTTCTCTCCCATAATCCTGCTAATTTTCTGCCCCTAGGTCTGATGACAGCGATTCCTCTGTCTCGGAGGTGCTGAGGTATAGACAACATTCTATTTATTATTCCTTCCTTCTCTCTGTCTCACGAGTCTGCTCTCCCTTGCCCATGCATACTCCACCTGCACCTTGCTGCTCTTCCCCATCTCCCAGCTTGTGTGTGCTGTCCCCTCCTGGCATGCCACCTCTAGTGTCTGACCCTGTCCCCTCGGTTATGAATTTGAACTGTTCCTGCTCTGATCAGCCCTTGGAAACTTGGCGCCGGGCTCACCTGCGGGCACTGGCTGGCTGGGCCATCTCTGATGGGCTGTCATCAGCATAATACCACCATGTCCCATCCTGTCCCCCAGCTCCCCAGCAGGACAGTGTAATGCTGGGGAAAGGAGCAAGCAACCCTGGGTCCTCCTAGTGTGTCTTTCTTGCAAGCATCTTCCAGGCAAATATCTCCAGGTGCTCCACACACCTACTTGTGCTTCCCTAGTGCTGGGTTGTGGGTGGGTAGGTATTTTTCCCAAAGAAACCAAGTCAGATTGTGGTGCAGAGCTCAGCCTTGGGGTTAAGGTGCTCCTGAGCTTGTCCCACTGCACCTTCCTGCCTACAGAACATGAAAACATTTCCTAACGTGAGTGCCATGTTTCCCCCATCCTTTAAGAAACATCAGCTGTCCAATACCCCAGTGTTGCACATTGCCCATGCCCTGAGTTCCCACAGTCACTGGGGAGGTGGCATCAAACTTGTCTGTACTGCGTCACCTCGGGCAGTTTGCAGTCAGGCAGCAACCAAAGCCCACCACCACCATCTCACCCTGGGGAGCCAGGATTTCCATTTAGATTCAGTGTCACCTCGAGACTGGTAGAAACAATAGGGGTCAGGGGAGAGCTGTTTAATTTAAGTGCAGCTGCTGACTGAGAAAGAAAGACTACGTGTAGTGATTTCCAAACCCAAATTAATGAGCCTGTGTTTTGTCCTCATGACTAATGCAAACCTTACGTGGCCTCAGGCCTGATCTTCTCCAGCCCCGTGCCTCAGTTTCCATGCCTCTAAGAAGAAACTAGTGCAGCCCAGTGCCCCGGGGCTGTGTGGAGGTTGTTCTCTGGGACATCAGCTAGGAAGTTGGTGTCCATGCAGGCTAAGGTCTGGAAGGGTAGGGCTGTTAGTCCTCAGCACCCTGAACTCTGCTGAAGAGAAGGGAATTGACAGATGCTGTGTCCAGAGGGATAGGCAGCAGGTGTCCCTTGGAGGAATGTTTGCCAGGGACAGATCCTCTCCTTCTCAGAGCCAGTGGTTGGTGTGGAACTTCCACAGCCATTGCAACACAGATTCTGGGTGCAAATGCCAGTGCTGTCCTGTCACTCTTGTGGACTTATGTATAGGAGCAGGGTCCTGTCTCCAAATGATAGAATCATAGAATAGTTTGGGTTGAAACGGACCTTAAAGACCATCTATTTTCAACCCCCTTCTGTGGGCAGGGACAGCTCCCACTAGACCAGGTTGCTCAAAGCCCTGTCCAACCTGTGCATCCACAGCTTCTCTGGGCACACTGGGCCAGTGTTTCACTACCCTCACAGCAAAGAATTTCTTCCTGGTATCTAATCTAAATCTCCCCTCTTTCAGTGTCAAACCCTTCCCCCTCATCCTATGGCTCCCCTCCTTCATCAAGAGTTCCTCCCCAGCTTTTCTGGATCCCCTTGAGGGACTGGAAGGGGCTCTAAGGTCTCCTTGGAGCTTTCTCTTCTCCAGATTGAACCCCCGCCCCCAACTCTCTCAGCCTCTTCATGGCCTTCTTTTTACCTGCTCCAACAGGTTCATGTAAATGTCACCAGACACAGGCTGACAGCCTCCAAGGAACTGCAGTGCTGTGCATTGGTACTCTGAAACACTTATTCCAGCAGAGCTTCAGGCTGGAGAAGGTGCAGTTTGCCGCAAACTGACCTGAGGACCAATAAGCTAAGTCTCCTGGCTGCTTGGGTCTGTGCTGGCCAGGCATGAGAGGTTCAGCAGGATAGCAGAGGCCACTTGGTGGCCCCTCTTTCCCAATCTGTGCTGCTGGGGCAGAAGCAGTAGACAGGGCTTGTTTCTAGGGAGATTCCCAGGGTTTCCATGAAGAGCTTTGCTCAGATATGCTGAGTTCAGATGGAAGGGCCCATCACTCACCACATGGAGGAAGATGCTTGTCGTGAGGCAGCTCTTGCTCTCCCATGCCCCTGGGACTGTGTAGCATGGTGCCTTTCCACACATGCCCTACCATGCTGGTTCTTTCTTTCCTGTGCAAGGGGCATCATTAACCCAGTGGGTGGCACCAAGAATGCCCGGACAGCCCCGCTGCAGTGCGTCTCTGTGGCAGAAGGACACACCAAGCCTGTGCTCTGCCTGGATGCCACCGATGAGCTGCTTTTCACTGGGTCCAAAGGTGAGTGGTGGACAGAGAGGACATGGGGGTGCTGACCATCAGACACAATGGGAGGAGGTCAGCACAGGGGAATATGTGAAGCATTGGGCACCATGGGGATGTTGGAGACGCCACTCCTTGACCTCTCTCCTGTCCTCAACATAGAACCTTACCCTGCACTGCCCTGGTGCTGAGGCTGGCTGGTTCCTTTCCTCCAGCCTTGTGGGTAGGGGAGGCAATGCTCAGAAGGTGTTTTGCCACCCACCTGACACTCTTGGGCACGTTACTCCTCCCACAGACAGGAGCTGCAAAATGTGGAACCTGGTGACGGGCCAAGAAATTGCTTCCCTCAAGGGTCATCCAAACAACGTGGTTTCCATCAAGTACTGCAGCCACACAGGGCTTGTGTTCACTGTGTCCACGTCGTACATCAAAGTGTGGGACATCCGTGACTCGGCCCGGTGCATCCGCACCCTCACGTACGTGGCAGATGGGAGCAGCTATGGGGCACCTTGGGTATTTTGGGCATCTCTGGCTTTGCAGAAGTCAATCCCAGGACCTACTGGGCCTGTGGACAGGGCCAAGTATCAGCTGCTTTAGTGCCAGTTCACAGCGCTGTATCCTTAGGGTACAGGCAGCTTGGGGTGAGGGGACCCATGGACACCTCCTGCAGTGAAGGTTCTGAGTGAAGAGATTTGCAGCTACTTCTGGGGATGGCCAAGAGAGCCAGCAGCTCTGTAGAGGAGGCACCCCCACTAACAATATCGTAGCTCTGTAAATCACAGGCTCTCCATTGGGAAACTCAAAATCTTTATAAGGAGTTTGAGAACCAGAAACGAGCATGAGACAGGCTGTAGCTCTGGTCTGCCAGTCTGGAGCAGGGCTCAAATGTTAGGAGAGTATGGCAGGCCAGGGTTACCAGCATGCTCCAGCATAGAGCTCCTTTCTCCATTCTGCCTCAGCTCATCAACCTTGGTCTGAACATGCTTCTCCCTTGGTGCAGAGGACAAATACCTCTGCCTCCCTGTGCTGACTGGCAGCACTAGCCAGCTCTTCCTGCAGGAAAGAAAGAGGAACGGGAGGAGAGAAGAGCAGCCCTCAAAGGGAAACCAGGGCAGGCTACCCCATATCATGCACACACCTGACATCCTTGGCTCCCTCTGCAAGCTAGTGCCTAGGGGACAGAGATCTTGTTGATTCCATGGTGGCCAGAGAGATGGTGGTACTTGTAGGGCCTTTGCCTTATGTGGAACCCACATGAGGCAGCCTGGAGCCAACAACCCTGTGTGGTTCCTCCATGGTGTCTCTGATTTCTGCTCATCCTCTGACCTCTCTCTCCCTTAGATCTTCCGGGCAGGTGATCTCTGGGGATGCGTGTGCTGGGACCACTACCCGCACTGTCACCAGTGTGCAGGGGGAGCACCAGATCAATCAGATTGCTCTCAACACCGCTGGCACTGTGCTCTATGCTGCCACTGGTAACTCCGTCCGTATCTGGGAGCTGAGCAGGTGAGAGGGTAGTGCTGGGGTGCACAGGACAGCTTGTGGGTGCTGAGTGGATATTGTCTGCTCAGAGGAGTCTGAAATGACTCCCTCCAGGGAAAGGGAAAGCCGTTTTAGCAATGGAAGTTGCCTTGAATAAAGACTTTCAGGACTGTTTCCTATGGAACTGTAGGGGTGATGAGCAGCAATGGAGCTACTTGGGGTGGAGGGTTTGCAAGGTGGGCAGAGCTTAAAAGGGGAAAGACATACGAGATGAGCAGAAGTAGCCCCCTGGTTTTACCCTTGCCTGTCTTCCTGCAAGGTGGGTGCATGTTGCAGCCTAGGCTCTGTAGCCAGATGTTGGCTTGTCCCGAGGCTGCCTTCCTCCCCTGGCATTACTGGGAAGAAGGTGTCCCCCAAAGGGAATAACCCCTACTGGGGAGCTCCAGGGCTGTGGAGGGCTCTGTCAGGGAGAGCCCCTTAGAGGTGCTTTGGCACCCCAGAAGAGCTAGTCTGATCCATGTTATTGAACTCAGGTTCCAGCCCGTTGGGAAGCTGAGTGGTCACATCGGACCTGTGATGTGTCTCACGGTAAACCAGACAGCCAGCAACCATGACCTGGTGGTGACAGGCTCCAAAGATCACTATGTCAAGGTACTCTTCTTGGAGAGCAGATCTGTGTGTCCTATTGGGAAGCTCAGATGTTGACAACCTCTAAGGTCTGTTCTCCCAAAATCAGAGCCCAGATTTCTGTTTTCACCTCTGTATGTGAGGTTTTTGTGTACCTCCTCACCCCAAATATTGCCTTTTGCTATGGTACAAATGCACCTCTGAAGATGGTTTTGCATCTCTCTTGTCCCTTATGCTCTGTGGTTGCTACTTGCATGTTATGGCTGACCCAGATTAGCAGCTTGCCCTCTTCTGCTCAAGTCTCCTCCCTGGTACAGAAACTTTGCGCTTGCTCATTCACAGTTCCAGCACAGCAAGAGTTTGCCCCTCTCTTTTAGGTTTTTGCTGTTTTTTAGCAGATTGAATTGCAACTGACACCAGGGAGGTGAAGAGGGATGGTAAGATGATGAGGGAGGTAGGATCCCACTCTTCTAATAGCTGTGAGCTGTTAACTTGTCTCATGGAGATGTGTGAAAGCTCACCATGAGTAATATTCAGCAGAACTGGGCTGTCTCTGGTGGAAGACCTCCCGTGATGGTGGCAGAACTCCTGGAGAGACCTCAGCCCCCAGAAAGCCTCAACTGGCCAGTGCTCACTCCCCTTTCCAGCATGACTCTGGGCCTAGAAAATAGAGGGTGATAGCCATGTTCTCCAAGAGAGGTTCAATTCTGTTTCCAGAGACATCTGGCATCTCACTGTTTTTCCCCTAGGTATTTGAGATTGCTGAGGGCATCGTGGGCAATATTGGCCCCACTCACAACTTTGAGCCCCCTCACTATGATGGCATAGAGTGCCTGGCCATCCAGGGAGACATCCTCTTCAGCGGCTCCAGGGACAACGGCATAAAGAAGTGGGATCTGGAGCAGCAGGAACTTATCCAGGTCTGGAGGGGAGTGTACAGCCCAGGTCCTTGTGGTAACGTGGGGCAGAGGAGTATTGCTGCTGGGGTCCTATACTGAGCTAATGGGAAACTCCTGTTCCTGGGAATCTGGCAATGCATGTGCAAGGTGGCTGTGTATCCCTGTAAGTTTGTGCTGTAGAGCACTCAGGATTGCCAGCTCCCCCTAGCACACAGGCTGCAACATCAATTGCATTGTTAGGTGTTGTGTCCCTCTGAAGACAGGTCTGTTGCCTCTTGCCCAAGGGACAAACCAAGCCCTGACTTTCAAATCCACCCCCTTGGCTTCCTAACTTTGCATCACTAGCCTCATGATCCAGATCAGGCCCGGCCCTAGGCAACAGTGAGGATCTGAGCATCACAGGTTGGGTGCATGAGGCTTCTGGTGGTGCTGCAGATGAGTTTGGTCATGATGGTCACTTTGGATGAGTTTGCTCACTTTGCTTATATCTACAGCAAATCCCCAATGCCCACAAAGACTGGGTCTGTGCCCTAGCCTTTATCCCTGGCCGCCCCATGGTGCTGAGTGCCTGCCGAGGAGGAATGATCAAGGTCTGGAACGTGGACACCTTCACCCCCGTTGGGGAGATCAAAGGGCATGACAGCCCCATCAATGCCATCTGCACCAACTCAAAGCATATCTTCACTGCCTCCAGGTGAGCTTTCTGCTTCCCAAAGCCTCTGGGAGGTGGGAGACCCCTGAGTTGAACCATCAACCCCGGGTGGGATTGCGCTGGATGGACAGGGGACAGAGAGGGGAGGGAAAGGGGGAGTCTTGCAGCTTTCTAGTCCCTCCAGTCCTTCATCTCATCATGCTGACCTTAGTCTGCGCCGTGAATTACTCTTCCCCTGGCTGTCCCTTGCCTATGCTCTGGTGATGCCTCGGGTTATTCCCCATGAAGGGACATCTCTCCCCTAGGGCTGGACATCCTCTGCTGTTCTCGGGGAGCTCTTTGGCAGCAAGACTGATGTCTTCTTTTCGACCATGTCCCTTTTCTCCCTTCTTTTTTCTCTGTCTCTCTCTGTCTTTTCTCTGCCCCACCTCACATCTGTGCCACAGTGACTGCCGGGTAAAGTTATGGAGTTACGTGCCTGGGCTCACCCCTTGTCTTCCACGACGCGTCCTTGCCATAAAGGGCCGTGCTACTAGTCTGCCTTGACCCTCCTGCTCTTTCTGACTCTCTTGCTCATGCACTCTTCTTCTGTCTTTTCTTTCCTTTTCTCTTTCTCTTCATCTTCTTCTGTCTCTGTCTTTCTCTCTGTTGCTTGCTTTTGCTCTTCTCTCTCTCTTTTTCTTTCTTTCTATCTGGTCTGAGCTGCTTCTTCACGGTATGAAACTATTTTGCGTTTTTCCCCACTTGATAAATCTTTGTTAGAAGTGAGACTTGCCCCAGCCATACCCCTACATTGTTTTGGGGGGTTTTTTGTTGTTTTTTTGTGGTTTTTGGGGGGTTTTTTGTTTTGTTTGTTTTTTTTTTGCCGAGTGCCCACATCTACTGTGTCAGCTTCATGGAAGCTTTAGCTTGCATGGATGGTGGGGTGGGGGTCAGCAGCCACCCCCAAAGCAGCCCATGCCCCGGGGAGACCAAGAACAGCAGCTCCCTGCAGTATCATGTAGTTAGAGCTCATTCAAGGGGTGTAGGAATCCCGTTGTTGGGGTCAGCCCTGGAGGTCACCATCTCCCTTTGTTCCCATCCCCAGTTGCTGCCAGTGGGGCAAGCTGGAGGCTAAGCCCCATTGGGCCTGCCTGCTCCCAAAAATGGACTGGGCAACCTCCCATCAAGAGAAAAGGGCTTGGAAGTCTTGTGGGCTGCATGCTGCCTTCGGGCTGGGGGTGGGGAGTGTTTCTCCTTGGACTGCCTCTCCATGGCATGTCTGTGGAGCTCCTGCGGGAACCCCTGGGTCACGCTATCCCTCTCACCTTTGTTTCTCAGTGACTTGACAGTGAAGCTCTGGAGCGGGAGGAGGTTGCCCACAGGGTCGAACTAGGAACTGCAAAACAACTGGAAGACATGACAGGAGAGTGAAGGTCAGGGTGCCTCTCCCTTGCTATCAAGACCCTGTCATCTACAGGAGCTCAGCCCAGGGTATAGGGTTTTCTTTGTGCTTGACCCAACGGGGTGGACGATGCCCCATGTGGTACTTTGAGCATTGCCAGCTCCTGTGAGAAGGCAGCTTCGTGGGGCACCATCAGCTCCACCTTCCATCCTGCTGAGGTTTTTTGATGGTTTTCCAGTGACCAGGAAATGTTTCGTCTCACTTTTCACCCACCCTGCTGCAACACCTGCTGGGACTTCTGTGAGTCAGAGCTCCTTGGCTCCTTTCAGAGACACACAGTTCCCTCCTGCTACTGTGGGCTCATGTGGCCTCCACCATGATGTGCTTCTTCTATCCCTGTTGGCTCTGAGGCTGGTTCCTGCAGGAGTCTTTCTCTACTCCACAGCCACGAGGACATTTGATGTCTGCTGTCCAGGATCACAGCACAGAGGGGCTGCTTCTTTGGAAACATTACTCATGGGACAGCCTCTCTGCTGTGTGGGGCCTGCAAAAAGATCTCCAGGTAATCCCATCCTTCATTTACCTGTCCTTAGCAATTGGAGGTGAACTCCTTTGCCATGTCCTAGCTGTGGAGGGACATCTCCACCAGCCAACTTCCAAACAAACCCTCTGCAGTTCCCTTTAACGTTCTCCAAACTCCAGTTGTAAACTCAGCTGACCCATAACTCCTGGGCTCTTCCCCACATGCCCACCCTGGGGAGCAGAAGGGCTTCTTAGCCCACTCTTGACATTTTGGCCCAAAGCAGGGGGGTTGTGGTGGGGTCCTGCAGCATGTTAACCCCCTTGAGATGAAGAAATGAAACAGGAACAGAGAAAAAGCAGGGCAAAGAAGTCAAAGATGGATTTGTCATCTCCCACTTCTGTGGCCTATCTTGTTCTGCTATCACTGGGAGATGGAACTCTAACTCCTTCCCCTGAGCTCTGCTGTCAGCCTACTGCAAGGAAGGGGGCTAGTTGGAGTTTGGCCCACTGGCTCCCATGTATCCAGAGCTAAAGGGAGCCCAGCGAGGATCCAAGAAACCAGGTTCAGGCCGGAGTGGAGTTGTCTGTGCCAGGAGTGGGGTGAGGAAGGAGTTGCACACACTGGTCTCCTGATTCACCTCATGCTTGAACCCTGAAGTGGATGATCTTGCACAATCCAACCTCTATGAAAGGCTGGGCACTCTGTCCAGGAGTGTGTCCCCAAGGACAAAACAGCTTCTCCAGGCTCTCTCCATCCTCTCTCCTGTGCAAGGGTCTGGCAAGCCCTGGTCTCACACTTTCCTCCATCTTTCTCATAGCTTATTGGACCATCCCCTACCCTGTCCTGCCCTGGGCCAGGTAGCGCTTGTTTTGGGATGGCTGAGGAGACCCTGGGAGTTTTTCTCTTGCCTCATGTGCTCTCACTTCCCCACTGTCACAGAAGCAGCATCAGTACTGGGACCCGTACTATTTAATGTATTTATCAATGACTTGGATGAGGGAAAAGAATGCACTATCAGCAAGTTTGCTGACGACACGAAAATGGGAGGAGTGGCTGACATGCCAGAAGGCCGCCCTGCCATCCAGAGAGACCTGGACAGGCTGGAG
>VXBJ01005855.1:91258-132376 GCA_013400055.1 Nycticryphes semicollaris
TTCCTGTATGACCTGCTCTAGGTGTTCCTGCTCTGGCAGGGGGATTGGACTGGATGATCTTTCAAGGTCCCTTCTAATCCCTGATATTCTGTGATTCTGTGATTTGAATTCATTTTTAAGGATTTCTTCATGTGATCCTATCAGCACTGAACTGGGGCCTCGGAGGCCAGTGGCTCCAGGACCTGTCCCATAAAGCACAGACTTTTTTTTCCCTCTGCTTTCTCCAACCATGGTGACTGACAGACCAGCCCCAGACCATTTGCCAGCAGCCCTCCTTAAAACCATTCCAGATGGAGTGTGGGAGTTCCTCCACATCCTGAAAGGGAGAATCGCCTCTTTTGATTTCATGGGAATTTTTGCCTTTTGAGGGGGGGAAAAAAGCCATCCTGCTGCCTTGCCTTGAGGGTGAGTGTGATGGCATGTGTGGGTGTGACCCTGCACAGGAGCCAGTCTCTCATGGTCATGGCCGAGCCCTGCACAGCCCGGGACCAGCAGCTGCATTGTGTGTGCGTAAGTTTGATTGTAGCCAGGTGTGCTACCTACATCCGTGTCTGCCAGTGCCTGACCTGAAACCTCCCACTGTTCCCAGTTGGTGAAGGAACCTGCTCGGGGGGGAAGGGAGGGTGTGTTGGGTCAGACCTCTCTTGCCATTCTCCATCAGTTTCTTCCTGTGTGTAGGCTGCAAATGCCTGCTTAATTTTCCAGGGCTGCAGCAAATTCTGGGTGATGCTGAGCCTCTCTGCTACATCCAGCAGCACATCAAGGGGGCTTCAAGGCTTTTGCAGCCTGCAAGTGCAGGGAGCTGGGTTCTCTGGCACAGCAACAAGCGTCCAGAGAGATATCTTTGAAGCGAGAAGAGACTGTGATCTTATAGTTCTGTGCATGTGTATGTCTTAGTATCTGAGTGGGTTGGTATTTCCCATGCAGGAGAGCATTTCTTGGGTGTTGATCTGGTTTAGCTACCTCATGGTGCAAGTTGGGTGCTGTCGTCACTAGGTTTTGTTTTGGAGGTGGAGGGGGGGGGAGGGGAGGAGTTTGTGGTTTTAGTTTTTTCTTCTTTTAATTATTATTATGGTTTTGACACTTGAATTCGTGTGGGGGACACGTGGCCTCCATCCCACCTCGTTGCTTGACTGAGCCACCCTTCATACCCCCCTCTGTCTGCCTTCTCCTGGGCAGGACCCATCCTGCTCTCCCATGTGCTCCCAGCTCTCACCTTTGCAGTGGAATCTGCCAGTTGAGTCAACACTGAGATTTTGCTCCCATTGCTGTTGGGATGCTTAGACTGCAGCTTGGTGTTGTTGCTGTTAGTTATTGGGTTGATGTGCAGCCTGAAAGTGGTCCCTCTTGTCCCTTTGAAGGACGGAAAGGGACCTCTGAAAGGCTCAGCTCAGCCTGTATTCCTGCCTCTGCTCTCGCAGACATTCTCTGTGGATGTAATGAAGCCCTTCTTGTCTGGAAAATGTCATGCAAAGCAAATCACTGGAATGATGGGTCCTAATTCCTATTTTCCAGACCCTGCTGTAGTTTGCTAGCAGTCTGGAGCAGCAGGGAACTGGTGCTGTAAAAGCCTCTGTGGGTGGGGGCAGCTTGTGAGAGAAGCTGATTCTCGTGTGTGCTGATTGATTTTTCACCCCCAAAACATAGTTGAATCTAGATCCTGTCCCAGGCACTGAACATAAACCAGGGTAACTCTGGAGCCCCCAGATTGCCCCCTCCTTGGGGACATACCCCACTCCCTTGGCACAATTGGGTTTGGGAAGGGGCTAACAACTCTGAGCCACACTGTCAGTTTAGGGGGGCAGGTCCTCCCAAACACTAAAGCACAAGGTCCCAATATGCAGGTGGTATAGCAAGGGTGGCCCTTTGGACTCTGGTCCTTCAGAACTCAGAATGGGACCACGGACTTGGACAACCAAGGTGGAGGTGAGGCTAGGGATGATGGTGAGGGTTGTTTGCCTGATGGAGGAAGCATGTAAGCTGTTTCATCCTCTTGCACTGTGCTGGGGTGCTCCCTTGGGCTTAGAACTTGCACTGCTGCATAACTTAAGTCTCTTCTTAGGGGCTCTGAGCCCCTCTGCCAGTCCTTCCATTGCAGGGACAATTTGGAGCTGCCTTCGCACCATACACCTCATTTTCCTTCACCCTTAGGTGCCTTGGTTTGTGCCAAGGGTGTGATGATACCTGAAGTCAGGGGAAGTCATTTCCTTCCTCAGATTGCTGGGTGCTGCTTTTGTCCCCTGGCCCTGACTCTTGCTCTATGGGTCGCCTTCCCTCCAGCACACAGGGGCCGGCTCCAGCCTCTGCTGAAGGTGTAGTGCTGGCCCAGAGCTGAGCTTTGCACACAAGGGGTAGAGGTGACTCAGGAGTCTGGAAGTACTGGGCCCCCAAACCACTGTGAGGCCACCCAGAGAGCCTGGGCAGTGCCCCCTCCCTGGCACCCACAGCTCTTACTGCACAAAAGGACAGGCTGGCAGTGTGTCTCCCAGTCTGGCCAGCTGTGAGGAGCTGGAGCACCAGGGTCCTGCCCACCCCAGGTACGTTGTTCCTCTCCAGCACCTCCCAGCACAGCAGCTTTGGGGTCTTGGATACTGCCTCTTGCCTCCGTGCTGCAGAACCAGTGCCTGCTCCCCAGGGTGCTGTCCTAGTGCCCCTATCCCAGTCCTTCCCCTGTCCCATGCTGGATGGGGTCCAGGTTACGATCCCTGCAAAGCACAGGGGTCCCACTTGGTTTTCAGCAAACTCAGTGGAGCTTTGCTCCATCTTGCAGGCTGCACACCCTCCTTGAGCCCCCTTCACTCTCCTGGGGAGGGAAGGGGACCCCAAGCTCGGGCCCCTCCATGTGCTGCATGGTGCTCCAGCTGTAACTGGGAGGGACCTCAATACATCCCTGACTCTCCAGGCCTTGTCCTGCCTTCCTACACCTAAACCCTGAGAAAAGCACAGCCCTGCACCTTCCTCCTGCCCCCAGGGACTTGTCCCCTCATCCATAACACTTCTGCCCCTGGTACCTGACAACTGTTCCGCATCCCCCATGTCCTGGGACCACCCAGTATTCTCTGGTCCAGCCCCATGACAGGGCTTGGGCAGGTTCAGCATTGTGTCACCTGCTCCATCCCCCTTTCCCCCTGCACAAGCATAGCAAATAGCAGGTGCCTTTTCTTGCTCGAAGCTGTTTTCTAGTGGCCAATTCTTGTGAAGGCTTTTTTTTCTTTTTTCTCTGCTGGGTTGTGCAGCTGAGCCCAGTGATCTGGGTTTGTCAGAAGACAGGGCATGTACATATATTTTATACCTTGATGTGTTCCTGTAAATAATGTAAGTTATTTTGGTCTCATGATGTACATGTTTTGTTCTATGGCTGTGTTTGTTTCTTGCCTTTTTGTCTTCACGAATAAAATGCACTAAAATGACGTGACAGAGCAGAGCTGGCTTTGAAGAGGGGAAGAGCACAGCTAGGAACCGCCTGTCTCACCCTGATGCAAAAAGACTGCTGCTGCTGCAGCCCTGACCCTGCCATGGTGTGAGGGGACCTGCATCCACTGAGTCCTCAGGCAGACAGGGCAGATGTGATTGCACAGGGAGGTGGGGGAAGCCCAAACCCAGCTCGGCTGGCACTGCCCCTCTCCTGGCGAGGAGGAGGAGGAGGAGAGGAAGGAGTCTGGCTAGGCAGTCCCGAGTGGCAGCCACCTCCTGCAGGAATCAGAACATTCCCAACCCTGCATCAGCACATCAACCCCTTTAGGGAGGAGTCCCTAGTGCCGCAGAAAGGTGCTGTGGGACAGGGGCTTAGGTGGTTGCCCACTGGGCGGCCGGCTCTCCTGCCGCTGGGTGCTCCATGGGGACATCGGGCACCCACCCATCCCATGCTAGGGAGCATCCCGGCTGCCTGAGGGGAGCGGTGGCCTTGGGGACAGCCGGCAGGTGGCAGCCCCGGCTACCGGACCATGGGGACCAGGGCTCGGCAGAGTTGCCGGAGCTGGGGCAGCAGCGTGTCGTGTGTCCCGTCCCCCCCCCGGAAGGTGGGGCATCAGATGGTGGTGGAGGGGAGGAGACTCCGGTCCCAGCGCATGGTGCCCGCTGAGTACCCAGAGTTGACCGATACTGGCACCAGCCTGTGCCCCCAAGACACTGGCCAATCAACCTGGCCCAGCCCCAGGCGCTGGAGGGCAGGGAGGGAAGCAGCGAGCTGTACCTCCAACTCCTCAGCCCCAGCTACCTCCACTTTCTCTTTCTGAGCCAACCAGCACTGGTTAAACTGGTCAGATGGAGCAGCTGAGTAGGGAGCTGACAGCCATGGGCTGTGCCCACACCGACCACCCCGGATGTGGTTCCTCCTGGCCCGCACCCTGCTCTCTGCCTGGGGCGCCCCACACCCTGCAGGGTGAGAGTTGGGGGCGCTGGGTCTGTGCGCAAAACACCTTGGTGCTTGGCCTAAGACCAGTGCCAGCCTGGCCCCAACCGTGTCTCTGGAGGGCTGATAGTACCCAAAGTCATACCAGTCCCTGCATCACCCTGTGTCATGGTGTATCTTAGTGCTGCCAGGGCAAACACGGTCTGTGGGGGCAACATATGTAGGGGTATCACAGGCCCAATTACTCCTGGCAGGGCAGGTGACAAGAGTACCATACCCCTCCCACCTGGTGTCCCAGCCAGTCACCGCACCACAGACATCTTTTCTTGCTGGCCCTCATGTCACCAGCTCAATCCAAACTCATAACAACCTTTCTCTTGCAGCAGCAAGACACCAGGCTGGGACTGGGAGCACCCTGTGCCATGCTTCTCACACACCTGGAGGTGCCCTCAGAGTTTGGACCAGCAGCAAAGGGACTGCAGTGACACATTACTGAGACCCACTGGTGATGAGATCGTGGCAGCCCTCTGCCACCCATCCCCAGGCTCAAGGAGGAGTTGCCCTGAGCCCATCAGTGCTGAGGCTGGTCCTCAGCTGAGGAGGGTTCTGTGGGCACCATCTAGCAGCTTGCTCCTCAACTGTGGCTTTGGGGAGGGCATGGGGACACCCCAGGAGAGGCTTATGCTCCCATGCTCCCAGCGCAGTGTCTCAGCACATCCAGGGAGTGCCCACCACTGTCGTCTTCTCTCCATGGCCCATTATAGGGCCTGGGTTGTGACACACTGGTCAAGCAGATGGGCAGCAAGGCCATTCTCCAGGTCAGTAAAGCTGGACGGTGCCTGTAGGGAGTTGGGGAGGATTGCTCGGATCCAGTGGCCTCCTGGCTCCTAAACAC
The DNA here is from genome assembly GCA_013400055.1 of Nycticryphes semicollaris. NCBI lineage: Eukaryota > Metazoa > Chordata > Aves > Charadriiformes > Rostratulidae > Nycticryphes > Nycticryphes semicollaris. The sequence goes on from VXBJ01005855.1 coordinate 96,505, forward strand.
AAGGTGAAGGAAGGATATAGGCTGGGTCCCAGGAGGACCCAGAGGGCTCCCAGCATGTCAAGGTCTGGGAGGGTGTTACCCACTGAGAGCACCTCTCCCATCAGTGACATAGCCCAGGTGCATGACCACGGCATTTTCTCAGGGCCTGCTGTGGGTCTACAGACAAGGGAGACATGGGAAAGGGGATGCTCAGTATGGTCCGTGTCAGAGTGACCCATCAGGCATCCAATCAGATCCCATGGGGCAGGGGAGAGCTGTGGCTAGACTGGGCAAAACTTGGGAAGGAGCCTGCTAAATATTACATGCCCTCCCCATCACCCCTTGCCCTGTGGTACATGGTTCAGAGCTTGTCCAGAGACACTTGTATTTCATCAGTGGGTAGAAAAAGCTTCCCCAGGGGCAGGTTTCTAACCACAAGCACTGGAAGCCCAGCTGAGCAGCCAGGTCCCTGCGCATAGTTAGAGCCCTGGTCTCAGCTCTGTGTCTGAAGGCTCTGTATCTGCCCAGCACCAGTGTTTTCCCCCATGGTCTTGGCTTGCCCTGTGGCAGCAATGGTGTGGCTGCTCCCTGGCACAGTGACATCCCTGTGCACTCTGGGATGCTCTGCCTAGGAAACAAAAGGACCTGGCAGCACCCGGCATTCATGACTGCACTGTAGAGGAATGAAGCTGGGGCAGGTAATCAGCTAGTGTGACCCGGTGCCTCCTGGCTGGCACGCTGGCCCTGCCTGCCCTGGGGCCACATCATGGCACGGCAGGCCAGGGTGACATGACAAGGGGATGGGAAACACAGCCACCCTTCTCTCTCTGGCCTGTGGGCTGAAGTAGAGCATCCATGTTTACAGCAGTCTGTCAGCATGTTGTCACATGAGATGGTTTGCTACCAGGCACCCGTTGGAAGTGACAAGGACCTAGAGACAGCTGTGTGATGCCAGAGTGTGCCCTCTTCACACAAGTGCCCTGGGTTTGCACCAGACCATGAGTGATGTCAATGTGGCTGGCTCAGCAAAGTATCAGCACCAAGCAAATGAGTGCCAAGATGTTGGCTTGGGGCTCCTCTGCCAGCAAATGGCTAAAACCAGCATGAAGATATCCAGTCAGGGTCCTATGTACCCTTCCCAAGAGCCAGAGGGGCAAAAGTCACCAGAAAATTCTCCAAATGCATCCCACAACCCTCCCTTGCCCCATGGCATGTGCCTCTGGTGATTGTACATGTGTGCTTGTGCCAGGTGCTCGTGAAATGGATGGGAAGGGGCTGTAACAGCTCTGCAGCCTGTCCCAGACCTGCCCTCCCCTGGCAAAATTCGACCCATCCTAACAGAGAGAGCAGCTTGGGCACCTGCCTGGTCTTTGCTACATACCCATGCAGACCACCCGTCCCTACCTCAATCTCCTCCCAGCATCTGCCTAGCTTGGTCACTGAGTCCTTCCTCCCTCCCTTGAAGAAGCTGTGCCTGCGCCAGACTGGGGAGTGACCGAGCCTGTGCTCCCAGCGTGGTCACCGTACCCACTCGGTGCGAGGGTTGGGCAGCCCTCCGGAGCAGGGGGATGCCACTTGGCCAGGTGGGCACCCTGGGCAGCATTCCTGGCCCCTTTGCTGTCAGCAGAGCCCCTGGGGAGGGATGTGCGGTTCTTGGGGCTCGCTCCAGCCCCTGCTGGGTGTGTTTGCTTGGCAGCAGGAGCCGATTGAACCTGCTGCTGCTATGAGCAAACAAACATGAGTCGGGCAAACGGCAGTGAAGAAAACACCTCGCGAAGCCGGTGTGGGTGAAACTCTGGGCACCAGCAGGGCAAGGGCTCTGACAATGATTAAACTGGCCAACCCAGATTTCCCGGCAAGGCAGCACTGGGCTGGGACCCGGTGGTTCATATTATGCAAATCACCTGGATCTGGGAGCATGAACGTTTAGGGCTGGAATTCCCCTCGGGCCGCCAGATCGCATTACGCCGCCCGTGCTATAAAAGAGGAGACGCAGGAGGGCTTGCCCATCGGCATCAGCCTTCCCGGGCCCATGAGCAGTGGCTAGCGGCCGGGCAGGGCACTCCGTTCCGACTCCCCTTGCTGCTTTCTGGATTAGCTGCCGCTCCCAGGATTGCCATCGCAGAAGGTACCAAAGCTTTTTCATCTGGGGCCTGTCGATGTCCCCCAGCCCAGGATGGCTGCTTTGCTCCCCTCCCTGTGTATCTTCACTCTCGCCGGGGATGCGCTTGGTCTTTTCTTGCTGCATGCCTGTTCTCCCAGACATTTTGAGGGGACAGCAGTCTGGAGGGGCCCTCCAGCCCCCAGATTTTGTCAAGCAAACAGCTAGATTTGGCTCTTCCACAAGGGCTGGGCAGAGTCTTGGTCCCCTTCTGGCTGCAGAGTTACTGGGATGTGCTTCCTGCGATTGACTCGTTGGGAGTACTGGAGCTGCTGACACTGGAGTCCTGGCAGTGGGCAGTGGGGCAGGTGCTGTGCCAGCCCAAGCACTGCTGTGCTGTGGGGCTGGGGGAGCATTAGATGAGTGCCCTGCAATGCCCATCCCCGCGGAGGGGCTGTGCAGTGCCATTTTCTGCACTGCAGAGAATTCTTTGCTGTGAGCCACTTGCCTCCTGTGGCTGCCAGAGGGGCTGGTGAGACCAAGCGGCTGGGGACAGGGCTCTTCTGCAGGCACAGTGACTGTGTCCCCGGTTTGCTCTGGCTCAGTCTCCCTCACTCCTGGCCCCCGGGGCAGTGGTGAGTCAGGCCTCAGCCCCAGCTGGCGGGTGCTGGGCGGATGCTTCTGCATCAGTGACCTGAGTGGTGACGATGGGTGGAGGGAGGGAGAGCCCGGTCACACCCAGCTCAGTCCTGGGGTGCTGCAGGTGCTACGGGCTTGGGTCCCCCTGCATCCGTGGGGCTGGGGCTCACTGTCATCTCTCGGCACAGGGCTTGATGGCAGGATCTTGTGAGATCAGCAACATCTTCTCTAACTACATCAGCGCTATGTACCAGCCAGACGAGGTGCAGCCAACCTTGGACATGCTGGGACACCCTGGGGATGACAGCACCTTCGGGCTGAGCCTCCCCACCAGCCAGCTCCCAGCACAGAACACAGGTAAGATGAGGGGAGCAGTGGTGGCTGTCCAGGGGAGCCAGCACACAAGGCTTAGAAGAGCAGTGCAAGGTCCTTGTCAGGTCAACAGCTCCCACCATGACTCAGTTTCCCCAGGGGTGTGTTAACTAAAAGTTGCTGTAGGAGACCCTGGGTGGCACAAGGTGCGGCTGCTTGGTGTACATCAGATACAAACAGAGGATGAAGGAATCATTGCCTTCCTCTCCCAGCATGTCCCAGGGGATGGGCTGCTGGGGGTCACCAGGAGAGCAGCCTGGAAGTACAGTCCTGGCGATGGGGGTCCCCACTCCACCAGTGAGGCTGTCGTGGGGGAGGCACAGGGAACACACCAGCGGTGCAGGGCAGATCCCAGCATGGACAGGACAAATGGCACCAAAACCAATGGTGGGCTCAATGTCAGGCTCTTGCCATCCTGCAGGACAGGAGCAGGGCAGAGCAAGGTGACTGGGAGCAGGCACTAAACATCTGTCAGTCCCATAACCCTTCAAGCACAGGGCCCGCTGTGCCCCACATGATCACCACAGGACCAGACCCAGTGTCCAACTTCAGCTGGCAGCCCATGCATGGCACACGGGACCCTGCCCCTGAGCCCCACTCTCTGTCCCTTGCAGACAAGCCAGAGTGGTTCAGTGAGCTCCCGTACTTCTGGACCAAGGTGCAGGTGCTAGAGTGGATCAGCTACCATGTAGAGAAAAACAAGTATGATGCCAGCTCCATTGACTTCTCCTGCTGCAACATGGATGGGCATGCTCTCTGCCACTGCACCAGGGACCAGATGCGCCTCATCTTTGGGCCCCTGGGGGATGAGCTCTACGACCGCTTGCATGAGATCAGTGAGTGTCCCAATGTCCCCTTCATCCCCAGGCCTGGCAGCTTGAAGAATAAAGCTGAGACCTCCCTCACCAACCCTGGCACTGCAGAGGGCTGCCTGGGGGAGGTTTCACTGGAGAGGCTGTGCAGGGGGACATGAGGCACAGACCAGAGTCCTGGCAGGCTGGGCTCAGCTCCCAGTATGCCCCATTCCCCTCCATACCAAATAGGCATTGCTAATCCCAGTCCCCCCACCCCTGCAGCCTCTGATGAGCTGAACTGGATCATTGACTTGCTGGAAAAAGAGGATGCAACTTCCCAGGAGAATTTCCTGAACTCCAGCAACCTGGGTAAGAGAGGGGACCTGGCCAAGCCTTTTCCACAGGGCCCACATGCTGATGCAGCCAGGACTAATCCATTCTTCCCTTCTCTGCCCTTTCCAGAGCTTGGAAATCCCTGTGTCAAGGACTCCTTGGAGGACATGAAGCCCACAAACCCTTTCTTATCCACAGACTTCACCTGCTTACCTGGTGCCATGTCCCCAGGCAGCTCTGATGTCTCAGGTCAGTGTTTTGCCCAGTGAAAAGCTGCCTTCGCTTGTGGGACATCAGTGGGGAACTGCCCCACGACCAAGAGCAGGTTTGGGTCTTGCACCAGGCTGCCTGCTGGGACCTGGGGCAGGGTGGTGGGGGGAGGTATCTCCAGATGCCAGAAGCTGGTGGTCTGAGCCCTGTCACTTTGCCTCTCAGGGCCTGTGATGTCCCACAGCCCCAACTCCCAGGACTCCGGTGGAAGTGACCTCGACCTCGACCCCACGGAAGCAAAGCTCTTCCTTGATGGTGAGTTGGAGCTAGGAGAGGAGGGCATGCTCACAGGCACTCCCAGCAGCTGCAGATCACATCCCATATGGCAATGATTTGGGGCAAATACCTGAACATCCATCATCACACTGGGAAGGAGGGAGGAGGCTGGTTTTCTCTCTGCCCAAGTCTGTTTCTCTGCGTTGAGAGAGCCTGTAACCCAGCAGGCTCTACATGGTGTAAAGTGTCCCCTTGTCTGTGTGCACAGATGGCTTTGCAGGGAGCAAGAAAGGGGACAGCAAACATGGCAAGCGGAAACGGGGACGACCCCGAAAACTCAGCAAGGAGAGCAGAGACTGCCTGGAGAGCCGGAAGAGCAAGCACTGTACGTGGATCCTCCAGTCCGGGAGCTTGGACTAACCCCCCCCACAATGTGGCTGCATGGTGGGGAGATGGGAGGAAGGGCCATGTCTGCTGGTAGGGGAGTTTAGGGAGATCCAAAGTGCAGGATCTTCTCTCCTCAACAGCTTGCTCTCCTCTTCCAGCCCCAAGAGGTACCCACCTGTGGGAGTTCATTCGGGACATCCTGATCCACCCTGAGCTGAATGAGGGGCTGATGAAGTGGGAGGACCGGCGGGAGGGTGTCTTCAAGTTCCTGCGCTCAGAAGCGGTGGCTCAGCTCTGGGGCCAGAAGAAGAAAAACAGCAGCATGACCTATGAGAAGCTGAGCCGAGCCATGCGGTGAGTGCCCTCCCGTGTCCCACAGGGCTGGGTCACACCCACCAGCCCTGATCTCTTCCAGCAGCTCCCCAGCTCTGCATCCAGAGCCCTGACTTCACCTCCCTCTCCTCCAGATATTACTACAAACGAGAGATCCTGGAGAGGGTTGATGGGCGACGGCTGGTGTACAAGTTTGGGAAGAATTCCAGTGGCTGGAAGGAGGAGGAGGTGCTCAACAGGAACAAGGAGCTGTAGGAGTCCTGGATGAGCTGGGGTCTGATAAGCCCCTCAGGGCCAGCCTTGAGCTGGGCTCTTTGGCAGGAAACTTTGCCTGCAGCCATATCTGGAAGATGCTGCCCTGTGCAGCATGTGAAACTCTGACTTGGATGGGCACACCCATGCGTGCTGGTGACTGCTGGCACCGAGGTGTTTAAAGCTAATACTTTGGCTCCAGTAGGTTATTTTCCCTCGCTGGATTTGTACCTCCAGCTGGAGTTGCAGTGACTTTGGCTGTTTCAAAGCCTGGACAAACACGCAGGGGAAAAGAAGTTCCAGTGGCAGCTGGCACCGCAGTGAGAGCCCAAGTCTCCTGCTGTCACCCACCTCCTGCCTGGGTGGAGGGGCAGCCCCACTGTCTGACCTGTGACCGGGCAGACCTTGTCGCAGCTATGGGGTCCTCTCTCATGATTGCTTACGCTGTGCCAAAGGTGCCCACCATCCTGTTTGCTCCATGTGGGATGGGTGAAACTTTCCTGTGCAGCAGCTTCTCAGTGTGGCACCTGCTGAGAGAAGATGGGAATGTTGTGGAGTGTCACCTGGAGAGCCCTCAGTCAGGGAGAGGACTTGGCACAGCAGGGCTACTCTGCATTTCCAGCCTGGCTTCCTGTATCTAGAAACAGGCTTTTCCTCAGAAGTAGCTTCTAATTTATGTAAGACCAAAAAATGAATGAATGTACAGATATATTTTTTCATGAGTAAGATGTCCCCTTGTGAGAGTGTGCATTGTAGGACACACACGTGTCTTGTGGTAGGTGGTGATGCTCAGCTGGACTGAAGTGATGTCATGGGGGCACAGACTGGCTCTGTGTCAGCCACAGGCGGGGGATGCCAGCCCAGCCAGGCACCCAGTGGGTGCATGTGGTTTCCTCCTTTTCAAATGGGAACATAAGAGGAATAAATTGTTTGGTTCATTTTTTTATACATCTCTGCCTTGCTTGTTTATTTAAAGACACGGTGAGGACAAGAGTCCTGTTACCTGGGATGTCCCATTGCATAAACCCCATCTGCCACCATCCTTCCTGTCTGCTGTGGCCTGGACTTGCCTGGTCATCTGGGCACCACGTCACAGGGTTTTCCTTGCTTGCTTGTCCCTAGGCTGCTGGGGGTGAAATCTGGAGGCTTTGTCTCAAAGCCAGCCATGCAGGGACATCTTACACCTGCTCCCAAGCCTTGGAACTTCTGAGGACCCTCCAAAAATTCAGCCTTGGCACTCACCTTTGCAGGAGGGCTTTCCTGGAGTACTGGCTCCTAGGCAGAGCTTGGTTCAGTTGCAGGCTGCTGGGAATCAAATTCCTGGTCCCAGAGGCCAGTCTGACATGGTCTGGTGGGGGGGATTCTCTCTCAGCTCTCTTCACATTAAGGTGCCAGCCTGGCTGAGGGGTCACAAGCTCCAAGAGGACCTCCAGCTTCTCTCTGGCTAATGCTCTCCTCTGAGATGCGAAGGGGCATCAAGGACAGGCACTGCAATATGTTTAAGGCTTGCTCATTTTCCAGTCTGTCTGTTTGGAAGCCTCTCCTAGGACCCCTCTCAAGGACCACATCTTCAGGAGGGGCAAGTCCTGGCAATGTGGACAGCCCAAACACATCATCTGCCTCTTCTTGCTCAATGGCAACACCAGCCTTCACTAGCTAGCCGTATTATGAGAGGGCAGGGAGGGTGCCCCAGGGGTGCTGGGAGGATCTGTCTGACCCACAGGATATGTCTGTGGGGCAGCAAAACAGAATTCATGGGACTGGAGGCCAAGCAGGTTCTCAGATATCTTTCTACTGTGAGCCTGGCAAACAGTAGGCCATACATCTCTCCTGGTTAGCATGCACTGCCTGCATTTCATGACAAGTATTTCTGAAAACTGCTGGGCACCAGAGGGTCTTGTTGACACCTTAACCTCTTGCTGGTGCATAAGACCCTACAGGGGACAACACTGCTCGGCTCCTGTTCACCCTCAAGGGGAAAGGCCCTGGGACCCCTCCTCTGAGCTTGAAGCTTGATCAGGTCTGTGATGCCCAGGCAAATGCAACGCCACATCCTTCTAAAATGTTTCAACCAGTGCCTGGAATGACCAAGGAGTGGAGCCAGCCCACCAGTGGCAGGGGTGCAGGGGGTGAGTGAGGGGAGTTTTTGGGATGCCACTAGGCAGTAACAGTGCCCTGCAAAGCCTGAGATGCCTTTTTGTCAGGTGGACCCAGCCATTGTTTCCTGACTACCCTTCATTACTGCTGGAGACACGGTACAGTTAAAAATCACCCATCCTGCACTTGCAAGAGTGTGTCCCAATGCGAAAGAGTGAAATAGTGAAATAAATCCTTCAAAGCGTCTGTGCTGTCTCCCCTGGACTGTCGTGCCTGCAGCAGCTGGAACTGATCTCAGTCTGCCTGACTTGAGCATGAGGCTGGTGGCTTGGAACATCCCTGCTATCAAACCACCGCGTTGCCTGGGGAAGTCCAAGCTCCTGCTTCACCAGGACATGGATAACAGGAGATCATTCCAGGGGCTCAGGGAACCACAGACCCAGCTGCAAGTCTCATGTTTCACTTCCAGGCTCCCAGTGGCAATGGCCCTAGGTGGCCTACTTCTCTGCTGCAACCCCCAAGGCTGGGCTTCGGTGGTAGCTGAAGCATCCTGGAGACACTGCAGTGGCATCAAAGGCATGACCCATGTGCTTTTCCAGGGGCAGAAGGTGCCTATGGACCAGATCCAGCCTCTTTTGGATGGGTCCAAATGCTGTTTACATAAGCAGTTGCCAGCTGGTCCAGCTGGGATGCCTGGTCTCCTGCACCCATGCCATGCCCACGCTGTCAATTCAGACAATCATAGGGGGTCTGCAGTCATGCAAAATCTTATGGAAAAAGCTCTGTCCCTCACTTCCTGACGTGCTGGGCTGAAGTTGTACTGCTCCCAGATCCACATGCTGAGATGAGGCCATGAGGGTTACCCTGCGGTGCAAGAAGAGGTCCCAGTCCCTGGGTGTGAACCAGGAGCCAGTCCATGGTCTGGGCTGCAGCCAGACCTACGACACGTTCCTTGCGTAACCTTCCCCAGGGAACAGGTTTTCCCAGCTGGCGTCTGCTGGCTCTAGTGAGCAGAGCGTGCTCCAGGCCCATCCCTGACCTCCTGGAGCTGCCTCAAGAAGCTGGCTGGACAGGGTGGCTGGAGGGACAATGTTGACATGCTTGGGCTTCCCACACAAGTGGCATGTGTGGGAGGGGGCTGGGATAGCATTTGGTGGCAGTCAGTGTGTCCAGGTAGGGGACACAGAGAGCAGGGCAAGCCCAGCCCCAGCCATGGTCTCACGGGAGCCGTCTGTGCTCCTGGTTACCATCCGTCTGAGTTTGGGGTTGTGGGTGAGGTGTTTATTCTCCATCAATAGATAACCCTGGCAAGCTGGCAGGGAGAAGGGAGCACTTTGTCACGCAGCCTGTTGCCCTGCCAAGCACACCTTGTTTGCTCAAGCAGTTTCATTTCTTTACCGCTGCGGTTTGTGTTACCTAACTGGCCTGGGAGAATGTTTAACCAGCTCCAGTGGCAGCAGGGAACCTGTCTGCATCCCCTCCCATGCCCCCCCAGTGTCCCCACCACCTTCCTCCACCAACCCACTGCCATTGCTGTGTGGGAACCACACCAGCTGGGAGGCTGGGGGCAGAGGTAGGGAGTCCATAGTGACCTCATGGGTACCCTGTGGCAGAGGAAGAGAAAGGGGCGGGGGTGTGCAGGCATGGGCAGGGAGACCAGGTCTTCCAGCCCGCCATGAAGGCTGCGTGGGCCTGTGGGGTCAAGAGCCAGGGAGAACTGGAGGAGGGTGAGCAAAACCAGTCACACACACACACGCATCTGCACGCACCGACAAACACTCAGGGTAACGCCTATAAAGACCTCCAAGCCTGCACTGAACCAACCCAGCAGAGCCTCACAGTACACTGGCATGAAAAAGAGATGATTTTTTTTTTTTTATCTCTTTGGAGATGCCTGGGTTTTATGGCTGTGGCAAATCATGGCAGAAAATGGAGAAAAATGGGATTTTCCTCCAAAACAACTTCCCCTCACACACTAGTGATAGGGCGAGGGGTAATGGTTTAAACTGAAAGAGGGTAAATTTAGATTAGGTATTAGGAAAAGATTCTTTACTGTGAGGGTGGAACAGGTTGCCCAGAGAAGCTGTGTCTGCCCCATCCCTAGAGTTGTTCAAGGCCAGATTGGATGGGGCTTTGAGCAACCTGGTCTGGTGGGAGATGTCCCTGCCCAGGGCCAGGTTGGGGTGGGGCTGGAATGATCTTTAAGGTCCCTTTCCACCTAAATCATTCTGTGGATTCTATGATTTACACTGCGGTCTCCAGGGAGATCTTTCCCTCTGGGTGGACCCAGGCTGAATGTGTTTCTGGCACAGAGGTCCCATATCTTGGTTGCCCTTCATGTTTGAGCATTAAGGTGGGTTTTCTCTCCACCAAGTCCCCTGCAAAGGGACATGGGGGCTATTGCAGATCTCTGGTACCATTTACAGAAGAGGAGGGCAGTTTGTCCTGTCCAGCACTTGCTTTGGACCCATGGAGGCAAAGCAGGCTGCTGTGGTTGAAATGTGGCAAATGGGAGCAGAGAAATGGGGTGAGGGGGAGAGGTTTCAGCTGGGTCAGCAAGAAGGTGTTCAATATCACACATGCCAGACCATGAACTGTCCCTGAGCACAACAGCATGACCTGATTTTCCAGCTGAGCCAGACTGTGGCCATCCCTGCAGCGGATCAGGGTTGACGGGAATGTGGTGGGGATGAGGACAGTCTGCGTGAGGCAGAGACCATCTCCCTGGGACCTCATGATCTCCCTCCCACTACCACTGCCTTTTTCTTCAGCTCCCTGCAGTCCCTACTGGCTTTCACCCTTTCTTACCCTCTTGCCTCTGGCTCAGTAGGATAGGGGAGCAGGACTGAACCCCATACTGGGAGTCACTGGGCATGTGGGAAGCTGCCTTCCCATTGCCATGTGTAAGGGAGCTCCCAATAGGGCAAGGATGGAAACCAACCCCAACTAAACAGAGAGGGCCTGAGGAGAGAGCTCAAGTGCAGGGCCAGGACAGAACCTGACCCAAAATGAAGGTTGGCTCAAAATATCCAATGTCTTCTTTCCTCAGGGGAAACATTTATTTGGTGGGGCATTTCTTTGGTGTGCTTCTTCCTGTGGTACCTGGTCCGGATGGGAATCAGCTGTTCAGACTCTGGGAACAACTGCAGAAAGAAGAAAAGGTGTGTAAATTTCTGGGTCTGGTCCTCCCAAAAAACATCCGGGGGGGAAACCCTTAGAAGCCTGTGGGAGACATATTTTGCAGCTGGACTTCTGCAGCTGTGACAAAGCAACCCTCTCCTTGCTGGATTTCACCTGACCAGCCCCAGGCTTCTTTCGTGCCACCCAGGCTAACATCTCCTAAGTTTCAGGACTGGCTGTACCTGGAGGAGGTGTGCAGGATTCGGCACGGACAGAACCAAGCTCCAGAATACGCAGACTCTGCCAGGAATATTGTTAGAGAAGCAGTAGTGTCAGATGGTTTGAGCTGCCCAGCTGTTCTGGGTGCTTTTCCACCAGATTAGCAATCAGCTGGTATAAATATGCATGGAGAAACATCCTCCTGATGCATAGCCCTGAGCCGACATGGGAGCAGCCATGGGTCGTGAGAAGGGGTGGCAGAGTAGGGGCACCACTGCCGCAGATGTGACTGTGCTCTCAGGACAGACATCCACTGAGCTGGGAACAACGTACACCTCAGCAACCAAAAGGGCATTGCATGGGAGGGGATCTCCACACTGCCGTGTGGAAGTGAAGGCTGTGGAGCTGGTTGCACGGCTGCAGGTAGCAGTCCTGGGAGGGGTCTCATGGATGGAGCTTTAGGGGGCTGTGCTGGGGGCAAGAAAGTGAATTGTGCTGGAGAACATGCTGTAAGGGATGAGGATGTTTTATACCTGCACTTAGTTGGATTATACGAGGGGAGGGTTGATGGTCTGGTGTGATAAGCAGGGCAGAGTTATTGCCCAGAGGTTATATATCATGTAGGAGCTGGGAAGGACAGTGCTGCCGGGGATTTGTAGCAGGGTGCTGGCACAGCAGGCTCAGACCCTGCCCGGTTTCAGGGCTGGGCTGGCATGCCTGGGGCTGGGCAGGCCCCCCAGGGCTGCATCCCTCTTCCCCAGGCAACAGCAGTTACCTGGGCTCCCAGACAACACTCCCCCCCTGCCTTGCACCCAACAGTTTCTTTGATAATTGCTTCCAGCAGTAGCTGCCCTGGGGGTGTCTGACTCCTCCAGGAGAGCTACCCGCTCATCTGTTAAAACCCTGGGCTGTTTGGTTGTTAAACAAGAGTGTGGTTGTTCCTGCTGTAGGAATGGGGAAGCCACTGTGGTGGCTGCCTGGAACCAGAGACAGCAGGTGGCCAGTGGACTGGACACTCTGGGGAGTATCTGCAGGGCACAGGGGTGCCTCTGCCTGCTCATGCCCATCTTCTCCTTTCCCTATGGCCAGCACTGCATCCAGGCTTCTGCATCCCACCCATCCCTTGCCTCCAGCCAGAGCTGCTAGGGGTCTTTACTAGGACGTCCTCTGCTTGTCTCCCCAGCATGCCAGCACATCCAGGATGGTGCTGGTGTGTTCAGGCTCCCCAAGCAGTTTGCTCCTGGTTGCCCCCATGGTGACTCAACAGCAGACATTTCTCCCCTACCTGGGAGTAAAGAAGAAGCTACCTTGTCATCCATGGGGAGGGATAGCACTAGCCCTATCTGTCCTGTCCTATGCTTGCTGCTTCTCTGGGACCAGGTCTCTGCCTGCAGCTTGACCATTATGCACATATGTGGCTCTTGCTGGTCACATCAGCTGGTACCAGAACAGACCTGGGGACCTGCTCTCAGCCCAAAGCTTTATTCCTACCCAGGTCTGATAAAGCAGCATCTCTGCATCTTCCCCAGCCTGCGCTCCCTGCACACATGCTTCCCCTCCTGCCGAAAACAGCAGATCCGGGACTGTCCAGGTCAGGATATATCTTCAGCTCTTGGTCTCTGGCATTCTCAAAAGGGTGGCACTTGGGTCTTTCTAGCTTCTTCCCTTCCCCTCCCGCCACCACTGCCACCAAAAATCCCAGGCCTGTTTCATTGTGAAACAAAAAGAAATATTCATCACATTCTTGTTTCCTGGCCAACTCTACCCTTTGTTATCCACCAAACAGGGCACAGAGCCTGGCACTGCACCAGTTTGCAAGTGGAGTCTCTGGGTATGAGCTGGAAAGCCCAGGAACAAGAGAGCATGAACTGAAGGTCCCAACCGAGCTCATGGCATCAGCAGCAAGTTGGCAGATGCTGAAGGGGCTGCCCAGGGTTACTACAGCCCAAGTCCCCATCACACACACATTTCACTTCAACAGACCAATGCCTCCTGAGAACTCGTATCTTCTCATGGACAACCACACACCTCTAGCTCTTCTCCTCACTTCCTGCAGAGCAGGCCATGCTACAAACCCTCTGTCAAACCTCTAAAACCCCAGAAACGCTCTGTCAAACCATCAATATGTGCGGCCTTGACAGCCCTGTGTCCTGGAAAGGCTTCTTCACAGCTTTGTGATGAGAGCACATGGGGATGATGACATTTGCAGACACTGCAGCTGTGGGATGAGGGGTACAGACCTGTGTAACTCATGGGCTGCAGGTGCCAGCTGAAATTTTCTTTGTTCCAGCTTCTGCAGATTCATTGCACAGTAAGGTCCCCAGTAGCCCTGATATCTTCCATTTGTTGCTCACCTTCCTGCCCAGCCATGGCTACATGCTCACCTTGAAGTTTTCAGCTGAGAATCCAGGTACTAAATTAAGGTGTTTGAGTCCAACAAAGCATTTTGGGTACGTTCTGACCCCAGTTCAGCAGGGCATGGATCATTGAGCTATTCTTTGAAAGCCACAGCTTTGAAAGCATAGCCAGGACACTTCTCCTGGACTGACATGCCTTGCTGCAGCATGGAGGTGTATGAACAAGGCTGTCCCAACTCCCTGCCTTCCTCTGCTGAAGTACCCCAGCACACCATGACATAGCACATGAACACATGCAGCCCTAGAGAAAAGAAGAGGGGAATGAAAGCAGTGGAGAGGGAAGGAAGATGAGGAGCCTGGGTGTCCAAAACACCTGAAAGAAGATGCAAGGGACTAATGGGAGCTGGAAGACAGAAGCTGACCACTCCCCTGCAATGCCATGTTCCTGGATGCCTAAAGAATCCAGAAAAATGGGGAACAATTTGCTGAATACTTTATTGTGCCCATCAGGCCTGGATGGAGAGTGCAGTCTCCTGGGTGCTCCATGAAGAATTCTGAGGGGGTTCCTGGCCTTCAGCACCAGGGTTGCCGATGGCCAGTGATGTGGCAAGAGCACCTGGTGGGGGTGGGAGTGGTGGGGGGAGTGGGCAGGATATGGAAACCATCACACAGTCAGCATGTCACTCTGTGGTGGGCCAGGGAAGTCAGAACATCCATGACAACGGATGGGAGATCACACCTTCCTGTGTCTGTTTCTGGCAGGGCTCAAGAGGTCAGTGAGCAGAGGTGGAAGACATGTATAATGAAATGTCCAGCTGGCTGTACCGTATTTGCCAAATTTCCCTGCCTGTTGGCTCCTGAAGTTGATAGCTGGGCCTGTGGGGACACCCCGCAGCTAAACCTCTTCCAAAGCTCCCAGAAGAGTTACAGCTGTGCCACAAGGCAGGGTCTTACCTCTCCCCCTCCTCCTGCCTCACTCCTCCTTTAGCCCAAGTGATGTATCCTGACATTGGCCAAAACATCAGAAATTTCCAGCTGCCTGGCATGTCAGCATGCAAGGACTGGCATGGCAGTGCCCTGCTGAACTGTGGGCACACCCGCTGAGCACGAGACATGCTCTTGCGTCAGCTCTGCGCTCCTCCAGAGCCCCAGGGCAAAGGTCTGCTTGGGGTGGAGGTGGCAGAGCTCCCTCCTTCTCCAAAGGATGGGGTGAGCCAGGGAGATCTTCACTGAAATGAGCTAAGGATCTAGTCCTGGTCATCTCAAGACAAAGTCTTTGAGGATGTCCCTTCACATTGATCTAGCTGGGGAGCAAATCCTCTTGGCTAGGCTTTCTTCATCGAGGGGAGTGACCCTGAGGGCAACAGGGTCTTTGCTGTCACAACACATGCCAGAGCAATGTGACCCCCTTCTGCTGGCAAGTTCCTGTGGCCACAGTGTCCAGACCACAGACACCTCTCATCTGGGGTGCATGCAGCCAGCTGAGGTGCTGTCATCATGGAGTAACATGGCAGCAGCTCCTGTGGGATCTTCAGGGTCTCCAGAGAGCTGGCATTCCCCCAGTTTTTGCCTTCTGCCTTGCTTGCAGGCAAGCAAGTTCGGGCCTGAGACTGTTTTCAGGCAAAGGGTGGGTCCTACAAGAGGATCTCATTGCTCCAGGCCGTTTTAAAAGGAGCTGAGTTTCAGAGTACTGAAGGAGCTACCTCCACCACCTTTTAGGAGGCCAGCAGCCTGAATTGATAAGCAGCCTGGTGTCTGAGCCGTAGGGAGGTGCTACTGAGCTTGAGGGGGGATGGGGACTTTGGGACAAGGTCCTGCAGGATGATACCATCTACCATGCCCACCATCTGCACTGTCCCAGTGAGCCCTGCATGCCCCAGCACCGTATCCTTCTGGGGCAATCTCCTTACCCGCACTACAGATAGCCTCTGTATTAGTGGCACAAAGCATTTTCTGGTGCATAAGCAGTAACTGATACAGTGGCCACAGTGTGGCTGTTGCCCATCAGGTGATCTGTAGATCAGGCTTCCAGATGTGGAGATGCCAGACCTGCTGAGTGTCCCCGTTTTCTTCTCCGTAAATTCCCAGTGTACATAGCTGAGCACAGGAAGAACTGGCTCTGTCTGGCACCAGGCACCTCCTGGGATGCTGGCCTTGTCAGGAGCCAGGGTCAGAGCAGGCAGCGGGTCCATCAGGATGGACAGAAAGTATCTGGCCCCAAGGCAGCTTCTACCTATGGCCAGGATGGTCTGGGTAGGATCTATAGGGGCTAATGGGCAGTGACTTCCCCAGGGCACACCGGGGAAGCCCTTCACCTTCTCCCCCCCACAAGGTTGTGGGACCCAAGTGCAGAAGACCTTTTCCAGCCATGGGACTTGGAGGAGGGGTCCCGGGATGTTCCTCAGGGTTTCTTTGAGCACAGCAGTGGAGGAGATGAGCACATGAAGGGGCTGAGTGTCTCTGGGCTGCAGTCCCCTTTCCTTGGTGACTTTCCCTGAGGCTTTCCAGAGCCCCTGGTGCTGGGATCCCTTCCCAAGTCATCCCAGGGAGCAGGTCCCAAGGGTTGCTCTAGCTGCATGCAGGTCCCCAGGCTTTGTGTTGAGACCCATCCCTTCTGCATCCTCCCTTCCCAGAAGTGACGGTGGCAGGCAGCCAGCCCCACCTGTCTGACAGGTAGAGTGAGGGTGGGGGCAGCTTCTGGCACCCGCTGCCTGCCCTGACCTGCCAGGGCCCTTCCAGGGATGGTCCCGCATCCGCGGGAAGGAGGAGCAGTGCCAGCCCACAGGGCCAGCACGGATCTGGCCCTGGCACAGAGGGATGTTGGGAGGCAACTCACTGCTGGGTGGGGATATCCTGCACCGTGGCACGTTACCCACAAGCACACTCAGTTGCATATGTGTGACCACATACACAGTGGGTTACACAGCAACAGACACGCTTGCAGACAGACAGTTATGAATACATACAGGTGTGTGCAGAGTGTGCTACCCTGGTAGTCACCATGGCAGTCACACTGCGATGCATGCACAGTGTGACAGGACATAGTTGCACACACAGGCCCAGTGCATTGCACGCACAGTGTGTGTCACGGGTGCATGGACAGAATTAAACATTGCATTCCTCAGGCGTGTAAGCAGTTACACCTGTGGTTACTCACATGCAGTTACTCACACAAGTGCCCCCATAACTCCTCACCTGCAGGCACACACGTCCCCTCAGACAGGCTGCACCCAGCATAGTGGTAGCCCAGGACACACCTGCATCCCATTCCCATCGCCCACAGAAGATGCCCAGGTGCCCCCCAAGCCTTGCTGTGCCAGCCAATCACTCCCCAGCCTGTCTTCTTGCTCCCAGCTGCCTGGGCTGGGGAGGACTTTAGGATGGGCAGAAATCACTGCGGCTTGCTGATGGGGCCAAAGAATCACAGTGGTGTGTCATGCCCTGTTCCAGTCCTAGGCCAGCAGGAAGCAACAGGCAAAGACATCTGAGGATGTAGGTGCTCCCTGTTTGGGGCAGCAGGAACCCTCAGCAGTCAGGAGCTGACCCCCAGCCCTGCCTGATGAAGATGCAAGCAGTCCATGGGTGGACTCTCCCCCATCCCTGGTATTTTGGCAAGAGGTGCAATGCCAGACCTGCTCTGGCACCCATCTACCCAGCATGTCCTCAACAGGGCCTGCAAGGTCCTGTTTGGGGCACAGTTGGGCCATGTCCAAAGGCTGTGAGATCTCATACTGTTTATTTTCCTAGTTTCAGTCCTCAAGGACTTACTGGTGACCTGAGCTCAGGGACAGACTTGTCTGGGGTCAGAGACCTCCAGTACTCACAGCATTGCAGCAGATAACTGAGACTCACATACAGCTGTCAGCATCTGGCTGGGCCACCCCAGCCCCAGGCAATGAGCCCTTAGCATCTTGTCCAGCCACTTGCAAACAAGCCAAACAACTTAAGGTCTCCCAGACTGGCTGCAAACATCACGACCCTCTTGGAAAAAAAAAGCAGAGGTGTGGGCTGTGTCTCTTCTCCAGGCGGGTCCTGTGTCCTTTTGCTGCTCCTGCTATGAGATGCAACTCAAAGAACTCACAGGGCCCATGCTTGACACACCAACACTGCACCTCCCTGTCCTGTGGGGTGCTGTTTCAATTCCCTGGGTGCCCCACAGGCTGGCGTGAGAGTGTCATGCAGCTGCCCAGGTGGAGATGTAGGTAGCCCTCTGTCCCAGCAAGCTGACCACAGTGGGTTTTTCACAGACCAGACCAGCCAACAACCAGACCAATTTATCTCAGTTTGCCCAGGAGAAGGCCACCAGGCATCCCTGGGGCAGTTCGGTCACCAGAACATGTAGGTCGCAGAAAACAGGGGTAGGGTGATGGGAGTTGACTTGGATGAAAGCAGCAATCAGGTGTACCATGAGGCAGACAAGCTGGCCAGCATTCAAAGCAAAAGACTGCAGCTGGGAGGTGAGGAAGGCTGAGAGTGCAGCATAGCAAGAAGTCACTTAGCACCGTGCAGACACTCGGGCTAAACTGCTGGTGCATAGGGTGGTGAGGAGAGCAGCTGCTCACCCTGGATCTACAACAGCACTTTGGGAATCCAGATGTGGAGCTTACAATAGTGTCTGGCTTGATGCTCCCCTGTCCCCAAACCGTGAGAGCAAATCCCACTTATCCTGAAGAAACAGGCACCTAACATGGGTGTACTGTAGAGAAAGCTGCATGGGGAAGGGGCCCTTGGCTGCAAATCCCATGACCCTGCTATTGTCCCACACTGTCCCTGCAGTGGCAATGAGCTCATTTTTGCTGTGGTTACTCTCCTCGCTGCATGCCAGGAGCTTTGTCATGAGGCAAGAGGAGTAGGAACAGGTTATTCAAGGTCTGCAAGGCCCAGGGCAAGCACAGGTGAGTGGGAGCCGGGGCTGTGTGAGGGTGCGAGATCAGGGCAGTCAGGCAGGTGCAGCCCCCTCCTCTTCCCACGGGAGCTCCAGGGAGGTGAGGGCTTGGGATCCCAGTTCCAGACACTGCAGTATGGCCATGGGGAACGGATGGGGGGAGCAGCAGACTTCGCCCCCACCTACAAGGTGTGGCAGAGAGGCTGAACAGTCTGCAGGGCATAATTATCATCAAACCCGGAAAAGACAGTTTGGGGTCAGGATGGGTCACATTTGGGTCAGATCAGGAGACCTGACCTGGATGGGATCAAGGGAGACCTCTGTGATGAGTTTTGCAGCATGAAAGCATCCCTCTGCTGCTGGCAACAGGACCTTCATCCTTTGCCCTTCACTGTCATTTCCCCAGCCTGAGAAGCAGTGGGATAAATGCCCCCAGATGGACCAGAACACTTTTCACAGACCCAGGAGCACCCTCCTCCCCTCCCCAGGCTGTCCTTTGTTACCTGATCACAAAACTGGGCAAACTAATTTTTCATGGGGCCATGACCCTGCAGGGCACAGGGACCAGGCACAGCAGCCCATCTGGTCTGCCATCCCAAGGCACTGGACACCCTTGGTACCTCTGACACCTGGTGATGCTTCATGAAGATGCAGCCATCTTTTCTGTGTGCCTTCGTGCACACACGTGCCAGCCTTTGGGACTGTTCTTCTCCCCCTTTTGCTTTTGGGATCCCATAAACACAGTGAACCTGCAAACAACCAAATTCTCCCCCTGCAGTGCAACCCAGCGTGGGTGGTGGGATCCAGCCCTAGGCAGGAGAGCTCCAAGTATGCCTGCGTGTTTCAGCAAGCCCAAGGCTCTTCTCTGGAAACAAAACCTAAGGGAAAGAGGGGGAAGGAGCATCCCAGGTACCACAATGTCCCACCCCCACACCCCCCACCCCATCCATGTCTCTCCCTGCTCTACCCTTTGGTTTGGGTTTTGGAGGGGATCTTGGCTGCTGACCCAGAGGGTCTCCTTGGAGGAGTCAAGGCTGGAAACCTGGTACCACATGTGCTCTATACAGAGATTTGGCCTTGGCCATAGCCTCCAGAAAACTGTGAGAGCTGACAATGTTCCCAGTGTCCACCGACCTTGTGTTGCCCCAGGTTTGCCTCATGGCTGCAGAGAACACCAGTGAAGAGCCAATCTGGCCATGCCGTCCTTGGGTCCACCCCCAGGCCAAGGCAGAAGGCCAGCAGAGACATCTGCTCCCGGGGTCTGAGGGACCTCATGAGGCCCCCTTTTGTGGACAGGTAAAGCATTGCCTCAACACCTTGTCTGGTCCTTGCTCCAGCTGCTTGCCTGGGAAATTACTTCAGCTCCTTCTTTCCCTAATGATGGTTGGAAATTTTCTCTTTTCCAGCCAAAATATGGCCACAGACACTGTTTCATGTTGGCCCATGGAACCAGCACCGTAGTAAGTCCCTGGGCCCCTCCCTGCCTGCCCTGGTGAGCAGAGAAACCCACCTGCAGCCTCACACACCACCACCTCTGACCTGGGGCTGGTGTGACCCCAGCACTGTTTGTGTTGTGGGAGGTCTGTGTGTGTGTGTGTGCACGCGTGTACATGTGGGCAGGGCCCCAGAGTGTGGAGCTGGGCAAGGACGTGATGTCAGCCAGGGGTGCGGCACCGCCCAGACATTCATTTTGCAAACAGACGTTGGGGTCATGAACTACATAAAGGGCAGATGTAGGTTCTGCCAGTGCCCGGGATGAACCACACCTCCCTCATCCAGGTCAACCTGGGAGAGCAGAGTGGCAGCAGGACACGGAGGGTGGATTGGAGGACACAGCAAACCCCTTTACCCCAGCATAACTAAAGCACACCACCAACTCACGTGAAACAGAAACATTTTGGGACTGAGGATTCCCCCAGTCAAGTGCCTGGAGGGTGTGTTACAGCTGGGACTGCATTCTTGCTTGCCTCCCCCAGCAATGGGCACATGGACCTGTGGTCCCTTGCCTTCTGTCTGGACCCCAGGCAGAGATGTGGGAAGCCAGGAGGTTCCTGGAATCTCCAGGGCAGCTGGAGAGCTTGCAAGCATGCTGGGTCTCCCAGGGCTGCAGGGGGTGGCTAAGCTTTTAGCTCAGCTTAGCCATAGTGACCATCACCACTTGTTCCTTGCTGCAGCAGCAAAAGCCAGGGGCTGGATGTCCTGCCTGAGCTGTCCCTGCCTGCCCTGGCTTTAGGAAAAGCCCTTGGCTCCTCTCTGCTGTTCTGCCTTCCCATCCCAGCTGTCTTGCAGCAAGGGACATCAAGGCATGGCACAGAAAGACCCCCTGGCCACCTCATTAACCTGAGCCGGTGGCTCCCCAGGACAAGAGCAATAGGTGCAGGTGGCCAGGCATGGCCCAGCCTCCGAGCCCTCAGGAATGTGTCAGCCTCACCATGCCCCCGGTCCTCGGGCAGCTCCAGGAGGTATCTTCACTGCAGGGGTTTTTAGGGCACAGAAGTGGCTCTGTGCCTGGCTGTGGCTCAGGTCTGCTGCACGGACAGGACCTGCAGAGCTGGGGCAGCACCTTACCAGCAGCACAGGGGCTGCAGGCTCTGGGGATCTTTTCAGACATGTACTTTTGCTGAAACTAATTTTTCTGGGAATCTTTTCCTCACAGAAATAAAAAGCAGCACTGAGAGTGGCAGTGGAGACACCAGAGCAAACCCCATTTTGAAATGCCTGAACCCCTGTGGTTCTGCTCTTGTACCATGCTCCTCTGCCTTCTGCCCTCTGCGGGGGCAGAGCCTCTGCATCCCCTCAACAGCTCTAGGGCTTAGCAAGTGTGGCAGAGCTGCTTACGCCTTTTAACAGGGCTGAAAGAGACATACATCCTGGATGAATGCAGTGATTTGCTCCCATTCCCAGAGAAAGAACAGGCTTGCAAGGAGGGGAAGTGCTGCAGGATCTTCTGCACTTCACTCCTGTCTTCTCAGAAGCAGGTTGGTTCATACGGCACCCTTGGGCAGGAGCCCTGCAGCCCTGCAGGCTTTGCCTGATGCTGCTACACGTGCCATGGAATTTGTAGGCTTGTCCTCAGCCCTGCACCTTGCTACCCGTGCTGCTGACTCATAGTCTGACCTTGGGTTGGCCACCACATCTCCCTGTGTCATTAGGCTTCCCAAGGAGCAGGCTTGGCTCAGCTGCTGGCTGTCTGGCCGTGGAAATTCCCCACCTCCCTCCCATTCCCAGGACCTGTTCCACCTCGGCACCCAGGCATATACGAGGGCTCTGCCCCCAGCCAGCCCCACAGGCTCTCCTGAATGGATCTTGGCCCTGAAGAAGAGCCCACATCCTGACTTTGCAAAACTACAGCAGCCCTGGGGATGAGCAAGCCCTAACAGTGCTGGAGGAGGAGCCTGGCTGCAAACACTGGCTTCTTTGTAATGGCTGGGAGCAGGCGAGTGCCAGGCTCCTAGTATTTATTTATTTATGGAGGTGAATGCTAACAGCTTGTTTGAAAAGAAAACGTGCACCTCGGGGCCCTGCAGGCAGCTGTTCCTCCCCTGTGCCTGTGCCCCTGGCCCCTGCCACAGACAAACCCAGGCACCCCCACCATGCCCCCCAGCATGCCCTGGAGGGTAGGAAGGGCTCAGAGCACCCAGGTCTCACTCAGCCCCCAGCCCAGAGCTGGTGACCCACCCTGAACCCCCTGCAGGCTGTTCAGGAAAGATGATACTGCAGCAAGGAGCCTTTAGCTCACGACCATACAAAGACACTGCTGGGCTGCAGCAGAATGGTTTGCATGCACCTGATGCCATGTCTCCTGGCATCCCTCTACTCCTGGGTCTGGGGGCAGCTGGCAGGGAAGGACAACAGGAGCTAAAATAAGTGAGGCCTCAGTTCAGTAGAAGAAGAGTCTTGGTCAGCTTTGGGCTACCCTGTGGCCAGATGAGCTTTATGTCTACCTCAGGCCAAAACTACAGGTCTTGGCTGCCGTGAGACTTCACTCCCACCAGCTTGGCAGCAGTGAAGCTCTTCATGGCGTGAATCTGTGTGGCCAAACTGTCCCCACCCAAGGCATGGCTTGCTAGCCTGTAAAGCCTGGCTATGCACAGGAGCATCTGTGTGTTTTGAGGAGTAGGCAAGGTGGAAAGCTGGTAGGTTTGCTCAAGGGAGCTATATCTTTATTTGTAATGTGGGGCTGTGGAGGAAAGCTGCTGAGACGTTTGTGTTTATCCTCCATCAGTGAGTGTCACCCCACTAACCATGGTGACACCCTAGCTCCTTCTTCAGTCACTCCATGCCTGGCCCACCTGGGCAATGTCTTCCCCAGCAGCAGGGATGGGACAGCAGTCCTGTTTCTCCTCTATCAAGGAGCATCATGAGATCCTTGTGGGAGTTCCTGGCAGAGTAATGCCCAGACAGTCCTGTGCTGATCATGGCCACAGATAAGACTCCATCTGGGAAGTGCAGTATTTTTGAGTCAGGACTAGGGACATGGTGTTGCATCTCCAGTGCCACAGGATCCCCAAGGTGTTTCGACACCACACGCTCATTCTGCGCTGCCAGAATGACCAAACACTCCTGCTGCAGCTTGGTTGGTGGCATCCCAACAGCACACTGTCATGTGTGCTTTTGTCTAGCAAGGCTGGGACAGGTTCAGTGGGAGGAGGTGAGACTTAAGTTGGTCACCAGGAGAAGCTGATCACCAGCAATGCTTTAGGACTGGGTCCAGTGAAGCAGGGGAAGGCTGAGCTACTGAGGCTGCTTCTCTGAGTGCAGCTCATGCTGGTGATGGGGTAACCTGAGCCAGCCTGGATCACCTCCAGCCTTGTCCACATGCACAGTGCTCAACTTGGCAGGCCTGGAAATGGCCACAGGAGAGCAATGACCACACAGACCACCCAGGGAGTACTTGTAACAAACTGTATGTCGACTGGGACCCCTCATGTGTGGAGCTGGTGAGCTCATGTAACCCTAAGGGTCATTCTCCAAGCACAGATCTGGGCTGTTTGTTCTTTACTGATAGACCATTGGCTTTTTCCAGTTTGGCTTAAACCAGCTCTCAAGTGACATAAATGAGCACATCAGCTGTCCCATTTCTGCTGGAAAAAGGCACCAGCACCAACCAGTTAAACTGTACTGCCTTGAATTCATCTCAGGCTGAGACTGGAGTGGTTTTCTCTGTCATCAGCAGAGTTTGATCTGTACATGTCTTCATGTTATCCTTCTGGACTTGGAAAAATCCATTTGGTCAGTGCAGTTTCCCAGTAGAGACTTGCTTGGGAGAAGCCTGAAGAGTCTGTTGCTGGCTGAGCCTGCAGTGTTGGGGACAAGGACTCAGGTCATGCAGTGCTTATGAGCTCTCCTGGCTATTACCCCCAGCTAGACATGGCTCAGGCTACCAAACAGGAGGAAACAAACCCTCACAGCAAAAGGAAGAGTTCAGAGCCCTGCCATGGCTGAGACCTTGAGCCTGGGAAAACAATAGTGCAGGGAAGGGATGGTACAGGTTCATAACTCATGGCTAGACTGCTATGGACCCAGAGTGCATCCTCCTCACAGCACCCACCCTGTCGTGGCAAGTTGCCTTTCCCATGTAGAAATTCTTGTCATAACCACTGCCATTATACAGGGGTGACAGCATCCACTGGATAAAGCAGACAGGTTTGCCCTTGAAAGCATGGCTGCTGAATCTCTCCCACTCCTCACAACAACCCTTCCCGCTCCAACAGCCATGGCTTGCCAGGCCTCCCCACCCTACAGCCTCCCAGCTCAAACTGGATCTGTATTTTTATTGCAAAGACTGCAAAAGGAAGGAGGACAGGGAGGCAGCAGTGGGGACATGGCCCAGCACTGGCTCTCCCTGCCAGCTGCTTCTCTCTCCCCCTGTGCTGTTTGCTCAGCAACGGGTGCCATGTGAAGGCAAACACGGCTGTGCCGGAAGGAGCAGAAATGAGGGCAAACAGGGACTGGCGTGGCCCTGCAGCCTTCTGCAGCCATGAGTGACATTTAAGGGGTTCCCAGGGCACAGCCAGAGCTGACGACACCCCAGTTCCCTGCTAACCCCTCACCCCCTCCCTGAGACAGCTCTGAGCACAGCACACAGGTCCCTTGTCACAAGAGGAGAGCTGGATGACCTGTGGCATGGGAGACCTCAGCCCCAGGGCTCCAGCTGCCATAGGCCCTGCAGTGTCCCCCAGTTCAGCCCCAAGCCATGCTCACAGAGCACAGATTTACAACTGTGCCATGTCAGCCAGGCAGACCAAGGTCCCAGGGACAGAGAGATTGGTGGCTCCTGAGGACCTAGGGGCATTTCCCAGCTAGAGGATGGTTGATGCCATCAAGCTAGATTTGCCATCCTGCACTCTCCTGAGGACCAGAACTTAAACTGGCCAGTCCTGCTGTGGGGGAGTGACCCTGTGACCCATCTGCAACATTCCTCCACCCCATATGCAGCACCCTGCCCTCCTCCCTAAGCCCCAGCCATGTCCCATGCTGGTGTCACATATGCAGCCAGAGAGGCTGAGGTCATGCACCCCTGGTCCCCTGGATTCACAGCTCCCTTTGGCTTCCCCAGTGGAGAGAAGGGAAAAGTTGAAGTGTCTCCCCACCACTGCTTGGGGAAGGATGAGCCAGGTTCAAACCATGGGTGGCAGTGGTGGGGTCTCATGTCCCCACCTGGGATTGATGTGTGTTGTCTTGGCCTTGTGGATGACTTCTCTAGGGTCTGCCTGCCCAGGCTGCCTTCACCAAGGCAGCAGCACCTGGGAGATGCTGATTTGACCCAAAAAGGCTGTGCTGGGACCATGCAAACTTCCTGACACTGCAGGTCCTCAGGAACCTGCAGCTCACAGTCAGAGTTGACCCTGTGCCAGTCCAGGACCTGGCTGACCCTTGGCTGTAGGAGCCTCTGATGTAATTCACCTCCTCCTCCTATAATTAGCATAACAATTTGCTGGAGGGCCATGCTAATTTCCCATATGATGTCTCAGGTCAGAGACAGTCCTAGTTTTCCTCCTAACACTCACTGAGCTCAACTTACTGAGAAGACACCCTGCTCATCATCCATGTGCCGTGGTGGGCTTTGCTCTCTGCCAGACTCGCTGGCAAGTAGGTTCTCGGCCTTGCACTTTGGAAGCCATTTACACCTCTCAAAAGGGAGCCTGAAATATTTTCTCATCCCTCACTGATCTACCCTGTAGGTACCAGCCAAGGGGACTTGGCATCCCTGCTGTGCCAGGAGCCGCACTGACCCAGGCCAGAGGGATGTGGCCCTGGGGAGTGTGGCCTGATTGCATAAGATCACTGGCATTTCCAGAGCCATCTCTGCCAATTTAACGCAGACAGAAAAATACAGTGTTTTACAGGCTGATAGCTGTATGCATGAGGTGTGTCTGCAGATAATGTCGGTGGGGTCTGAAGTCCAGGAGATAAGAGGCTGAGGAAAGCAGTCTGGGCAGCTGCCTCAAGGAGAGATTTCAGGGTCCTGCAGAGAGAACAGAGCCTGTTCCCAGGACACAGCACTGGGACTACTATGTTGTGCCAAGACAAGTCAGGTCCCCGCTGGCCACTGGTCCAGTGCAGCTCTGGCTGCTCCACCTTGCTCAGCTCTGTGGCACAAGGGAACATCCCCAGGAGACATGCTAAGGGCAGAGGACGGTGCCTGGCCAGGGACGGTGCGAGACAGGAGAGGCTGAAGACTATGGCCAGGAGTCACGGCAAGCAGAGAGGGGCAAATGCTGCTCCGCCAAAGCTCCCCATGCCCACTCTTCCCTGCACAATGGCCTTTTGTGCCCCTTACGGTGGGGATGACGCCCGTGCCATTGCCGCTGCTCTCTCAGTGAGCACCAAGCCCCATGTCCCCAGTGGCTGTCACAGGCAAAACGAGAATAATTAGAAGGAGGTGCCTTTTATTACAGGTGTCTCTGAAGGCCTGGCAGAGTCCGACCCCGGGGGCCTTTGATCTCAGCCTTTGAAACCCTATAGCTTTGCTGACAGAGCTGCTCTGTGTTTCCAGGTCACTGGGATGATCGTTTCCATCTGGGAACAATGAGCTTTTTATGCCATGGTGTGTGCTGGACCCTCCCTGTGCTGAGAAGGCCAGCGTGTGGGGAGGATGCGCCGCTGTACAAGCCCTCATTAGGGGCAGCTCCTTCTCTGGTTAGGTGACAACAGCCATGGGAAATGGTGCCAGGGGGTCAAATTCCCTCAATGCATAGCCCAGGGAGAGAGCCTTTTGTCCCCAGGATGTACCACAAAACCTCCCTGCTCCCCTGTGAGTAAACTGAATATCCCAAAATCCAAAATCCAGCCTCTGAGATGGGCCAAGTATGTACACGGAGTGTTTCTGTGCATGTAGGGTTTCTGTGCCTCCCAGGGCATTGCACCCAGCACCTCACCATGGGGAGCAGGGCACCTGAGGGTTTGCAGAGCAGGGCCCTAAGCCAGAGCACTGCAGGGTAGGCACCTCTGCTGCCTGTTGCCATCGAAAGGGAGGGCTCCTGAACATTGTCTCATGGACTTTGCTGGTTGGACAGCCCTGCTACTGAGCCTGGGAGCTGGTCACCAGGAACAGAGAAGGACCTGTGGAGGCGAAGCCTCTCAAAATCCTGTTGGGCCTTGTCCCCCTTTGGGACTTCTTCTGAATGTGAAAAATATCATATGAAAAAACAGCATCTTCATGGTATTCATGTTCAGTCTCTGTACTTTTTCCAGCTCTGCGGGCTTCCCCAGCCCAGAAAGACACGGGAGAACCTTCATCTCCCCTTCCTCTCCCCACAGCGGCCCTGTCCAGCTCCCTGCAGGTCTGCACCTTCACCCTTCTATGGGTCCCAGATTGGCATGGGGCTGTGGTTTGCATTTGACTTTGTCAAAGCAACACATTGTTCCCCAGCAGCAGGCACAGGGACTAGTTGTGCAAGTTCCCTTGGTTTGTTACAGTCAGTTTTTCCTGGGGTAGGAGGCAAGATTTTGAGTAGGTCTGGGTCCACTCTGATCACGTTGAGCTGTGCTTGGGTGATGCTTATCATCCCCATACACCATGATGGAGCCAAGTTATCTTGTGGCTGTTCTTAGCCGGAGAAATGAAATGAGTTGTCCTTGGGAAAGCCACTGGTGTCACCTTCTGTCTTCCAGCAGCAGCTGTCCCCACTGTCATACACCAGCCCACCTCTTGCCTGTGCCCGTGGAGGCTTGGAAGACCCTGTGGGATAGAGCATGCCAAAGCTAGAGCACATGTCCTACAGCAGCAGCTGCTATGGAGGCTGTGCTTGTGGTGACCAACAGGCTGATCAATTAATGGATAATACAGAGCCAGTAGTGTCCTTGTGTGTGGTTTCTGGGTGTGTTGTTGCCCTCTCCTTGTGCTGGATGTCACCTTCTGGTTTTGCAAAGCAAATCTAGGCTGTGCAGGGGCGGTGAAGCAGGGACACCTGCTCATTTGCCAGGTAAATTCCCCAGGGAGCAGAGCATGGCCGAGGGCCAGCAGCCAACCTCTCCGTTTGGCCCTACAAAGCTGTTGTCATCAGTAGGGCATGGTATGTGGGACCTCATCTCCACGCCACCCACATGCTCCCTTTCTCCACCATGCTCCGGCAGGGCTATCTCTAGGCAACCCAGCCCCAGCAGGGAGCGTATCTCCCCTGCCAAGCCTGGTGTGCTTGTGCTGGCACATACCTCCCATACCTGGACACAGGCATCACTAGGAACACTAACCCTTTCCTACTCTCTAGACAGCAACACCCACCCAGGTGCTGGCCTCCCGTGGGTGCCACTGGCCTCCTGACCCAGTCTCAAGCACCCTGAGGACCCAAAACTGCGTAAGCACCACTGGCACCCACCTGGGCAAGGAGCCAAGAGCCTCCATGTTGCCAAAACTCGTGCTCCTCTGCCTCTGCATGTGTCCTTGCTGTTTGAGAGCTGCTTTACTCCATAAGCCAGCTGGAGGGAAACGTGCCTTGTTTAAACCCTGTTGCCCATAAGCTGCTACAACCCCTCTTGCACTTTGATTGCACCTCCCTCTGGCAGCCCCTGAGGTAAGGATGGTCCAGTTCTCCCAGCAAAACAGAAGTCAAAGGGTATACTGCAGGTGAGGGATTTCTCAGCAGCTGTTTGCCTCCCTGAGGCAGTGCTGAGGTGGATCAAACTGGATCCCTGCATATCTCCAGGAATCTCAATGGTCCTGCAGCATCTTCCACTCACACCTGCAACCTGGCTTCTGGTGGCTGTTCCCAACTAATATCCACCTTGTGCTCAGACCATGGTGATCTGATATATGTCTTGCACTCAAACCTGGTACATGCAGGGGTGTTAGGAAGGGAGACTGGGGACAAAACAATTCATGCCATATGTACTGGTTTCCACCAGGTAATTGCTCTTCTGGTTCAGTACAGATGTCCGGATGTCTACACTTCACATGAAACATCCCTGGAGAAGGAGGGTGTCTCTTCCACTGGTGGCTGAGATCCAGCAGAGACCATGTCAGAGCAGACATGAAGCTGTCCATGCATGGCTGGTACTGCAGCTGCAGTGTGTCCATTTTGGCGTGCATGTGAATGCGGGTGCCTCTGTGTATGTGCCTTAGTGGGTAGGAGGCTGCATGCCCCCGGGGCCCCAAATTGCTTGCAGTTGCTTGCGTGTTCTCCTGGCTCTGTGTGCTCTCTGCAGGGATGAATGCATGGATAAGGGGATTAGCTTAACCCATCTTAAGAGCTCCTTAGAGTCAGTCTCACCTCTGTGCCTGGCAAGGTCATGGAGCAGATCCTCCTGGAATCTCTGCTAAGGCACATGGAAAACAAGGAGGTGATTTGAGACAGCCAACAGGGCTTCACTAAGGCAAATCATGCCTGACAAATTTGGTAGCCTGTTACAATACTGCTCCAGACTTGGTGGACAGGGGCAGAGCAACAGCCGTCATCTACTTGGATTTATGCACTGTCCCCGCATGACATCCTGGTCTCAGAACTGGAAAGTCATAGATTTGATGGGTAGACCCACTCGCTGGATAAGGAACTGGCTGGATGGCCACACTCAAAGGGTTGTGGTCAATGGCTCAATGTCCAGGTGGTGGTAACGAGTGGTGTTCCTCAAGGATCGATACTGGGACCAGTGCTACTTAACACCTTTGTCGGAGATGTGGACAGTGGGATAGAGTGCACCCTCAGCAAGTTGCTGATGACACCAAGCTTTGAGGTGCAGTCAACATGCTGGAGGGAAGGAATACCATCCAGAGGGGCCTGGACAGGCTTGAGAGGTGGGCTCGTGCAAACCTCATGAAGTTCAACCAAGCCAAGTTCACGGTCCTCACCTGGGACATGGCAATCCCAAGCACAGATACAGGTTGGGTGGAGAGCAGCCCTGTGGAGAAGGACTTGGGAATGATGGTGGATGAGAAGCTCAACATGAGCCTGCAGTGTGCACTGGCAGCACAGAAAGCCAACCCCATCCTGGGCTGATCAAAAGAAGCGTGGCCAGCAGGTTGCAGGTGGTGATTCTACCCCTCTACTCTGCTTTCCTGAGACCCCACCTGGAGCACTGTGTCTGGCTCTGGAGTTCTCAGCACAGAAAGGACATGGAACTGTTGGAACAGGTCCAGTGGAGGGCCACAAAGATGCTCTGAGGGCTGGAGCACCTCTCCTATGAATGTCGTCTGGGGGAGCTGGAGAAGAGAAGGCTCTGAGGAGACCTCAGAGCAGCCTTCCAGTATCTGAAGGGAGCTAGAGCAGAGCTGGGGAGGGACTCTTTGTCAGGAAGTGGAGTGACAGGACAAGGGGTAATGGCTTTAAATTAGAAGGGGGGAGATTTAGATTAGTAGAAAGAAGTTCTTTCCTGTGAGAGTGGTGAGGCACTGGTGAGGCCCAGAGAAGTTGTGGCTGCTCCATCCCTGGAAGTGTTTAAGGTAAGGCTGGATGGAGCTTTGAGCAACCTGGTCTGGTGAGAGGTGTCCCTGCCCATGTCAGGGGGTATGAAACTTGGTGATCTTTAAGGTCCCTTCCAACTCTAAACATTCTATGATTCTATGATTCCTTCTGTATTCTCTTTCAGTCTGCTAGCTTCAGGCAGCAGCCCACACTGCAGGGTCTGAGACTTGGATGTATCAGTCTGGGACTGGATGAATGAATCTCTCCCCTGAAGCAGCCTGCTTATCCTGACTGTGTCCAGAGACTCACAGAATCCGGATCTAAGCTCCCAAGAGCCCTCTGTCTAAAGGCAAAACTTCACAGGGGTGTAGATGGTCAGGACACCCTCAGCTGCCCACCCTCCCTGCTGCTCCAACTCCCTACAGACCTGCACAGCCCATGGTGGAGCAGGACATCCTCAGTATAGGGATAAAAAAATGAGCAGGATTCTTTTTTGTGCCTGAGCCCAGGGAAGCTTGTGTCTCCGTGGTCCCAAGGAGGGTCATTTGAGCAATGTATCAGACGTAGATGAAACATGGAAGAACACAGAGACAGCCTGAGCAATGGCATCAGGACACATGTGGTTGTTACAGATGCTGGGGTTGCTCCAGCAAGTGGTCCAAAGAAGAGGGGCAGACCAACCTTGAAGTGTGGCATGAGATCATGTAGGTGTCTCTGGAGGACACTAAGGTCTGGAGTATCTGGTGCATGCTGTACTCCAGGCCCTTTTCTAGGCAGAAGGGTGGGATGGAGTCTAAGCTGCCCAGGGGCACCAGGAAACTTTTGGCTTCTTCCTGGAGAGGTGGACTTTAGAAGACTTGAGGGACTGCTAGCCCAGGCTCTCCTTGACTGTGGGTCTTGACCACTGATCCTGTAGCCCAAGAGGCTATAGCAGGTGGTAGCTTTGCCAGCCTGAGTACAGCTCCCCACCACTGACACCCTCCAGATGGTGGTTATTTTGCAGACTGTTCATGGTAAGTGCCCAGATGACAGGTTTGGCACTGGTCCCTGAGGGTAAGCTGAGTTGGCTTGAGCTGAGGCTACAGCTTCGAGTGACAGAGCTCTGCTGCAGTGCTGAGTCCTGGGAGCATGGCACAGAGGCGAGCAGGGAAAGCCAGGCAGGGAGCTCAGAGCACTGGGAGAAGTGCTGGATCTGGCATCTTTGCTGTGTTTCCATCTCCCCAGATGTTATTGCTGTTCCAGTATTGCCAGCTACTGAATGAGAGGAGGTTATGGAAACCCTTACTTGTGTTGAGACCAGATTTAGATCTTGCAGCTGATGAAGGAAGCCTGCTCCAGGGCACCTTCCAGCACTGAGCAGCTAGTCTGGATCCGGTTTCCAAGCTGACAGGTGTCTTGTTTAGTCCCAGGCAGCATGGTTCATGCTCAGCAAGACTGCTCACGGCCACAGGACAGCCCCATGCTGGGAAAAGTGGTGGGTGGAAGTGCCCAGGATGATACACACCAGTGTGTGCAGAGCATGGTGGCACACCACCACTGGCCTGCAGTATGCTAGCCAAGGGATGGGGAGATCCTCATGGCAAGCAAACCAAGCAGAGGAGGACAGGGCTGTGTGGGGTTTAACTGCCTGAGCTAGAACCTCCCAGCAGCCTGGGAGCTGTGCCTGCCCATTGCCTCCAGCTCTCCAGGCTCAGTGGTATGCCTTGACCAGCTCTGGGTGCGCAGGAGTAAGCTGGTAGTTATTCTCAACCCCGTTCCCTTAACATGGGTGGTGGTGTGACCCCGGAGGAAGCCCCACTGTTGCCTTCAGAAGCTGTTCATGCCTTCACCCCTAAATCCAATGCTGGCCTCCTGCACCATGCTGTGCCCAGAACACTATTCCAGGAGTTACACAACAGGCAGGGCTGAGCCCCAGCACCTGTGGCTGTCACTAGCTCAGGGGGGACAGCCGAGACACCTGCCAACCCATGCCTTTCCTCCTGCCCAGTGGTGCTGGGGAGCAGAGCCACAGCTGGTGTCTTGAAGCAGCCTGGGCTGGGATAGCTTTGTGGACCTCCCCAAGTACTTGCAGCCAGCCCAGTTCCCTGCACCACGAGTCCTCATGTCACGCTGCACCAGATGGGCGGCAGCACTGTTGTGGCATGCTGCCATGGTGGCTTGTTTCCATGCCAAGGAATGGCATTGCTTCACAGCAAGGAGCTAAAGTTCTCCCTTGCATGACCTTGGCACAGCTGGCTCTTCTCAGAAGTAATTAAAGGTGCAAAAATGGCCTTGGGGATCTATCAGCACCGGTCATGGCCTGAACTCTCGTGATGATGGATCTGGGGGACCAGTTGAGCACTGCTGTGGGGGAGATGGTGCCTGCTGGCTTGAAGAGATAGAGACAAACTCTCCAGGGCAGAGCAGGCAGTGTGCTTGCATTTTTTTTCTCCATGCATTGCTTTGCCAGCTGCATCTGCACTATGCTTTGGTAAGAGGCATTTCAATCCACCAGTAGATTTGTCTGGGTGCACATCCTGGGGGTACCCAGGAGGACTGTACTACCAATGCTTTGCAGGACAGAGAAACCATCCCCAGCTCTGAGACCCCTCTGGGAAGCTGCCCATCCAACAGGGTGTAGTGAGTAATGTGCTTGGCCCTGCAGAGGATTTGTCTGATGCATCTGCCCTCTTGCAGACTTCTGGTAAACTGAGTCAATTACTTCCTACCTGGGAGACATTATAACATGGGTAGGAATGTGAGGCAGGATAGAGGTTGGGACTGACTCCCATCTTCAGGCGAGAAGCCAGGACCCTGCCCCATGCTCCATTGCCCATGGGAGGAGGGGACCCCCTTGGTGCCACCATGCAGAAGAGAGTGCAGGCTGGCAGAGTGGGACAGCGAAGGGAGCAGCCGGGAGCATGGAATGACTCAGCTGCAATGTGGGAGGTGAGGCTCAGGCTCTGCCAAACCCAGCCTTTCGCAATGTGTTTACCAGGACTGGGCCAGCCGGTACCTTCCAGTATGGGCAGCCCATCCTTCTCAGCCAACCTGCTCACCAGGCTCAGCCGGGCAGAGGAGGGACCATGTCCCCACCTCAGCTTCACTGTCTCATGACGAGGAGCTGGGCAAGGAGCCTTCGGACAGTTCCCTGCTCCAGTGCTGGTGCTGGCACCCTGCCGCTGCCTGAGGGGAAAGTGATGCCCCACAGTGAAGTTGGGAGCTTGCTCCCAGGACAGCCAAAAACTGCCGGGTGCACTCAGACATGGCCCCAGCCCGTGTGTAGGTGGTGGCACATCAGAGCATTTATATTCACATGATGTCATGTGGGAAAAAGACAGAAGTTCCCCTGCTTTTCTTGCACCATCTGCTAATTGCTGTCCCAACCACCCGGCCACCTTCTGACAGTTACCAGGTTACGTGTCCTGAGTGGGCAGGACACAGAGAGAAACTTTTTATGGATGCTTTTCGAGAAAAAATACACTGTTCTGAAAAACCTTCCTAGAGGAAAGCCAAGGACAACAGATCCAAATTATGGGGTTTTTTTCATTTCAGCTTCTTGTGAAGTTTGAGATGGGAAATGCTGGACAGAAGCAGAAACATCAGCAATTCTTTCTGCAATGAGCTGGAATCACAGAATTGTTTGGGTTGGAAGGGACCTTAGAGCCCCTCCAGTGGCACCCCCTGCCCTGGGCAGGGACACTTCCCACCAGAGGAGGTTGCTCCAAGCCCCATCCAACCTGACCTTGAACCTCTCCAGGGATGGTCCAGCCACAGCTTCTCTGGGCAACCTGGGCCAGGGTCTCACTACTAGAATTTCTTCCTAATATCTAATCGTCTAAATCTATCCTCTTTCAGTTTAAAACCATTACCCCTCATCCTACCAATCAATGTCCCCACTTTATTCTGTAGGTGAACTAGGCTTTGCTGCTGCCAGCACTGCTGGGGATGAATGCCCAGCAGCAAGGGTCACCAGTGCTGCTGCAACTCGCTGCAACTCACTGCAACTGGAAATGCCTGATGTACCACGGGCAGGAGTGCCTGGCACATGGAGACCCCCAAGATAGAAGCCCTGGAGCCGCCAGTGGACAACTCTGGTGCTTTCAACAGGTCCACGTTGATCCCCACCGTACTGGATACAGGGCATTGCAGGGTAATACCATCATCTGCTGAATGCTGCTTGCGCCTGGCCAGCCAGGACCTTTTGTCACACTGTGCAAATGAACAGTTTTCAGCAGTTAACCTGAAAACGCAGTTCCCAGTTAACCCAGTTTGGCTCTGGGCAAGGCTGGGCCCTCCACAGAAAGCCATGTGTGGGCCCATCTCCTGCTGGCTGGTTTCCATTGCGTGATGCACATCAGTTCCCAGTGCCAACAGCTGGGTAGGGACCAGTGTCATTACATTGTCCCTGGGATATTTATTGCTTGGTTACCACACTAGGTTCAGGCTGACAGGAGTTCACACTGCAGGCAGAAACTGGTGTCCACAGACTGGCAGACCCAGTGATGAGGGCAAGGTGGGCAGCTGGGCAGCGCTTGTGGCTGCTGGAAGCCTGCCCTCTCCAACACCATGGGGCATGGGGATGGCTGTGCAGTGCCACTGCTGGGTATCGCTCTTGGTGCCCACTCTGGCTGCCTGGGGTGGGCTCAGACCCCACTTGCTGCCCCTGGGGCTCCGACCAGGCTCCTGCTTCTCCCCGCCAGTGCCTGAGCCGTCACCCTGTCTGCTCTGCTGCCCCAGCTCCACAGCAGGAACATCAGAGAGGGCAGGGCCTACACATGGAAGAGAAATGTCTTCACCCACCGCACGCCAGGAATATCTGTCCACAGGGTGTGCACCCATGGGCATGGCAGGTTTTACATCTGCTGCTTCTCAGGGACAGGTCCCCAAATGTGCATCCAGCCCAGCCTGGTGTCCCTTACCCTCCCAGGGCTGGCCTGCCATGGCTCTCCCTTGGCTTGGGAGCCTCCCCACTGCAGCAGGACCTGGCAGGCTTCTGGATCATGCAAGATATAAAACTCTTGCCCCCATCCCTGGGGTAAGAGGGTGCTCAGGGCTGTGGGGGAGGTGCTGCACAGCACATCCAGAGGCCACCCATGCCTGTAAATCAGTAACAAAGCTCCATAATAAAACATAATTTGGATCTGCTATCCTTGGCTTTCCTCTAAGGAAGTTTTTCAGAACAGTATACTTTTTCTCTAAAAGGTCCTTTGCTGCCCCTGTTCTCCCACTCACGTGACTCTCCTGTCTGTGGCCTGTCCCCTTGGATGGTGGGAAAGAATTGTGTCAATGTGGCTGTTGACTGCCATACACCCTGGGCTGCCACCACCCTGCAGTGTGATGGCACTGGGATATGCACCAACATATGGGGAGCAGGGCATGGGATGGGGTGGGCTCCTTTCCCACAGGGGACCGTCCTACCCCATACTCCCAGATGGCCATGGCAGGGCATCCTAGAGTCTGGGAAACAGACCTGAGCCTCTTCTTTTTGCAGTACTCATTTCATGGTGCCCCTCATTCAGTACCTGCTTTTCTCTGACCACTTCTCCCCATCCTGTGAGTACTTGGCATGAACCCAGCCAGTCAGCAACACCTCTTGGGTCCCTGGCAGACGGCACCCCCCTGGGATACATCCATCCCTCAACAAGCTCCAAGGACTGAAATAAAGTTTTATTTCAATTATCGTATCCATAACAGAG
>VXBJ01005855.1:133826-157968 GCA_013400055.1 Nycticryphes semicollaris
TCCTGGACCCGTTTCTCGCACAGCCTAAGCCCCTGCCTTTGGGGTGGAGACAGCCCCACTGGGGCTGCCCTGGTGCTCCATGCTGGGTCGGTGGGGCACAGGGCAGGCAGCCCATAGGGCAGTGGGTCACCATCGGGCCAGCTGCTGGGGCGAGGCAGAGCCTTCCCTTGGCTCACCTGTGCAGGCTGTCAGAGTGAGCCCAGGCACACACATCCCCGATGCAGGCGCTGTTGTCACACCTTGAGGATGCCCCTGGGGATCGCTGTCCACTGGAAAGGACCACCAAGGTATTAAGCATCAGGTCCCTGTCTTTCCTGCTCGACTCTGTGATCTCAAAGCAAGTCCCAGCGCCTGAGAAAACAAAACAGTACAGGTGGAAAATTCCTGGCTACAGTCCTGAGAGCTTTAAACAATATCTCTGATTCCTTCGGTGAATAGTGGAAGGGAGCGGCTCCATCTGTGCAGCAGAGCATGGCATAGGTCGTAAAGCACATGGGTAGGCAGAAGCACTGGACAAAGTCAGGGGACATGGTATGAGGCATCACTTTTGTTTGTTACCTCCTTGTTGAATCTCCCTTTGTACCAGTAGGTCAATTAACACAGCACATGATAGCAGAAAGGTCCTTTCCTACTTCATCATACCCACACTGGGGGTTTCCGGGGAAGCTCTGTCTTTGGCACTATCAGTGTACTATGTTAATCAGCAGCCATTTGTCACCATAAGGTCGTTCTGTAGCTTTTAATATTATCAGCAGCACTGGCTCCAGAAAGGATTCCCCTTGAGACTTAGCTGGTGACCTCTATCTTTAGAGAGCATTTCATTGCCAAAATCGCTCTGACTCTTCCTCATAACGTACTGCTCACCACATGCCGTGGATCCCCTGCTAGTCAGCAGCACCACCAGTGAGTTCCCCAAGCCTCTGTGTGAAGACGTTTCTCTGGGTGAAGGTCCTGGCATTTTTTCTCTCCATTCATGTAAATTAACATGTTCTGAAATTTTCTTCTACCGCCATCCCCATTTGAAGGACCTCATCTAACCTCTTCACTGTGAAAAAAGAGTCCAGCCCAGGAAACCCCTGGGTGCCTCTGCAGGGAAAAAAATGTGAAGGACTCATCTCACTTCTCTTTACAGCTTATCTCCTATGGGTGCTCCTGTTGTACTCCATCGTTTGTTGACTCCAGCCTCTTTGGCAGGCAACCACATTTTGTGTACTTAAAAGACATGTTTGAAAGTTAATTGTTATGCTTTTAGCAAGTTGTTCCTCAAAAAAAAAAAAAAAAAGAAGAAAAGAAAAGATTAGCTTGTCTGACTGTGGTTTTACATTTCACTTGCCTGGGTTTACACTCTTTGCTGTTTGCCTTGTTTGGACATGGATATGGCTTATTCAAAGATATCACTTTACTTCCAACAGGCTCCCAGACTTGCTTTTTAAAAACATTTGATATAATACTGCTAGAACTTCTTTGGCAGACAGTGTGCGTTTACTCTGTCCCTTCAGTATCATATTTACATAATGCCCATGCTATTGGTAAATATTTTACTTTTTATTTTATTTTAGCCTTTAATTTCTTAATTCCCCTTTTTGCTTAGTTTCTTAATTTGAAGAGAGTCCCTCTTCTTGCACATGACTGTTGCTGCAGGCCTTATGCTGCTAGCTTTCCTGTCCAAGGCATCACTATGGTCATCAAAATAACATTTTGGACTAGGTTTGTTGTCCTGCTTGTTGAGTTATATAACAGATATATTGAGACTGGAATGGAGAAAGTGTGTGTAGGAATGGCTGGGTGTGAGAGCACCAGAAGAAACCCTAAAGAGGAAATTATGACAATGGCCTACACTGATAACTAGGGGCACAATCAACATCAGGCAGATGCTAAGAAATCTGGTGTTCACATCAGCCCAGATCATAGATTCATAGAATGGTTTGGGTTGGAAAGGGACCTTAAAGATGGACACCTCCCAACAGACCAGGTTGCTCAAAGCCCCATCCAGCCTGGCCTTGAACCCCTCCAGGGATGGGGCAGCTACATCTTCTCTGGGCAACCTGGGCCAGGCTCTCACCACCCTCACAGCAAATAATTTCTTCCTGAGATCTCATCTAAATCTCCCCTCTTTCAGTTTAAAACCGTTCCCCCTCATCCTATCACTACACTAATGGCTGTGCTTTGGTAAGGCCTGAGTGTAGAGGACTCACCAGCAGAAAACTTGTGCTTTGGCAGTAGCAGGATGGCAGCAAGTTGCAAGCACATCGCTTACATCTTCTGCCTCCCTCAGCACCATGATGGAACCTGTTGCTGGACAAAGGGCAACAGTCCTGCCTGAAGCTCTTGGAGGGTGATGTGAGCAAGGATCAGAGGCTAAAGATGCTGCCATGAAAATGGTTGATTCCTAAAGGGTATAAAAGATCTGTCCTCACGAGTTTGTTGTAGCAAATAAAGATGAGATACATTGAATATCTGTCTGCTAGCATCCCTCAGCCTAGATGCTGCTGGTAACCTGGCCAGACCCTTTCTGTGGGTTAGTGTGAGCATAAGCCAAATTGGGAGAGTGGCAATGTGAGAGACCATGTCAGTTTGGTTTAAAATCAAAATCCCCTTCCCCAAGGACAATGTGCCTGGCCCAAAGGATGTGTACTGCTTGAGCCTGCATCCCATTAGCATGGCCTTGGAGGGCTTTCCTGGGGCTGGTTGTGCTGGGCTGAGAGGCCCTGGTGTCTGTGGGTATTCAGTCTCTGCAACACTGCCTGGTGACTCGGCTGGGTGTATTCCTGGAATTGAGGTGCAATCTCCCAGCACTGTTGTTTTGGGCCTGAGAGTTGAAGATGTTCTAGCCAGGCTGATGATGCTGCTTCCAGCAGCTGCTAGGGACACACTCTTAGAGGGTAAGGTTAAGTCCTGGAGAGATGCAAAGAACCACAACAGCAGCTGCCAGCTGGAAAATGTGCTGCAGAAGGCAATGGCTGGTGCTGTGCAGTGCTCAAATATGCCCAGACAGATGGAGGTCCTGGAGGTCCTGAGGACACTTTAGCTGCCTCTTGCTGGCAGACAACATTGATTCTGCATCAGAGAGCCCAGGAGCGCCCTCCTTACCATCTCCTTACCCAGCAAATGCTCTCCTTACCAACACTGCAAGAAGGGGACAATGCTTGAGAGAGGATCCATGCTGCTGAACACCCTAATTCTCCTGAAACCCAGAGTATCTCTGGCTGGAGAGGGTCATGCAGGAGAACATCCCTGCTGTGTCATCCCCACTGCAGGGAACTGTGGTTGGTAGGGAAAGGGGTTGCACAAGGTTACACATCAGCAGAGGTGGTGTGTGTGTTCACAGCAAGGTGCAAGTGTGGTCAGAAAATTTCAGCATTCTCAAATAAATGACAGGAACAAAAGCGAGAGAATTGTGATAGGGGGAAAAAAGTCATTTCAGTAAAAAGAGAGCCATTTCAACAAACCTCATTTAAAAAAATGCCCAAGGATATGTTTGAGTTGGAGAACAGAGGTATCTTTGCCAGTGGCACAGGGGATGAGATGGGCAGAGAAGGCTGAAAGAATGAAAACTATGTCAGACAGGGGAAATCACTGACCTGTCCCCAGATGCCGGGAACTATTTGGGACTGAAACTCTATCTCCAAGCAGAAATTGTCTCCAATGAACTATTGACATCCTAACCAGGACTGCAGCACTGATCTAACTGGAGATCAGAGCAGCAATGCAGAAGCAATGACTTACTTTTAACCACGTAACAACACTCAGTGTCAGACCCTGGTAACGGGGGATTTCTATTTTAAACAAACCTGACTCAGTTTTTGCACAAGGGGTATGGCCAGGTCTCCAGGAGTCAAGTCATCTCTGCATGGGATCCTCACCTGGTGATGACAAACTACTTTGGGGCAGGTTTTGGACAGGCATCAACAGTTATTATGGCAGAATCTTTCACCTACAAACCCTGCTCGCTTCATCCTCCACAAGAGTCAGGCAGAGCTGCTTTTTGTCAGTTCATCCCCATTTTGGGTGTCTTTTTTGGCTGCTGTTTGTCAAAGTGTTGGGATAGGAGGAAGACACAGGATATCTGCTGTCATCGTCCCCCTGTTACAAGAGTACAGGCCTTGGGCTCAGTATGAACACTGCATTTCTCAGTGTTTATCAGTTTATCTGTGGTCACTCCCACCGCTGGTTATTGATACAGGTCATTTGCAAAATCCCTGGTGGTTTTTTCAGGTTCTTTCACATTAGGAGGTTTCCATCCACCCATCAGCCAATTTTAACTTTTTAGTTACAGTCAGTGCTATGATCCTGCCAAGACCCTTGCTTTGTGCTCACCTGTACTCGCTTCAACCTGCGATCCATTGAAACCCAGCTGAGTAGCCTTGCTGTTTGCATAAAGGAGTGTTTGCATGACCACAAGGCCTAACAAAGCCACTCTGAAAAAAAAAAAAAGAAAAAAACCCCACAGCATGTTTAAGACGGCTGGATCCAGTCCAAGGGTTTGTTGAGTGCCCAGCAAATTAGCAAAAAATTCTTCAAGTGAGGTTTGGTAGTTTGGGTTGAAGAGGACAGAGTCGGTTTGACCAGGTAGGGTTTCAAGACCCTTTAAAGGGCAATTCTAGGTTAAAATTTATTTGAACAATGTCCTTCCTTACTTCTTTTGGAAAATGTCCTATTAAAATCTTCCAACTACTTTCCTCAACATGTTTTTTCTAAACCCAGCACGTTT
Organism: Nycticryphes semicollaris; assembly: GCA_013400055.1. Taxonomy (NCBI): domain Eukaryota; kingdom Metazoa; phylum Chordata; class Aves; order Charadriiformes; family Rostratulidae; genus Nycticryphes; species Nycticryphes semicollaris. The sequence continues at coordinate 138,538 of VXBJ01005855.1, forward strand.
GGTTAAATAGGCTGCTGCCCTGTCCCAGTGAAGACAGAGCCCTTTGTGCTCCATGTGAAGGGAAAGGACATCCTCACACAGCTTTTCCCACAAAAGTCTGACCAGTTGGTGCCACTATCTGCTGGCAGGAGTGTCCTTGCACTGCCTGGCAGCATCACCACCTGCCTGGCAGCCTGCCCTTCCATTGGCCCCAGAAGCTGGCATGGTGCTAGCTCAAATACCTGCCCGTGGCAGCTTATCTGCCAGTCTGCAGTTAGTGCTGGGGGGGGGAGGGACATGGCCTCAGATATCCCCACATTTCATGGGTTTTCTACGCCAACAACCATGAGCTTGCAGGAACCCAGGCACACAGGGCAGGAACAGCCTGGCTCTCTGCTCAGTGGTTCTGCTCAGTGCTGGCTCTCTGCTTCCCCCTCCTTTCTTTGGGGGCTCACTCAGCACCCTGCAGGTAAAGGGATGCCAGGTCCTGAGGTGCTGGAAATCTTCCATGGCTTTGCCACATATGATGCTCATGGGGCACTGCCATTTGCATCCCACTCTCTTGCTCACCCCCTCTGCCTTTGTTGTCTGCTGGCTGCCCCAGGGTTGCTCCTATACAGTAAGATCAGAGAAAATGTTTTATTTTCTGAGTGTCATGGGTAGGAGTGAGAGACCTGTAAGGCTCTGCAGGACCTTGTCCTGACCTGCTGAGCTCACCTGCATGGCCATGATTACAATAACAGACTTAAAGATAACTTTGTAGGACCAAGGCAGATTGTCAGTCTGCCCCAAGTACAAATTGCCCCCAGGATTGTACTGGGATTGTGGCCAGCCCTGGACCTCTGTAGTCCATCATGTAATCCAGACTTTTACCTCTGCCATGCTGGGGTAATTGCTGCCCAGGTGGTTAGTGATACACAATACCAATGTCCTCCTCCCATAGATCATGGTGTGTTAACTCTTCTGCAGTTTGGAGGTGGAGTTGTCAGGGTTTTTAAGGAAAAGAAACAGCACCTCTAGTTTTAGGCTAATGGGCCTATAGCTGTCCAACACCAAGTGGCCATGTTTCCCATGGAACATATGCCTGTGGCACGCTTCCCTGGATGTGCCCTCTCTGCTTGTACAGCATCTACCAGGAACCACCTGGTCTGTAAGTGCTCCCCAGCAACAGCAGAAATCAAAGCATGTCCCAGGAACTCTTTCTCCCCATCCTGACTATGCGATATGGTTGAGTGATGGGTTTTATCAGTGTTAGGTAGGTGGTTGGACTCGATGATCTAAAGGTCTCTTCCAACCTAGACAATTCTATGATTCTATGCTTGCAGCATCCCACTGCTGTATTTGGTGTGTCTCCAATCTGGGGACTCTAGGATCACACGGCCTGGTGCTGTGGCCTTGGGGAAAACAGTTCTTCACTGCTCACAAGAATGCAGGTTCCAGGGCTGGTTCTGTTCCCAGCTGGTACATCTGCCTCAGTGGAGTGGGTGGGGGAGCTCACAGCATGATGATCAGGACATGTCGGGCAGCAGAACGTGCCCATGGCCATGCTGTCAGGGTCAGGCACAGACAAGTAAGGAGTCTGCTTCAAGCACGAGCCCCAGATCCCCAGAAGGGTTCTTTGGAGCTTGATATCTTCTCCCCGGAGACAATGTTCCAAATCCAGGCAGACTTGTGACATCTGCCAGCCAAGCAATCTGTCTTACTAGCTCCTGAGCAATTGCCCAAAGCTGTGAGTAGCAGAAAGATATCTCCCACCTAGAGTCACAAGTGCCATTGGCAGCAGGCTGCAATTACTGCTGCATCACCACATTCTCAGTGCTTGTGAGCCAGCTGGCCTCACATCACCCATTGAGCTGCCACACCTGGGAGATACCAACAGGGATGGCTGTGTCACCTGGTGACTCAGGGCCACTGGCTTTGGTGTGAAGCTGGAGCTACTGGCCTGAATCTAGGGGAGAACATCTTACAAGCTCTTGGCTCCTGCCTTATTGCAGCATTGAGAAGCTCCAGCCCTTTGTGTGCTGCTGGCTGGCAGCTGTGTGGGTCAGTGTCTTAGTGCTGAGCAATTCACTGTGTGGGATTGAGTCACAAGGAAAGTGGGAAAAACTGCTCAGGGAACCTGGGGTTTTCTCCATCACTGAGGAGAGGACAACCTCTCCATCCTGCTGGCCAGCTGCCACAGCCATGGCTGACACCTCTGCGGGCAGCAGGGCTTGGAGCCTGGGATGGACCATCCCAGTGGCCTCAGGAATATTGCTTACACGTCTGTGCTTGTGACTGGCCTTGCTAATGCTGCAGGCATTGGAATAAAGCAGCTCCAACAGTGATGGAGCCCATCTCACCCACCTGTAGCTGTGTCCTTCTGGCTATAACTTGGGCATCACAAGATGAGGGGAGTCCAGTCCGTCCTGTCCAGGATAACAAGCTTGGTAGGGAGGTTTTTGCCTCCCTGCATCATCCATCAATCCTCCAGACATCCCAAGCAGTACCACAGCCCTGGAAAACAGGACTTGTAACACAAAGGCTTAGGTGATTCCTTTCCCATGGTCTGCCCTCTCATGGGCCTGCTCTGTAGATACCTTCAGACCATGCAGTGCTGATTGTGTACATCTTTGCCCACCATCATCAGGCGAGGCCTGGCCGCACAGCATCAACACAATCCCAGTATCATGTTGCCCAGTGCTTTGCAGTGGGCACAGGTACCAATCCTGCATGACAGAGCACAGACGGATGTCCGCCCCTCCCCATGAGCTCCTCCCTCCCAGGTCCCCACTTCCTCGGCCACAGCAATGAGGATGTGACCAGCTCATGGGACACCTCTGGTCCTTAGAGTCTTAGTTTGGCCCTGCCTGTATGTGGCTCCAGTGAAGGCTCCTCTGGCTCCAGAGAGTGGGTCTGTCAGGAGTGGGTGTCTGTCTGACAGGTCATGGGCATAGCCCACCCAGGTGTATGGACAGGCTGTGGGCAGTGAGTGCTGCCCAGGGAACGTGGCCATACCCTGTGACCAGGACATCTCCAGGGTGGGGGACAGGTTTCAGGGGGTCTGATCTGCCATGATGTTGACCTGGGTGGGGACAGCACCAAGAGTCCCCAGCCCTGCTGCAGCTTGGAGAAGTGAGAGGAGTTGAAGGGGGTTAGGCACACGGTCCCCAGCCCCAGCCCTCATTTGCATGTGCACAGAGCAGGGAAATTCCCCATTTTTCCTGTCAGCAAGCAGCCGAACTTTCTGCATGGTGACCTTCATCCCCACCCAGGGTGGGGCATCCACGGCAGCTGCCAAATGTCACTGCGATGTCCTGCTCCACACCGGCAAGCTGGGGACCAGTCCCTCTGTGAAGGGGGGGCAGCAGTGCTGCCTAGACAATGAGCAGCCAGAGGGGGTAAAGATTAGGGGTCTGGACCGTGCCCCTGGCACCCACACACTGGTGGCTCAGTGCATGAAAAGCAGGCAAACTGCTCCTGCCAGCTCCCCCAGCATGTTCCCCAGGGAGGGCAGGGTCCCCAGTCCCCAGCCAGGCATTAGTGGGATCGGTGCCCAGACAGTCCCCGCTGCCCACCCTGCTGCTGTCCCCAGGCACTGACACCTCACCCTGCAGGAACGGGCAAGCAGTGGCACAACTCTGCAGTACCCGATGGCGAATGTCAGCACAGATGGACATTTCTGGGTGTGCTCAGGACCTCACAGCGTCAGTCCTGGCTGCTGTGGCCAGGTGCTGCCCATGAACACAAGAAAGGGCAGCACCTCTTCCAGATGGTGAGGATGAACTGTCTGGTTTGAAGGCAAACTGGAGGGACACATCAGGAGATGCCACTCAGGAGACCAAGTCCAGATGCGGGGTGGGACAGAGGTTTCTGACTGGCACCCCTGCAGTGTTTCCACGCTGCAGACGTGACCATCCCTCCCCAGGAGTTCAAGCCCTGCCAGGCTGTTCCTTGCAGGCAGGACTGCCTGTGCACCAGGTTTCCTCGGGTGCACCACAGCTTTCACAAAGCTCCCGGCCCATCTGTGCCCAGTGCTGGGCACAGACCCCCTCCCGCAGGGGCTGTGACACCAGACCACCTTGCTGCCAGCCATGAAGCCCAGCAGCCCTCAAGAGGGTCCATTGCCCCTGCCCAGGGGCACCTATCATCCCGAGCAGTGCATCTGAGCACAGACTGCCCACGGGCCAGTTCCCTCCTCGCTGATTTCCAGGGAGACAGACCATGGTATTCCCTGTAAGCACAAATCACCCTGACTTTTGCTCAGAGACCTTGAAGAGTTCAGACAGAGCATGGAGGAAGCCAGCACTGTGCCTTGCTCAGGACTGCTCAGCATCCATCCTGTTGCAGGCAGGTTATTTGCCACCAGTGTTTCCCCAGCGCCTGTGTTTTGGCAGGCAGGTGGGTTGCAGTCGCAGGTCACCCAATCTGCCTCTCCCTCTGCTGACACGAGTGGGGATGGCAGCCCAAGCACAAGTCACCCAGCATGGGCTCTCTGCCCTTGGAGCTCCCCTAGACTTTCCTCCTGCTCACCTGGAGCCCCAGCTGTGCTCTACAGCCAGCTGGGGTTTGACCTGCACAGCTTTGGGAGGAGCTGGGATTCACTGAGAGAAGTCAGGGATGTGAAGCACCCTGAAAGTGACCCTAGGAAACAGGAGTTGACAAGCCCACAACCATGCAGCATGGTGGTTTTCACCAGTGCTCCAGCCAACGTCCCCTGGGACTTAGAGGAGATGCTGCAATAGTCCCCATGTAACTGTCACCAAGCTCTGTATGGCTCTGAGCCCCCAGCTGCAGAGTGCAAGAGCCAGAGCAGGGGGACACAAGAGCAAAGGAGCATGAAGTTTACCCCAAAGCAGGGAAAAGTGGAGGAGTTATTACTCAACCTAAAGGGTCTAACAAAAGGCCACATCTGAAAAAAAAAAAAAGTGGTGGATTTGAAGATGGTTTATTTTCTACATTAAACTTTTGAGTAGTTTTGCTCCGAGTTGCATTTTTGCATTTGTGAGTTCTCGTGCATTTAAAGGGAACTTGAGGGTGGATCATCACATGGGCTCCAATAACAGGGCCAAGCTCAGGGCCTCTACACATGGCCTCCCACTGGTCCCAGACCATCACTCATTCCACAGGAAAATACTGCCTTTGCCCTGAGCTGAACTTGACTTGGGTTCTCAGTTCCTCCCCTGAACACAGTCTGACCGCCCTGTTGCAAACAAAAATGCAACCCCTGGTCACACAAGCCAGTAACACTTCCCTGAACAGACATAGTTGTGTCCAGCACTGTGGCAGCAGCCCACAGAGAGCACGGATGTCCCCACTGTGGCCCCTGTGAGGAAGCCCCAGGAACTCGCTTCCTGCTGTGGCTCAAGGAAAATCCCTCCATCATTTTGGTTTCCCAGTTGCAAAATGGGGTTGAGTGTCCATGTCATGCTTTAAACCAGTGACTACTGGGAAACCTGCTGGCAGAGAGCAGACCCAGCATCCCACAAGCAACAGGGAAAGCCACGAAGGAGCAAGTTTGCCCCTGCAGTGCCAGCTGCAGTGAGCTTAGCACAATGTGGCTGTGATCAAATGGGAGAGGTTTCTCATAAGCTCTGGGAAGGAGGAGTGGAAGAAGGGGAGGGCAAACTGCAGGCTCCTGAGCTTTTAATGGCTCCTGCATGGAGCTGGTTAGCACTGTGGTGGGCTGGAAAAAGCTGGTCAAACATCACAACATCACCCCCAAAACCCCCAACTTCTGGGCTGAGCCATTAACCCCAGGTCCCAGTATAGGTTGGGGGAGAGCACCTGTTGGAGAGCAGCATAGGGGAAAGGGACCTGGGGGTCCTGGTGGGCAGCAGGAGGCCCATGAGCCAGCACTGTGCCCTTGTGGCCAAGAAGGCCAATGGTATCCTGGGGAGTATGAGAAGAGGGGTGATTAGTAGGTCGAGAGAGGTCCTCCTCCCCCTCTACTCTGCCTTGGTGAGACCCCATCTGGAATAGTGTGTCCAGTTCTGGGCTCCTCAGTTCCAGAAGGACAGGGAACTGCTGGAGAGAGTCCAGAGCAGGGCTACAAAGATGCTGAAGGGAGTGGAGCATCTCCCATATGAGGAAAGGCTGAGGGAGCTGGGTCTCTTTAGTTTGGAGAAGAGGACACTGAGGGGTGAACCCATGAATGTTTATAAATATGGAAAGGGTGAGTGTCAGGAGGATGGAGACAGGTCCTTCTCAGTGACAGGCAATGATAGGACAAGGGGCAATGGGTGCAAGCTGGAACAGAGGAGGTTCCACTTAAATATAAGGAAAAACTTTTTCATGGTGAGGGTAACAGAACACTGGAAGGGGCTGCCCAGAGAGGTTGTGGAGTCTCCTTCTGTGGAGATATTCAAAACCCGCCTGGACACATTCCTGTGTGACCTGCTCTGGGTGTTCCTGCTCTGGCAGGGGGATTGGACTGGATGATTTTCCAAGGTCCCTTCCAATCCCTGATATTCTGTGATATTCTGTGAAGACAGCAGCTTGCAGGATCAGTGCCATCAGGACACTGGTGGGAACTCCACGCACCATTGCAAAGCACTGAGTGAAGCAGAGGCAGCCCAGAACACTGGAGATGCAGGAGCTGGGATGAAAGCAAATGCTGAGCTGGTCGAGAACACAGGACGCGGAGAGAGAGGATTTTCAGTGGGAGGGTTTCATCATCTTGTCCCAGGGCATGAAAATAATGCAGAAACATCTTCATTGAGGATGAGGGGTCATAGCAGTGGTGGGGAACTCCTTGCCTGTGCCCACCTTGCACAGCCCTGCCTTCAGAGCAGGAGCTGCCTGAGCACTGGTTTGCCTTCACCAGCCGTCTGTGTTTTACCATGTCCCCTCCCTGCCTTCTCCCCCCTTTCCAAGGAAACACACAGATCACTAACAGCACAGGGCAAACAGGCGTGTACCAGCCCTGTTATTGCTTTGCTCCCATGCAGCCTGGATTGTTGGTGGAAAGAAAAGCCAGCCGTTTTCTTCCTCTCATTGGGTATTTCAGCCTCATCTGCCCCGAGTCTCTCTAGCAGCGTGGCCATGTGAGATGCTGCAGGGTGAGGAGCACTCCTGGTGGCATGAGGGGGGACAGGGGTCTGGAGCAGCTCACCCTGTCGCATCTCCAAGGCAACCCGGGCAGACCCACTTCTGCTCTGTGCTGTCAGATAGCTTGTGATAGCCCTAAGGAGCTCATCAAAGCTCGCCAGAAGGCAGGCTGAAGCCTCAGGTGCATTTCTGACATTTATACTGATTTAAGAAAAAGAGTGTTTTCATCAACAGAGAAAAATTGGGGGTGAAACAGAGTCTGAGCATGCCTGCTCTTCAGTCACTTCAGGCTGTTTGCAGTTACAGCAGCTCTTACCCACTCCCAAGGCTCTGGAAGAGGTGAGCTGCGCTGGTCTGAACTCCCTCTTGGCATCTGAGAAGGAGCATGCCCCTGCTGAGAGCAGGTGGTGAGGTGGATGGCTTTGGCATCTCCCAGAGCCCTTGGTGAGGATGTTCTGTAGCACCACAGCTCAGCAGGGCTGGAGGTGCAGAGCAACAGGAGTGGGGCTGGCTGTGCAGAGGAGCAGGGCTGCTGGTTGTCCTGTCCTGGACCTTTGCCTCAGTGCCAAGGTGCCAAGGATCTGCATGCCATGGGGAACAGGGAAGGTTGTCCCTGCCACCCTGCTTCTCTCCCAGCCTGCCTGCAAACTCAGCATCACTGGTGCTGGCACTTCCTAGCAAAAAATGCTCCTCATCCCATGCACAGACAGTCCCAAGTCCCTGCAGACAGCACCCATCCGACTATCCATCTCAGCACATGGCATTATGCTTCTGGATACAGCTATCTTACTGCTACCCAGGCTTTCAAGCTTCCTAAATCTCAGCCATGCCCCTGTGCTTGGGTTATAGAAAATTGCACAGGGAAATTCTCCTTCTCCCCAGTGAACAATGTCACAGGGATTGGGACTGAGCGCAGCTCACCCTGCTGAGCTCCTTCATGAGGGTGATGCTGGTGCATGAGTAGGAGGACACTAAGGGCTTCCTGCACAGGCAAGAAGGGAATTGGAGAAACTCGTCATCAGTCACAGACACTGCCCACTCACATACCCTAGGGTCTTGGTGCTGGTACCCCCGCTATCCCCACTGCCCAGCAATGGGATCAGATCAGACACAGCATCTCACTCATGCCCCCTGTATGCCTTCTGAACTAACCACAGCATCTGGAGAGCCATGGTGGGTACATGAACACGGTCGATGGGAGGTGGGGGTGGCTTCATAATTGCCCTTAGCTGCATCAAAGCTGTCTTGCTCCAAAGAAAGCCTAAAAAAGCCCCAGAATGGGGAAGGCATTTGGTGTGGTCTAATGCAGGCACAGGAACACTTCAGACTTTTGGCCCTTTTCTATCAGACAAAGTTGGACTTGTTACTGAGGGGGCTGGGCCCCCACCCCATGCGCACAGGAGTGGGAAGATACAGCTTTTATGCAGACTTATCTAAAACTCTGAGTGTTGAATGAAATGTAGAAGAGGGAATTTAGGAGGAAACCTTCCCTGAGTGAAAGTGGAAAGCTCTGACTCCAATAAAGTACCTCCAAGGAGACGTCTGCAAAGCCCAGAGACACACTCATCTCCCCAGAAACAGTCTCAATCTGTCTGTGAATTTGGCCTGAGGAAGATAAATGTGCAGCTCCCAAATAGTCTCCAGAGCTGTTGTCTGACTCCCAGTTTGAGGTCAGCCAGGGACCCATGCTGGCTGGGAGCTGCTGGGTAGAGAGAGAGGGAAGGAAAAAGAGCATCTCAAAGAGGCTGCTTGGGCAGTGATTCCCTGGGTGACAGAGCCCAGTCGAGGTCACTCCCGCGGCACTGAAGTGTCACCTTGCCCCAGTGAACTCTGCTGTTGTTTTCAGGCAGCTCCGTGACACACCCGGCCGTTGTGCAACAGCCATGAAACGAAACTAAAAATACCTCCTTCTCCTTACAGGGAAACACCTGGTGCCCTGCGCTGGGTCGGGAGGGTGCCGGGTGCCAGCACCCTACGAGCAGCTGTGTCTCTCCTGGCAGGCCAGGAGTGCATCGAGGGCTCCCTCCTCTGAGCTGAGGTGGGCACTGAGGAAAGTCCTCATCTTTCTCTGTGCTCCTGCCCCAAGCCCTGCCTTTCTGCTCTTCACCCCTTGCTCAGCTCCATCACCAGGCAGCGTGCTTTTCCTCCAAGCCTCGCCAAGGTGCAGTGGCATCACTCCCCGAGCTGCAACTGGGGACTTGATGCCATCACCTCTCCTACCTGGTCTTTGCGGAGGGTCCTCAGATCAGCACTGTGGGTTCACTGGGGAAGCAAGCTCATGTTATCCATCCTTCAGTTAACCAAATTTAATTAAAATGCTGGCAGTGCCTGGCTGGACAAGTTGCTCATGCCCTGGCTTTTCTGGTATCCCCATATCTGGGCACAACACTGCCCCTGTGCAAACTGGACACAGTTCTGCTCTTCTGGGGGCTTGTTCTCCCCTAAGGATAACAGCTGGCTCATTTTAGGTTATGGGATGGTGGGCCAAGGCCAAAGCAGTCATGAAGCCTGGGGCTGGTCCCTGATTTTCCTGTTCTTGCAGCCAGAGAACCTGAAGCAGTTGGCAGCCCACAGCAGCCCGGTGTGATCCTCGGGCTGTCACTGAGCTCAGGCTGAGTCATTCTTCCTCTGAAACTGGTGGGCTCCACATCAGGCCAGTGATCACTTTGAGGTACAGGTCCCTCTGCACCCAGGACAGACCTCAGTCATTGCAACTGCTCCTGTAGAACCGTGCTCCTGTAGAGCTGAAATCCTCCTTTCCTGGTTGGAAATATACAAATGATACTAAAAAATCATAGCATTATTGAGAGTCAATGAGCAGCACCTGACTGTAGGAGAAGTGGTGTGAGAAAGCAGAGCAGCCCAGCACCTCTTCCAGCTCCTGCCGCAGCGCCCTGGGCGAAGTGCTGCTGATGGAACTTCAAGTGATGCTGGTGTGCCTCTGACTCCTGTGGCCTCTGCTGGTCAGCACTGTCACATACAATGGCTCCAGCACAGAAGGGATGAAGCGCTGCCACTTGGCTGGGCCAAATTATTTTGGGGCAGAGACTCCTCCTGACCCACCATAGAGGGGTGTGGGACAAGAAGAGTCTCTACCAGCCCAGCTGTGGTGGCTGAGCACCAAGGAGTACCAAGGAGCACCAAAGGCAGCTGAGTACAATGTGATTTTGAGTAGAACAGGAGCATCCCACTGCTGAAACCCATGTCAGCAAATGTCCAGCTCACCTGGAAGGGGCAGCCTTTGAGCTCTGCAATTCAGTTTCCCAGTGCTGGCTTCAGTAGCATCAGCTCCCCAGCTCCCCAGCAAGAGGCCCACATCCCATTCAGTGTTCTGGGACATCAGCTCAGAAGACCTTCTGGCTCGGGGAGGAGCAGGCACAGGGCCACATGAGACAGCAGTGGGGTCCCAGCTAGGGGGAAGCTGGTGTTTTCTGGCTGCAATGGAGTGAGGTGTCCTGGCCCCTGCCACTCCTTGAGCTCCCCAGGTCTGGGGTAGCCCCACTGCTTCAAGCCTGGCATTGCTTCCCCATGGGTTGCCTACATGCCACAGGGCATGTCCCTAGAGGGCCCTGGTCCCTCTGGTCCCACAGTCATGGGGAAGAGATGACAGCACAGGGAAAGATAACAGGTGGGGAAACAGGAGACTGGACAGAGGAAAGGTAGTGGGTATAGGGAGATGTGACAGAAAGAGGGAAAGATGATGGGTGCAAGGGAGAAGTGATGGATATGGGGAGAAGTTGTAGGTACAGAGGATCAGGAGCCTCAGTTATGTTCAAACGCCTGTCCCAGAGATGAAGGCAGTAGGAAAAGCAACAAGAAACCTTGGGAGAAATGGGCCAGAAGATCACACCCTGATGTGTCCTAAGGCCAGCCAGTCCTTCCTCTCAACCTCCCACCAAGGACAGCCCTGTCACCCCTCCAGCCCCAGGGAGGAGGTCTGTTGTTTAAGAGGATCCTGAGTCCAGGCTTGAGTGTGCAGGAGACATGCCACATGGTGCCCAGTGCCAGACCTCACCTCGGGCATCTTTAGTGCCATCTTTGGGGACAGGGGGTTGGAGATCTGGGGTAGGAAGAGCTGAGCTCAGCAGCCCTTCCCCAGTGCCATGGTTTCTCTGGCTTCCCCTGGCTTGATGTGGGGAGATGTTGGGGGGTTTTTAGGGGGATGCTGGGCAGTTGTTAGAGGGATATTGGTGGAATGTTAGGGTGATGTTGAGAGACATTAGGGGGTGCTGGGGAGAGGTTGGGGGTTGTTAGGGAAATGTTGGAGAGATGTCAGAGGATGCTGGGTATGGATGTTGTGGGGGATGCCAAGCTGCCTGGCCTGGGCACTGGCACATCTCTGAGAGCTTGGCAGCCTCCCCGGGAGCAGGTGGGTGACCAGCAGAGGGCCTGGCTCTGCTGCTCCCCAGCGCGGCTTTTATTCTGTCCAGAGCTCTCCAGAGAGCCCAGAGCAGCGGCCAGAGCCAGACAGACCGGCTGCTCCTCCAGATTGCTCCCTCGCTGCCTGCAGCCCCGAGGTCCCTGCGCTCGGGGCTGCTCTTTTTCTCTCATCCCACGCTCTTTCCGGCAGGTGCGGAGGGAGCCATGCCTTCTCTGCCGCCACTTGCTCTTCTGATGCTGATGCTGACGGTGCCGGAGGCTGCAGCAATGCAAGGCAGGGCTGGGGAAAGCAGCACCCGTCATGGCCAGGGTGCAGATGGAGATAGGACTCTGCCGATGATTTCCCAGGACAGTCCAGAGGTCCAGATGAAGAACGAGAGGCTGCGTCGGGGAACAGAGGAGGACTCCAAGTTGGTGCAGCACTACGTGCCAGGCGTGCGGGTGGAGTTCCCACGGCCCCTCAACTCTGCCAGCCTGCACCCAACCAAGGCCCTGCTGTCATCCAGCACAGACCCATCTGAGCAGCAACAAGGAGTTCCCACAGACAGCAAGGGGGCAGAGCCCCGAGCCAACCTCACCACCGTGTCTGACAAACGCTTGCAAATCCAGAACCCCTTGTACCCGGTGACAGAGAATTCCTATAGCGCCTATGCGGTGATGTTCCTGTCCCTCATCGTCTTTGCAGTGGGCATCATCGGAAACCTCTCTGTGATGTGCATTGTGTGGCACAACTACTACATGAAGAGTGCCTGGAACTCCATCCTGGCCAGCCTGGCTTTCTGGGACTTCTTCATCCTCTTTTTCTGCCTGCCTGTGGTCATCTTCAACGAGATCACCAAGAAGAGGCTGTTGGGGGATGTGTCCTGTCGCATTGTGCCCTTCATGGAGGTAAGGGGCTGCACAGGGCCCTGGAGGGTTCAAGGACTCATCTCCACTTTCTCCTCTTGCTCTGGGGGCAGTTCATGCTGCCCATGGCCTGGAACAAGGGCTGTGTGCCCCAGAGGCCCCCTACTGTAGGGCACATCAAGGACCTAGAGGTTAGTCCCAGTATTGACCTCCCCTTTGCCTCTGCGCTGGGCTCTGCAGCCAGCAACAACACTGCCAGGGCTGGGGAAAGCCTATGAAACCCTCCTTTGTCCAACCAGCATGGGGATTTCTGTCCCTGGGGTCCCTCTATCTGTCTGTCCCTGTCCCAGCCTGATAGCCCCCAGCCTGTGGGCTCAGCCCCCACAGCATGCTGGCCCGGCACTGGCCGTGGTGGGCTGCTGAGGATGTCCCCAGGGCAGGAGGCTGCATGTGGGGCAGCGCTGAGCAGCACCGGGGTGGGAGAGACCAGAGATTATGCTTGGAAACCTGAGATCTTTGCTTGTCCCAAGCAATGCATGAGGGTTTGGCCGCATTCAGGGTGAACTGGGGACCCACTGAAGAGGCTGCAAGGACTGTGGTGGCGGGGGAAGACAGAATGACTAAAAGTGCCCAAGATGGCATGGTTTTGCATGGTTCTGCTCTTGCGTTGAAACAAAACCCACATTTGTGGGGCATCTCCCCATCCTGCAGGGAGGGCTAGGATCAGGCTGCTTTCCTCCATGCCCATGTACAACTGCCTCTGTGCATGGTCTGGGGCTCCAAAGCCCTGTTTATCAAAGAAAGGTGCAAACACATGGTTGGAAGAGATCAGAGACAGTGTCAGGTCCCTGAATACCCTCTCAGGCTTGGTCAGGCCAGATGGGGTTCAAAAGATGCTCATCCTACTCAGGTCCTTCTCCCATGGTCAGTGCCCCCGACAACATATGAAAACCAGATGCAATCTGAGGCCACAGCGTGTGCCTGAGGGCCCTGGGGCTGCCACCCTCGTTCTCCTCAAACCTGATCAGGTTGCATGGGACCACTGGCACCTCTCATCACCTGTACCCAGGCCAGCCCTGCTCCTCCCAGGGCTGTTACCATGCTGGGTGGGACCCAGCCGTCTATCATCACCAGATTTGTCTGTTCCCATCACCAGGGCTCAAGCCTGCACAGCGAAATAACAGCTAGAGGGGACAGAGCGCAGGCCTTGGCATTCAGACAGAGAAAGCTTGTGGCTGCAGGGAGCTCAGTCATTGCAGACAAAGAAATGGCCCTGAGACATTGACATTTCCCATCACAATCCCCTCCCCAACATCCCCCTCCCTAGTCCAGGTTCTGCTAGGACTCACAAGGCTCTCAGGTGCGGGACCTGGCTGCATCCCACTCCCTGGGTGGCGTGATTATCCTCTCCTGTTTCACCCCACAGCAGCTGTGGGTTGGGGTGACTCCAGCATGGGCTGGGGGGGTAGACATGCACTTGAACGGGCTGGCATGGCCCCCACTAGCAGGGCTGTCAGGTGAGCAGGTCTGAGGCCACCACTGCCTCAGTGGTTCCACTCTGTCCTGATGCTCCGTCACCTCCAGCACTGTGACAGTCAGCTCCCAGGTGTCAGTGTCTTTCCACAATCTGAAGAGGTGTGGGGGCCGGGCCCCTGCATGTTGACAGATGGCTTGGCTGTGCACACCCCCAGCAGGGGACTGCAGTGATGCCACTGGGTCCTTTGGGTGCAGGCCTGGTGTGATGGACCCGCATGCAGGGTGGCCTACCAGGCACAGCCTGAAACCTGCCTGCAGCAGCCCAACATGACAATGCAGTGTTTGCTGGAGGAGATGGCGATGAGCAGACCCCACCTCTCTGCACTGTCTCCCCTGCTCTGCAAGCAGGAGCTACTCATTTCTGGAGGTCTCCCAACCCAGCCTCTATTAAATGAAGTGTTTGCCCCATCCCTGTCCTCCACCTCAGGCCTCTGACATCACAGCCTGGTGGAAGGTCACAGAGAAGGGCAGGAATATGGACCCATGTTTGCCCAGTCAGGCAGGCTCAGTGCCCCAGCTGAGGACGGGAAGGAAAGGGTGATGTACCCAGACCAGACCCCTTCCTGAGGAGCGTCTGCCACGGCTTGTCTCTGAGCTGCCCGTGGGCTCCCTTGGACACGTCCCTGTGTGGGATCCCTGGGGCTGGCACCTCCAGGCACAGTCATTCAGCAGCACTGGGATGCCTCTGGGACAGCTCTGTCCCTGAAGGAGGCAGGAAGCTCAACAGGGTATCAGGGGCTGCTGAAGGATGGGCATGGCACAGCTGTGGGGGGACACAGTCCACCTAGGAGGTGGCCCTGCTCTGCTATCCCAGCTGCTGATCCTGCCCTGTGCTTCTGCCTCAGGGCCCCACAGCAAGGGCTGAAAGGGGCATCAAGGCTTCTCTGTTCACCTGGTTCCCAGCACCAGGGACCCTTCAGCCTGGGTGGGAGGGCATGGCCAGGCCAGAGCTAAATCCACAGCCGTGAGAGAGGACTCCATTTGCAGCCCAGTAGGTAATGTCCAGCCTTTCTGTATGGAGCTGTGCAACTGTTTTGGGCAGCTGGATGAACTTTGTAAGGAACACATCTTCTGTTCTCACTTTGTAGCTGATCAGATGCTCTGAGATCTGGGGTGCGGGGGGTTGGGATGCAGGGGAAGGGGACCACAAATCCATGTTTTTGAGCAGAGCTGGCTACATGGGCTTCTGGTGCCAGGCAGTGTGCAGGGATATGCCTGGGGTGACCAGTGGCACCAGCTGCATCCCTGCCATGGCACTGGGGAAGGATGCTCTGCCATGTCTGAATTATATGCAGGACCAAGGGGACCAGGAGAGAGAGAAGAGCCCGTGGGAAGGTGCAGGGGGAGAGCAGAGGCAGCAGCGCAGCAGCACTGGGAGGGCTGCAGGTGCTAACCAGGGAGCTGGGCAAGTGTGATGGGTGTGCTGGCTGTGGGACAGAGTAAGGGTGCTGGTGGCTCTAGGCACTGGGTAGAGGAGCTGGGACATGAGCAATGTTGTTGAGTGGTGGGGCTGGGTACAAGATGGTGACACTGGGCTACTTCCCTGATGTGTCTAGGGGCCTGCTGCTGTGCATAACTGAATGGTGATGCTGGGTGTTTGGCATCAGTGCTAGTCACGGGCTCCTGCGCTCTGCATCAGTGAAAGGGCCAATCCAGAACCACTGGAAAAGGCTGGGGGTTGTGTGGGGACAGTGCCAGACCTGTTTAGGGTTGCTGCCCAGGGATCATGCAGAGTCCTGGGAGGTTTCCTGAGTGCTGGGAAGGTCCTTCAGTACAGGGTGATGTTTGGTGGCTTCGTGAGACCAGAAAAGGCCACAGGGCTGGGGGGCACCTGGGGGACTCCGCCATTTTCCTGGCCGTGGACTGTGGGACTTGGCTCTGAGCAAAGCTGCTCTGGAGCTGGGACCATGAATGTTGATTGTGACCCTCGGTGCCTTGCCAGCCCTCCCAGAGCCACCGTAACTCCCCTCTATCCTTTGGCCTCTTCCCATCAGCAAACAGGATGTTTTTCCTGTAGTTCTCAATGCAGCGGAAATTGCCCCAAGCCGATTTGTGCACACAGCACCCTCAACTCATTTGTCCTGTCTGGGAAGCAGGTGGCAGCTCAGCAGAGCAGGGACAGGGACAAGCCATCCCATGGCAGCTCGGGGGCCTTGGGTACCCTGGGAAGGTGCTGGTGGGAGTGATGGTCTTTGCTTTTCCTCTCCAAGAGCCAACCAGAATAGATGGAAGAACCTGAGAGACAATCCTGCTATTTCCACCCTGGCTTGAGGGACAGACATCCATCCAGCAAAGCCTCTCCCTTCTGCAGAAAAGGGAACTGGGCAGGGACAAATGGGTCGAGGGACAGTTATTCACTGCCCTTTAAGGAGTCACAGAAAACTGTCTCCAGCCCTGGAATGCAGCCACAGGCTGCAACTCTACTAAAACCCTGGAGGGTCCCGGACTGGGGTCTTGGGTAGCCTGGGGTTTGGCACCAGCTTGGTAAAGCCAAGCTCTCCATGATGTCTCTGCAGCAAGGCCCACTTGTTCTGCCTTACCTCTCACCAGGTATCATCTCTGGGAGTCACCACCTTCAGCCTCTGTGCCCTGGGCATCGACAGGTTCCATGCGGCCACCAGCCCCCAGGCCAGTGCCCGGCCCATTGAGCAGTGCCAGTCCATCATCGCCAAGCTGGCCGTCATCTGGGTGGGCTCCATGACACTGTCGGTGCCGGAGATCTTGCTCTGGCAGCTGGCGCAGGACACATCGCCTGTGTCCGGCCTGGTGACGGAGTATTGCACCATGAAGCCCTCGTCCAACTTGCCCGAGTCTGTCTACTCACTGGTGCTCACCTACCAAAACGCTCGGATGTGGTGGTACTTTGGTTGCTACTTCTGCTTACCCATTCTCTTCACTGTGAGCTGCCAGCTGGTGACCCGGAGGATCAGCAGCACCGAGAAGAAGACCGAGTGCCGAGGGACCAAGCACAGCCAGTGTGAGAGTCATCTGAACTGCACCATCATCGGGCTGACCATTATCTACGGGCTCTGCACCACCCCTGAAAATGTCTGCAACATCGTGGTGGCCTACATGTCCCCTGACATGTCAAAGCAGACCTTGGACCTCCTCAACCTCATCAACCAGTTCTTCCTATTCTTCAAGTGCTCGGTAACACCTGTCCTGCTCCTGTGCCTCTGCAGACCCCTGGGCCAGGCCTTCATGGACTGCTGCTGCTGCTGCTGTGAGGGCTGCAGCCCCGACACTGCCTCCAGTGAGGGTAGCGCTGACAGCAAGCTCAAAACAGAGATGTCCTCCTCCATCTTCTTTGACAAGCCCCGGGAGTCCCCTCCACCCCTTCTGGCCCTCGGCACACCTTGCTAAGTGCCACCGGGGAGCTGTAGAGATCAATCCACCACCTCCTCCCAAGACCAAATGTTTTGCCATTAGTGCCCGTATCTGGACGTGGAACAAGCAGAAGAAACAGCTCAGGGGGCTACGCCATGGGCTTCAAACCCTACATTGGGCAAGTGGGGCTTGAAACCCCAGTCCCTGTGGCTGCACTGGCGGCCTTCTTGCCTCTGCCCAAAGGCCAGCAAGGACATCAGCACCTCCCGTCCTGGCTGCCCAACCAGGCTGAGTGGTTGCTGCTCTGGAGAAGAAGTTGTGCCAGAAAGGTCCCATCTGAAACTATGGAGGGTTTCCATGGTGGCTTGCAGAGGACACAGCAAATACAAACTGCCCTCGTCCTGTCCCATCCCCTCCTGCCAACCCCCTCCCACAGTAGGAAAAGGTCCCAATGACCGTATCCCACCAGATCCAAGCAGTGCCCTGTAAGAGCTCAATAAACCAGTAACCTAGAGAACGTCACACCGTGGCTGCCTGGCTCCACTGAGCAGAGACCTGGAGAGCCAGCACTTGCACGGCTCTTCCCTAAAACCTGGGGATTCTGGGGTTGGCACAGGCAGTGTGGGGCAGGAAAGCAGCCACGCCAGGTCAGGCAGCACCAAAGGGCAATGGGGAAAGGCCCCTCTGTCCCCCTCCCTCTGGGGTGAAGCTGGTGCTAAGCCAGACCCTGGGAGTGTCCCCTCCAAAGCACCAGACTTGGGGTGGTTCGTAGGACTCTGACTGGTCCCAGTAAAGCCCAGCCAGCACAGCACTGGACTGAAGTGCTCTGCAGCCTGCAAGGCAGCCAGTTCCTCACCACACTGTACAGGACCAAGGTGCTGCTGCTGCATGGTGATAGCATGTGGGACAACCACCCCCAGCACCGCTTGGGGAGCCGTGGGGGTGAGCACATCTCCTGGCCTTCATCTGCCTGCCCATCATGGGGACAAAATTATTCCAGGATGGTTTGAGGGCATCAGTTTCCAAGCCCCACATCCAGCCCCCGACCCAAGGGTCCTGCACCCAGAGGCAGCCCCTGGGGAGCAGGCGGGGTGGTGAGATCGGGCTGAGGACAAGCTGGCCACACCAGCCCTGTCTGCCAGAGCTGTTAAAGCTCCTTGTCCTGCTGCTGGCACCCACCCCAGCCCATGAAATACCAGGGCAAGGGAGACGGTTGCTATGGCTGGGTGAATGTGAGGGGCTCACTGTGGGCTTTTGTGCGGCATTGACACCCACCGGGCCTTGCTTTCGCAGCCCTGTTTCCAGGGAAACAAAAGCCCCAGTTTTCTTCCGACAGCACAAAACTGGGTTTTTCCTTTCCACCAACCCCTCTGCCAGCACTGGGCCCCACAGTTGGGGATCAGCCAGGGAGAAGAGGGGGTCTCATCCTGGCACAGGGATGGCAGAGGGGTGCAGAGCCCAGGCTGCCCATCATGCCCTGACACCCTCACACACCCATGGGGCGATGAGGGTTCCCAGGAGGGTTAGGGGAGGATGGGAGCGGAGGCAGCTCTCATGTGCTCACTCTGTGTCACTCCGTCCTGAGCCCCGGCCAAGGGTGAACAAAGCTGGGCTTGTTGTTGCAGCCCCACAGGGCTGGGTGCGTGGGGAGGAGAGCTGAGGGGGGGCAGGGTGGGCACAGGCAGAGGCAGCACCATCATCGTGAGCTGTGGGCAACATTATGGCCCTATTGCAGGCAGAACACCCCACTGGGGTGGGGTTCACCACTGGTGGTCCTAGCCCCAGTGCCCAGGTACCCAGGCAGGCTGCCATAAGGCAGAAAGCACAACCCAGGGGGAGGTCAGTGCGGGGGGTCAGTGCCCCGAGGACACAGGGCAGAGGTGGCCCCACCAGCAGCCCTGCTCCAAACCCAGCACTGGAGCAGGGCCCTGCACAGTCCTGGGACACAATGTGGGGGGCAGAGGAAGGTCTGGCAGCAGTGATGGCCACAACTGGAGGTCTCCAAGCTCATCTTTGCACCCAGACCAAGAAAACAAGGCATTCAGAGCAGTCAGAGTTGGCAACAGCACCTCTTGGGTGAGCACAACCACACAGGGGCCCGGCGCTGCCTGGGAGACAGGGACCCTCGCCCTACACTCAGCACTGAGGAAGGAGAGGTGGCAGCAACAGCAAGGCAGTAATGTGCAACTACAGCCCCCAACGCAAAACTGTTAATTTATTATTATTAGGAGGCAAAAAAAAAAAAAAATTGTACAGTTACAAGAATCATTTCCGAACAGAAGTCATATCTGAGCCAAAATATCTCTTAAAAAAAAAAAAGGGGGGGAGGGGGAG
>VXBJ01005859.1:0-71324 GCA_013400055.1 Nycticryphes semicollaris
AACCTGAATGATTCTATGAAACACACCTGTAGCACATAGGGTGGATTTTGAGAGCTCACATGGTCTCCTGGGTCATGCCCTCAGGCTGGATATGAGTGTAGACCTTCCTCCATGGTGATATTTCTTATTCTGGTGGCTGGCATGTGGCAATGTCCTCGTTGCTCTTTTTGCCGTGTGCTTGGTACGTGCGTGTGTGCACTGAGCCATTGACGTGCTCAACATTGATGTGCAGAGCACCCAAATGCTTCCAGAAATCAGTATCTATGCACTTTTGAGGAGCAGTGGGCGCTCCAGGCAGGTCCCCCCTCTGTGGGTGCCTTTAGAGCTGTCCTGGCTGTATGGTTAGGTAGAGCTGTGGAGACAGTAGAGACGATGTTTGCTGTGGTAGCCGGCATCCCATATGTCCATAATGTGTTGTTCAGACTTAATGTGGCTCTTATTGGTGACAGATGGTTCTGATGTGACTGTCCTAGAAAAAGTCAGAGGGAATACCCATCTCCATTGGTGTGGTCAGCAGTGGTGGAGAGTGCTGGGGCCGGTCTCGGCTCTGCTGCTGGCTGGGCACCTGCTGCCCGTCACAGAATGGTTTGGGTTGGAAGGGACTGTTCGAACCCCAGGGACGCCTGGACAGGGACACCTCCCACGAGACCAAGTTGCTCAAAGCCCCATTAAGCCTGGCCTTGAACACCTCCAGGGATGGGATGTCTTTGGGTGGTCACTGTGCTTGAGGGAGGTGCCACTTGCAGGCTCTGCTCTGGGTGCTTGGCGTGTCGCGGGGAGCCCTGTGCTTCCCATGGCTGGTGTGGTGTCAAATCCCCCTTGAACAGTGCTTGCTTTCCACTGACTTGAATTTGTCAGCTTTAAAAGTAAACTGGTCAGAAACAGCAGCCTGTGACTTCCGAGAGTGCCATGGTCCTAATGGCCTGTGCCTGCACCACGGTAGCCTGCTCTATCACACATGGCTCTTGGGACTGCTGGAGGGTTGTCT
Organism: Nycticryphes semicollaris; assembly: GCA_013400055.1. NCBI lineage: Eukaryota > Metazoa > Chordata > Aves > Charadriiformes > Rostratulidae > Nycticryphes > Nycticryphes semicollaris. The sequence goes on from VXBJ01005859.1 coordinate 989, forward strand.
TCCTCCTGAGGGAGCTGGGGCTGTGCCATCATCAGCCCCTGGAGTCAGGCAGCGGCTCTGTACTGGTCTGAGGTAGAGTCACTGCTGGTGTCACCTTGGGCTGGCTCAGGGGGGGCATAGCCCCCACAGCCCCGTGCAGGGCCGTAGTGCTGCTTGCCCTGGGGTGTGCAGCAAGGGCTGTCCTGAGAGCTCCCGCCCTGGGACATTGCAGTGGGACATCGCACACATCCCCTCCTGTGCCTGGGCCGTGCATGGGTCCTGCTGGCTCCTCTGCCAGGTCTGAGGTCTCACTGTGGTGGGCCTGCTAGAGAGCTGGTCCATCCTGGGGAACAGCCCAGGTGTGCATGGCTGGACTGTGTATTGTAACACTCTACTTAATACCAGCAGATTTAATGCAAACCTTCAACTCTCTGGCAACAAAACATCCTTTTCAGTCTTCAAGAGTTTTTGCTTGTTACCACTAAACTCTCAGGACAGACCTGTTCTGTCCAAGTGGGATTTTATAACGATGCCTGAAGAGTTCCCACTGTGTTTGATTGCCAGCTGGAGGAAAAGCACATTCCTCCTGGTGCCCCCATCCCCTTGGTGCGCACCAGCTCCCACTCTGCTTCCCCTGCTGCTCTGTTGAGCTGTGCCGTGACTTGAGTTTGGTTTGTAAAGTGATGCATCCTGACACGATGGGATTGTAACACAGTCTAAGGTTTTAACCTAAAAAAAAAAATAAAAAATTTATTTATCATTTTAGACTTCATACTGAGATATAAAAAGTGATTCTTCAGTGATGTGCTGCTTTGACTTTCAGCCGATGAATGAGAGCGGGTGTCTCGCTTTAGACTTTCCGTGGATGAACTCCTGTGGAAAGGCACAGAACAAGCTATGCATTACTTTTTTTTTTAAATTATTACCCTGCTTTTTTAATCACTCTTGATACTGGGGATTTGTCTGTTTTTTCTTTGAACTAATCAGCTGCAGCAGTCCTGCTCCTAAGAGAGCCTCCATTTTTTCTTGTGCCAGTGAAGTAAGAGCTCAATTAAGACTTTTTAAAGGTCACTAATTGCTGCAGTGGGTTTATGCCTCCAGTGTTACCTGTAAGGGAAGAGCGGTGCTCTGTGACCACACAGTCCCCCTGAGCATTGATGGAGTGTATGGAGCACTGGGGATTTGATGCCTGATAAATTGCTAAAAACAAAATACCACCTGGGGTGGGATTTGGCAGTTTGATTTGCACTTGACTGAGTTTCTGCTGAGTGAAGACCTGGCTGCTTACATCCTTTTATGTGGCAGCACAGGGGAGTCATCAGCTTATAGAGAAATATCCCCAATTTACATGTGGGTCACGGAATCACGGGATTGTCAGAGTTGGAAGGGACCTCTAGACATCATCTAGTCCAACTCCCCTGCTAAAGCAGGGTTGCCCAGATGAGGTGGTGGAGTCTCCATGTCTGGAGACATTCAAAACCCACTGGACACTTTCCTGTGCAACCATCTTTGGATGGATCTGCTTTGGCAGGGGGTTGGACTGGATAATCTCTAGAGGTCCCTTCCAACCCCATAGCTTTCTCTGATTCTGTGAAAATGCACATCCCAGCCCCATCTCTGGGTAGGGTGTGATAATATCCTGGTTGATTGGCATGTGACTGGCTTGAAGACAGTGAGCTGGGGTTGCTGTTGATGGATGGAAGCAAATCCTTACTTGGCAGTTCCTAGTGGCTGTATTAGTGAAAGGATGACACCAAAAGCTTGAGTGCTGGATGGTATATTACATTCTGCTTTCTGTTAGCATAAACTTTCATTTCAGTTTTTAATTGACTTTAATATTTTTAACGTACACACAGAACAGTGGCATCTATGATCCTAGTTCCATAGGGAGCTCTGGTGGAATTGTTATATTCCTCAGTGAGATTGTTTAATATTTATAGTAATTCATATGGGAGGCTGTATTTGTTTCTTTTACTTAAATAACTTCTTTCACTTAATGTTCAAAAGTGTCAGCAGTAACTAAGAATACATATTTTGGAGGGAAAGAAAATATTTCACGATATACTATGACACACATATAGATGTGACAGGAGCTAAAGCTGGCAGTCCGCAAAAGGTGCAGCATAAGAAGTATCTGCTGGATGTCTCACAGTGAGAGCACCACTTGGAAGTTAGAAACAGTTCATTGTAGAAGTGTCTCAGGGTTTCTCAAGTATCAACAGAATAAAGCTGGTCTGATGCTTATTAGCTTTTGTCCACAAACCAGGAATTTGAATTATTTGCTGTAATTTATAGCCCTACTTGTTCAGACTCTGTTTCCTCATCCTCAAGCTCTGGAAGCAGAAAGTTTGATTAGAGGGAAGGGTGGCCATCAGTGGCCGTGCACTTGCACAAGGAAATGTGACTTTTTGCTGTTTCTCCTGAGAGTATTCTAAAGAAAGTAATGAAAATCAGAGTGGATCTGCATCTCCAGAGCCTGCCCCTCCCAGGGCTGTAAAAAACCTAGTTACTCTGAGAAGAGAAGAATGGCAGTTTGATCTTGCCTGGCATCATTCATAGACGTGGGAGTTCTAGGGAAATACAAATTTAAAGGGGAGGGAGTATGCATGGCTCACACCCCCTGGGCTGGATTTATGAGAGGCTGAGAAAGGAGAGGGCAGCCACGGGACTGCTCATCACCAACCAGCTGGAGGGAGCTGAAACTCGTGGGCCAAGTGCTCCACAACCATTTTGCTGCTTCAGGGATGCTGGACCCCGGCATCTCCAAACTAGGAGTGACTGGTGCTGAGCAGCAGTACCAGCATGGCCTTTCTGGGGCCCCGCTGCCCTTGTGCTCTTGGGGGTCTGCAGGGCCCAAGTGACAACCTGGCAACGTCAGGGTAGTCTGAGAAACAGTGGCTGTGTCAGTTTGATCTACACACAGGGTGTTTTCACGTTCATGCTGAGCTCCTTGTGTAGTGATGAGCTTTCAAGATCATGAACTGTGTGATCCCCATAGGCTCCTGTGCCCACAGCACTCCAGCACCAGGGATGTGCAAAGAACCAATGGTCCTAAAGGGGTGGCAAAGTGAAATTCCTCTCAGAGGAACCGTTCTGGTGGGTGGCAGCCATCTGCTTTGTGTCTCTGATTTACTCTGGGTCCAGGGTCAGTGGCAGTGGTGAAGGAGGCAGTGCTGCTCTTTGCCCCCTTCCCTGTTGTAGCTCATGGAACAGGGAGGATGCTGAGGGGAGCAGCCTGGGTTAAAACCAGTCCACTGGGAAAATGGCTGAACGTGTCGGGGGGGAAAAAAGGCTGCTTCTGGGGAACCAACTGGGGATCCTGCTGTGCTGATTCTGTGCAGGGGCAGCTCTTCCTTCAGTGTGACATCACAATGCTGAGCGCAGCAAGACCCAAGTCCGAGGGTTAGGGCCTGCAAATAATGTTGCAGGATAAATGCATACAATTAGAAAAGCGCTTTTTTTTTTTTAACAGTAATAAAAGTGCGTAGCAATCAAAAAGGCAACTTGTTGTCATTAAGCTTCCTGCACTGGGGAAGGAATAGGTTTGTGTGTCCTTCTTCAGGTGTCAAGGGGCAGGACGCTGTGAGCTGGGTGGCACAATAGTTCCTGCTTTGCTTCTGCCATAGGGCTCTCAGCAGCCGGGTCTGAGGTGTGTGTCGGAGCCGGTGGGATGCAGGCTGTGATTGACATTGCCACTTTTCTGGCATAAGGTAGCTAGAGGGATGATGGATGGAAACATACTTGTTGCTTTATCCAAAGAAACTAAATCCTTTCCAGTGACCTTAAGGGAAAGACTCAAGGGCAGATTTTTTTTTTCCTTGCTTTTAGTCTAAGTACAGACTCCCAAAATTAAAAAGGAAAACAAATAGTCAGCTGAACCCTTCCCCAGTCCTCATCCCTACAGCATGTGTTACAATTCTTGCTGTGCTCTTTTATAATGAGAAAGTACCTGGCATGGCCCTTCGCATAATTTATTATTATTTTACACTATGAAGGGCTCCAGGTGCCTTGCAATAAATTTCCCAGGGCAATGTCACCATTTCCTTCTGACAACTGCTCCAGTACAGTCTCTGTAGGGTTATCCTGCGGCTGCTTCGGAGTGGGATTAGCAGGAATATTTTGCAGTATTTGTGAGGGAAACGCAGCGCTGCTTTGAGAGCAGCCCATTCCCACAGACTGCTGACCCAATTGCTGGCCAGTTGCAGGCTCCTGGGACCACCAGACCCTCAAGGCTCTCTCCGTCGGTGTTTCACCAGGTCTGGCATTTGACTATGACTGAGCGATGTGTTAAATAGTGCTCTCTCACAAGAAATTGCCCAAGTTCAGATTTGGGAGGAAAGCTGCCATCTAAGGCTGGGGTTCTGTTCTCCTCTCCGGGCAGAACCATTGGTGCCAGCCTGGCCCCAGCGTGGCTGCGCACCTCTCTGTGCCCTCCTCTGTCCTCTCCTTGTTTTCAGCAGCCAGCGCTTGCCCAGACACGGATTGAAGCTCGTCAACCACAGCTCATCTGCTCCCAAGACTCAGGCAGTTTTAACTGTTTATGGCTATTTGTACAAGTGGTATTTCTATACAGGGCAGTATCAGTATAATAAATACTAGAGGTTAATGGTGGATTTTGGAGACTTCAGAGACTGTATTCTCAGGTCTTTACTGCTGGGAGTTTCAGCTCTGAGGGAACTAATCTTAATCTGATTGCAGTTTGTTACACCAAAAGCCTAACCTACTTTAGCCAGGCTTCATAGCGGATGTAGTTACAGAAGCTGTTGCAAGTGCTGTTGAATGTAGCATAAATTATGGATTCCAAGTGGCAAAGGTGTGGGAGTGTCTTGAGAGCCGCCTCCCGGCCTTAAATCACCGAGATGTCTCATTCCCATTTGGTTTAGTGCAAGTGTTTCACTGTCCAGGGCTTTTGCGGTGGTGATGGCTGGTACCACTGCTGGAGCCTGGTCTGGTCTGGGCTTGTGTGGTTTTGTGCTCCCAAAGCGGAAGCACGCTTGGTGCTGTAGCTGATTTATGGATAAATAATCTTTCTGATGAGGTGACCTCTAAAAATGAGAATACATTCCTGCAGTGCAAAATCCTCACGCAAAATTTGAATGCTGACTCCTGGACTATACAAAATGGAAGGTTTCATTGAAAGGCAGTAAATGTCAGTAACAGACACTCTGAAAATCCCTGTACTCTTGAAAGTGAGTTTCTATAGTTACAGTGCTTAGAACTCGAACCCTATGTGTCTTTTTTCATTCAGGATCCCCAAATAAACGGAGTATAGCTGCTGTATACTGAAGTTCTTCATGTTCTGTATCAAAATTTGACTAGATTTTTTTCTTGAAAAATGATTTGTCTTCAGGGCAAGGCTGGAAACCTGCTTTACTCCCAAATGAGTTGTGCTGATGGTGGAGTACGTCTATGAGTAGGACTGGGAAGGAAGGGGGTAGGACAGGGAGGTGTAGTCTGGAAGGGTGTGCAGAAGGCAGCGCAGTGCGGGGGCAGTGATGGAGATAAGGAGCTCTGGATCCTGGTGCATTCAGGACGTCAGTGGACACGGCTCTGAACACAACTGAATGCTCCTCTGCTGCCTCTACGTCAAAGCAAGCATTTTGTTAGCAGACAAGATCTAACCATTTTGGAAAGTAAAAGCTGTTGGAAGAGCAGAGAGATCTGTGACGTTGGGTTTTTTTCTGTCTCAGGTGAGAGCTGGCACTAGCTTTGCTTTGAGATGCCCTGGAAGAGACCAGACCTGACATTTTGCAGTTTTGTCCTAAGAAGATAACCTCAGACATTCAAGTCTTCCCAAATGGACATAACCCGTCTGACCTCTTGACATCTCTTCCTCCCTGTTTTCATGTCTACGTTGACATGTTTTAAATTTACGAGGGAGAGGTAAAAAAATTACACAGCTTATTGCAAATTCATTGGTGATCTTCCTGCTGTTTGCTGCCACAACTCATTTTTCCTGTGGTTGTATTTCTTTTTTTTTATTTATTTATACTGGAGTTAGGAAATGGTGTAGATTTGGTTCCGGGCGTATTGCTACTCCACAAACAGTAGAGAGGCTTCAGCATCCAACCAAGAGAGAACGGTCACCTTTGTACTGTGTCAGCGTGGCACACTGAGAAAAAGGGGTTGGTAGTGCAGATTTGAGCCAAGTGGAGAGTATTTTGGCGGGGATCAATTTATATCTCTGCAAGACAGAAAACTTGGAAAAAAAAAATCAATTAAATCCCTGCTGTTTTGAAACTCTTACCACTTAGGAAGCCTTCATTTTCTTGTAACATGCCCATTGTTAGCAGTGGTGTTGAGGTGTGGCACACAGGGATGAGAGTGAGGAAACTCGATGAAGGAATTAGCGTTGCTTTCTCCAAACAGGAGGTGACTGAGAGGCTTGAAGTAATTGTCCTGGGTGAGGTAAAGGTAGCAATGCAGAATGTAACTCTGGAGGAAGTTTGGGCTGCACGTTATCTGGGAGATGGCTCTTTCTTCTTGTGTGAAGACTGGTGGGCTGTGGTTGTAAAGGACCCTCAAAAAGAGTGATGAGAGCGTAATTACAGAGCCAAGTGCTTTGATTAATCCTAGTGATGGATAGCAGCACATAAAGAATTATATACTTAACCTGGTATCGATTTACCAATGCAACAAGAAACAGAGGTGTGCTCCGAGCCTGAATTCTTTTCCTGTGGCCATTGTGTAAGTGGGTCTCTAGCACAAGTTTGGCAGGGCTTCCCTGTGTCCCCTTTGGGCCCTTCCATCACCAGGGACGTGTGTGACGTGAGGGATCACCCCCTCTCTTGCCTCTGTTCCATGCAGCAATCTGATGCCAAAACAACATCATCCTTTTAAAACTGGATTTGAGAACAATACCATCATTAATGGCTACAGTGATTTAAAGTAAGGATTGCTATCCTTATGGTTAGAAGATAAGCTTACTTATAATCAGAAAGCTATTTCGACTCTCTTTCCTCTCTGAGAGCAGCATAATTTATCTCATAATCCTGTTTAGATTCCCTCAAAACATAGGCAAATACTTCCCTTACCACTTCACCTCTACCAAAGCCACCCTGCATTCAAATATAGTCTGGACTGAGTATAACCACTGATACACAGCTGAACAAATCCACCAGTCAAAATTGGGAAGACCCCAAGTCAAGAAACTTCATCATTTCAGGCCTGGTTCTGAGAATTAACCTAATTTAATGAAAAGTGTTTTGTTCCAAAGTTAGCTTTGGTTTCTTCCAAATCATTAGTTCCCCAGTAGTCTTTACTTTTACAGTTCTCAGAGCAGTGGATGCTATAGTGGCCAATGATTAGAATTAAGTATTAAGTTACCAAAACCTGTAAAGAGTGTTTAATTTCCATAGGGTGGATATTTCAGCACTGTTTAGGGCAATTTTGAACACGTGGCATTGATGGCGATAGGGCCAATAGCGAATTTCAAAAGCAACGTTAACCTCAGGCCTCAGGGATGTTCTGAATTAAATCTGCGTGTAGCAAAATCACCAGCAAAACTCTGGTTTTGCTATGTATAAAGAGGCTGTTTTGCTTCTAGTTGGTTTTTAGTGATGTTTTTGAGAGGAATAGGGGCTTGGAGCTGTCAAAAGTCTTTTTGGGGATGAAACTTGATTTGTAGACTACACAGTTGCAGTTTTCGGTTTTTTGGAAGGCTGCTGCGTGGAGGAGAGTTTGCTTTGACTCTTCTCAGACTTCTAGTTGGTTTTAGTGTGTTGTTTCATTTAGAGTATGGGTGACTTGTGCTGAATGGGAACTCTGGCATTTCTCAGGACATGTGTTTCTCCCCTGTCACGTTCCTTCTTTAGAGGCTGAGCGAGAGCAGCTCATCCTCTTTGCTTTCCAGAGGCAGGTTGTGCTCCTGTATTTGTTTGATTTGTAGAAAACCCAGCTCCTGATGGTGGATCACCATCATTGGAACTATTCTTAGAAACCTACTGAGACAGAAATCAATAGACTGATGTTTAACAGGGACAAAAAAATGTTCTGCCACATTGTGAAAGCAGGAGGAAACCTGGTGTATAAAGTCTGCAATCAGGAAAAGTAGGAGCACGTTTTGAGGAGAGAGGATGTTTTTGGTAGGAGTTTGTAGTTATTTGTATCATTTTCAGTGTTGAACTACTTCAAAGGCAAATGCTCTTCTGAGTTCTGTAAACATTGCTGTTAGAAAGGGAAAATCTTAGGGCACTGTATTATTGCCCTTGGAAGAAGGATAGTGTTTTGGGTGTGTGGCTAAAACCAAGCTAGAAGAGTGATGGGTGCTGTAAATCCCTGGAGCTGGTCCAAGAGCACCCTTCACCCTGCAGTAACAGGGCAGATGAACCAGGGGCTGTAGGACCCTTCCCTGCATGTACCTGCTGAGCTCTACCACTACACGCCTGTTCACACAGTGTCTGGGCAGGACCTGGAGAGGAGGAGGAGGAGGAGGACTAAGGGGAGGTTTCAGGTATACATGCATGGCTTGTACATGTCTGCATCCCCCAGGTCCTTGGGCAGTTGTGAACTCAGAGTGGTTTTGCTCTGTGTGAGGAGGGAGATGCCATTAGGCATGTGGTCGGAAGAGGTCTCGGAGGTTGGTCAGGTGGCAGTGCGGTGTTGTGGCTGTGTGACAGGTTGTGCGCTTGCAGAGGGTCCTGCCAGGAAACCTTTGGTTTCCTGGTAGTGACAGAGTTGTCTGCAGCCGTATGCTTCCAAGGAGCCTTGCAGAAGAGACAGACATGAGATAGAGATTGCTCTGCACTGACAACACTGTTCAGGTTAGCTTTGGGTAGATTTTTATGATGAGAGTGGTGAGACACTGGCCCAGGTTGCCCAGAGAAGCTGTAGATGCCTATCGGTGGCGCTGTTGAAAGTCAGGTTGGATGGGGCTTTGAGCAACCTGATCCAGTGGAAGATGTCCCTGCCCATGTCAGGGCTGTTGGACTAGAAGATCTTTGAAGATCTCTTCAAACCAATACCATTCTGTGATTCTGTGAATATTCCCATTGGTCACACAAACATCTGAGTTTTCAGAACATTGTGGATTGACATCAGAGATTTGGAGGGGTGATGAGTGCTGCAGAAAATGATAGAATTGTTTTTACCACCTTTTTGGGTTTGTCCAACTCCTCCTTTGTTTCTGGGTTGTTTATAAGGGAAATTGAGCTCTTTGCAGTTCTTTGGGCACCTGTGCTGCGAGAGCCTGAGGTTAGAAACTCTGACTGTAAGAAAGATATTGAGTGGGTGGAGTGTGTCCAGGGCAATGGAGCTGGTGAGGGGTTTGGAGCACGAGTCTTGTGAGGAGCAGCTGAGGGAGCCCAGGGGGGTTCAGGGTTCAGCCTGGAGAAAAGGAGGCTGAGGGGAAACCTTGCTTTCTACAACTCCCTGAAAGGAGGGTGTACCTAGGGAGGGTCTGTCTCTTGTCCCAAGTCACAAATGATGGGACAAGAAGAAATGGCCTCAAGTTGCAGCAGGGGAGGTGGCAATTTCTTCCCTGAAAGGGTTGTCAAGCCTTGGAAGATGGTGCTCAGGGAAGTGGTGGAGTTACCTTCCCTGGAGGTATTTAAAAGACATGTGGATGTGGTGCTGAGGGACATGGGTTGATGGTGGACTTGATAGTGATGGTTGGAATTGATGATGTTAAAGGCCTTTTCCAACCTAAATGATACTATGATTTTTGGATCATTGTAATATTTCATGCCCTGAAATTGCTGTAAAGTGCTTTTACCTGTAACTAATTTTTTCTCTGGTGTTTTTTTGGTCTTGGAGTTATCCAAAAGACCTGATTGTGTAAGGTAGAGAAATGCTGCAGGTTAGGATCACAGAATCACAGAATATCAGGGATTGGAAGGGACCTTGAAAGCTCATCCAGTCCAATCCCCCTGTCGGAGCAGGAACACCTAGACCAGGTCACACAGGAACACATCCAGGCGGGTTTGGAATATCTCCAGAGAAGGAGACTCCACAACCTCTCTGGGCAGCCCCTTCCAGTGTTCCCTCACCATGAAGAAGTTTTTCCTCATATTTAAGTGGAACCTCCTCTGTTCCAGCTCGTACCCATTGCCCCTTGTCCTATCATTGCCTGTCATTGAGAAGAGCCTGGCTCCATCCTCCTGACACTCNGGACCTGGGGTTGTTCTTGCCCAGATGCCAGACTCTACACTTGCCCTTGTTATAAGGTGATGCCTTCTTGCTTTTCCCAGGAGGTCTGTGAGATGGCTGGGAATTCTCTAGGGTGTGGGCAAAGGAAGGGTGTGGGAGGAATCCAGGTGTTGGGCCAAGTTGTTAAGACGTTACCCCAGCAGTGGGAAGCCCAGGGGGGGTTCAGTCGCAGGCTCCTGGGAAGGTGGGGTGGAAGAGGGCCTTGTCTGGGCATGTTTTGGTGGAGAGAAGCACAGGTTTCCTGCAGCTGCACAGGGACAAGAGAGGGTCTTCTACAGCCCAGAACGCTGGGAAGGGACCTCTCCCTTTGTAGTTCCTGACCCTGCTGTTGCTTGAGTAGCTTATCTCGGCTTCCATGGAAAATACATAACCAGTGGCTGAAGCGGTGACCAGGTTCACTTCCACCCTTCTTTTGTTTATTTTCTTTTCCCCATGCTTTATCCATTGGCAGCAGAGCAAAGGTTCCTCTCACCAGGTCACCCCTCTGACAGGCTGAGTCTTGCTCTCTGCTTAGTGTCCCATGTGGCAGAAGGGAGCACACAGCAGATCTCCTTCATCCTTGCTCTAAGGCTGGTTATCTCACTTTGCTGAGAGGAGTCAGGAACCCCATCAGAACCTCTCCTATGGTTGGGCTGTAAAATAAAAGACACACCGAGGTGCCCTTCCCTCACTAGCACCGTTCATCCTGTGCCTGGTGGCCGGTCCAGGCTGTGATCCCTTTGCTGTCATGGCTGCGGTTGAGCCTGTCGTGCGGGTCTGCTCAAAGGAGTGGTTGTGTGTGGAAGGTGCTGAGGGCCCCCTGTGGAGGTGCCTTGTATCCCTGGCAGCTGCTCCTGGTGGTTCAGCTCTCACAGGAGGCAGGTGGGACACTTCGTGTTGGGACTGACTTGGAATGAGATGGGGGAAGACTGTGTTTCTCCATCCCTGGGGCCCTAACACAAGCTGTGACTTACTAATGCTGTGGAATCCTTTTCTTACGTTGTGATTAACTTATCCTGTTTATTTCCAGATGCTTTTAATATTTTGTGGCTGACAAAAAGTTTACTTTCTGTTCATTGTCTCCCAGGTAAACGCAAAGCGCTGAAGTTAAATTTTGCAAATCCACCTTTCAAGTCCACAGCAAGATTTACTCTAAACACTTCTGGAGTTCCTTTCCAAAATCCACACATGTGAGTATAAAGCCAAAGGCACAACTACTGGAACAACTTTGCAATTATTATATAGCTGACATGCAGGGTTATTTTAAACGCTTCAGTTATTTGTAGGTTGCTCAAATCTGTCAGTTTGAGTCACAATAGAAGAATTTTTTTGTTTGGTTTTGTTTGTTGTTTCCCCCTCCCCTGTGCCCCTCCCTCTCCACCCCACAGCCCCTGAATTAAACAGAGGTTAAATTTGGGATCTTTCTGTTTTACACTGGAGCTACTGCCTTCCAGAATGGATTCAGTTAAAATAAATTGTAGCTGCTAATTCAGGATACACCCAGAATGAAGTTCCAGACCTGTCCACTGTCATTTTCCTGTCTCTTTATTCAGTGCTTATTATTTTTTGTTAAGGAGAAATTACTGTTTCTGTGTTACTTGTGAAAGACATAGCTGTGCTAGATACTTTTTTTTTTTTCCCAGCACTAAAATAAACAAAGGTTTGAGGATTGTCATTCTACCAACATGGAGATGTCAGGGAGTGTTAGGCAGGGATTAACTTTCACTGAGGTTTCTAGACAGCCAGCTACAGCAGATCCTTACCTCAAGTGAACGTAGTCTGGCACAGAGGTGTTCCTGATGCTCATAGCACAATGTCACAGAAAATATTAGCTTTGTATCCTCAGATCCACCAATCTAGATGCATGGGTGATGCACCCACAGCCTGTACGTGTGGCGGAAAGCATGCAAAGATGTCCCAAACTTTTCCTGAGTTCCCTAGCAGGTCTCCAGAGTTTTGTCAGTGGCGACTCTAAGCCTGCAGTGTGCCCTGCCACGGGGTGTCCCTGGTTACGGGCTACTGCTGCTTGGCCCTGCATGTCACTGCCCCGCTCCTTGAGCTCAGCGCGTTCTGCTTCCCCAGGATGCTCCCTCTGGGCTCTCTTCCTATTCCTGGTATCTTCTTCATGCTGGAGGTTTTCAAGCAAGCCTTTATAGAGTTAGAAATGTGTTTCTGATGAGTTCTCAATGGTAATTACAACATCTAGAAATTCTAGAGTACTCCAGATGATTCTTCTTACCACCCCAAATGACCTTTACAGTGAGTCCTCCTCTCTCCTCTCGCTTTACCAATCTGAAACAAAGCATTCTCACTGGTTGTGAGCTAGCATTTATATATTCACTTGTTGTATCTCTCCCTCAACATCATCAAACCATTGTAACGATTTTCTCAAGAACTCCATCTGGGACTCTTCTCTCTCTCTCTCAAACATCCCCATGTCCATTAAGTAAAGGACTTAATCTCAGCTACTGAGTTCCCACCATCAGCCATCTATAGGGATTTGAATTTTCTGTGTTTATCTGCATGGATTTCTGTCTTGGGTTCACTAGAACTCACAGGGGCTCCTGTCTAGCACAGAAGAGCTTTCGTTGTTAGTCAGTGACATCTTAAGTGTTATGTTTGTGCAAGTGACTGTCAGCGTTGTCCATGAAGTAGGCACTGTTCTCTCTGCGTGTTAGCTGCAGTTGTTGGCAGGGGTGGGCTGGTCAATGGTGTAACTGGTTCTGAGGGTTTGGGAGTGTTTTGGGTTGGATGTGATAGCTGTTCAGGTATCAAAAATGATAGTGATGTGTCTGCACTAAAGCTTTCATGGGAGGGTACAAGCTGTAGTAACTGTTTCTTTGTGAAGGAGGTGGATGTTGGCTGGATTGCTTTCTCTGTGTTGAGTCTTTACTAAGCTTGGATACAGCTAATTCATCCTCATGTCCTTCCTGTTGTCTGTCCTGGATGCTGTTCCTCAAAAGCATCATTTACACCTCCTGGTTGCACGCTTCTCTCATGTGTTTATCTTGTGCTTGGTGCATCGCAGTGACGTCTCTGCATCTCCTGCCTGCTTCCCAGAGAGCCTGGAATGTTTTTTCCTCTGTTGTCTAGAAGTCTTTTAGACTTCTGACTTGAATGGGATATTCCAGACCTCCTGAGACAGATGCGTTCCCAATGCATAGTGTGTTTCCATTCACTGAGTTGCTTCTCTTCCCCAGCCCGATGGAGCGGAGTGGCCTCGGCGCCCTCCTGAGATGAGTCCTGGCTCAGTGCTGCTGGGGATTCCCTGTGCAGACCCTGTTGGTCCAGATGGGTGGATCTGAAGATACAGAGAGGTCAATTTCTCGCAAGAAATTTGGGTTTCTGTGACTTGGATCCACCGATCTGGAGGTGTCCTGTTGCTCCTGCCCCCAGGAGGGCAGAGGGTCCTGTCGTCAACTGCCCGTTACCTGTGTCGAGCAATGGCTGGGGCTCGAGAGGAGGCAGCCAGCAGCGTCCTGCAGCTGCTACAAGATGTAATTTGCCTATTAGCTGTATTTTGCTTGATTAACAGGTTTTGGTCGGGGAACTGATCAGGCTGGATTGGTGGATGTTCAGGTAAGAGTGTGGTTTCTTGCTATGTAGACAGAAAGCCAAAGACCAAATGGGGCTCCCTGTGCCTGTGTGTATGTTAAGAGGGAAGAAACCTCTGTGTAAACTGCATCACCGGAGCAGAGACACCACTGTGAGGAGGGAAGGCACATCGTGCCACAGGTGGCCTTGGGAATTTCAGGATATTGTGTGTAGTCCCGTTCCTCAGTGTGAAGGATCCATACCCTGGTAAAATGGGTGTGGACTCCACATATCCCATCAAGGTGCCATTCAGCTTTCTTTTAGAGTTTGTTATTTCAGTCTGAGAGGTCTCAGGAGTGCTGGAAAAGAAATTGGGGAGTGTGGAGGAAACCATGTTGGGAATCGCTGGAAGTCAGGGGTGCAGTTTAGCTCCTGTGGGCCTAGGGATGCACGTGTGGGATGGAGAGGCCTCAGTGTGGTTTCCCAGATAATTCATGTGCAATTTGTGGCTCCAGTCATGCTATTTCCTTAGTTTCAAAGGCGTATTATCTGGAGGCGCAATTTCAAAGGCCATGAAATCCCAGTTGCAAAATTTGCCATTATTAAGACCTGACCAGTGCTTCCCAGTTGCCTTACGTACCTATAGCACAGAATGCCCTCTGTGCATGATGACAGTGGTCATCATGACCACTCTGCCCCTGCTCAGAGGCTGTTCCCAGAGCTTCGCTGCTCTCGTGGGTAGAGGCTTTTTGTTAATATATAGGCTGTGCCCTGGAATACTATTTACAGGGAGAGAAAGCATAGATAAAATGTTAGGGAATATAGAAAGTTGGCACATGGGTTCCCAAATCTGTTTCCTGTTCCCCGCCTTGTGTTTTTTTTCCCAGCTGTGGTGGTTTTGAGCCATGTCCCATGGTTTGGGTCTTGGGTTGGGGTGCATCTGTCCAGGATGTGTGAGTGCGCTGCCAGGGCTGTGAAGGGGCCACAGGAGGTGGGTGCCAGGGCAGGACACAGAACTACACGTGGGAACGTGAGAACACCTGTGGGAGCAGGAGGAGCCAGTGAGTTGTTGAGCTTCCCTGTTGCCATCTCCATGATGGCGCTGGAGCTAAGAGCTGGTGATGAGTGCAGTGGCGGTATGGCCCTGCTGCTCCTCCCCTGTCCCTGCACAGCCCATGGCACCCCCTGCCAAGGACACCTCTCTCTCCCCCCTGGCAAGTACATCTGCTACCAGACGTGCTGAAATGTCTTGAAGGAGGTCATCTTTGCCATGGATCACCAGCAAGTGAGGAGGAGACTACAACTACTCAGACTGGAACCAGTGGCAAAACCCCTTACGTCTCCAGTGCTGCTGAGGTTTTGCCATAAATGTTTTCTGATTTAGAACATGTTAAAACAAGGGAGCTTGCTTAGGGCTGAGACATCCCTTACAGCAATTAAAGGGCACTGTGGATGGCTTTCCTGCGCAGAGCCCCCAGGTGACATGGTGAGTGGACTAGAAGGAAGGTCTGGTTCTGTGGCTGCATGTGAGTGATGGAGCCGTGGAGGACATGTCTCTTGTTCGGTTCAACTGTGATTGCTACCATCAAATCTGCTTTCAATGTGCAGAGAGAGATTTTGTCTGGTTCTGGCGTACAACCCAGCCTGCCTGCAGACATCTTACAGCGCAGTGACACACAGTATTTACGTGTGACCTGTACAGGGGAAAGGCAGAATTGCCCTGAATTACAGAGCGTAGTTGGAGAGTAAGATTCTGACTTGAAAGGATGCAGTCTAGAGGAGATGCAGGTATTTCATCCCCAGTGCAGGGACATGCGTGGGCACCTGTGTGCCCTCCAGTGTGGGTTTCTGCCCAGGGTTGGGCTGTGGTGCTCCCAGGCTGGCTGTCAGTGGAGGCTGAGGAGAACCATCGCTTGAGAGCATGGTTCTCATCCGTCTAGACTGTGTTTCTGGCTTAGACGGGGTTACCAAATGCTGGCTTTGTTTTCCCTGCAGCAGATGTTGTGGAGGCTGAGGACACGAGCCATGGTTAGGGTGAGCTTTTGAACTTCCAACATACTGTTTTTCAATTGCTATTTCCAACTGATTGAAAAGCATCTCACCTTTTACCTCATCTATTCTGTGTCCAAGCAGGATTTAGGTCACAAGCGAAATGAGATTACTCAATTATCTGTGTGTAAGCTTTACAGAGCTACTTGCAGCTGGTGGCCTTTGCTGAGAGGAGCTTCAAGTAACACTAAGACAAGAATGATGTTGCAAGATGTGACTGTATAGCTGTGCGCAGCAGGCTTGCCTGTCAGCGTCTATCATGTGCTGGCCATCGCTGGCATCCTTCAAGCCAAGTTGTTCACTTTGCCGTAGGTGAGTTTTTAGGTCTTCTGGAAAGTGCATCCTGTCAGAGGTGCTACCTCTCTAGAACTTGAATACTAGAACATTGCAGTCTCATCTGGAAGGGTACCAAAATGAAATGACCCCTTTTAATGCTCACCAGCCCAACTTCTGAACTGCCTCATGGCCTGTTGGACTCTGTAGCCTCCCTGTAGCATGTGATGTCTTCATGGATTCGTTGTGAATTAAGCTTCCAGAGGTGCCCTGTGTGGACCTTCTTCTTGTGACCCTTGGCAGACTCACATGCTTCCCAGAGAGATGCCCCAAGAGAGTGTTGGCAGATGCTTGTTCAATCGACTTTTGGGGTTGGATTCCTCAGGAGCAGATGGAGGTTCAGTTGCAGGTCAGACTGTGCTTGTTTTTCTGTGTAGTTCAGGGACTGTTATTATTCCTGGAAAGTATTTTTCTGTGTGTCCCAAAATTTCTCTCAATTGTCTACTTCTCTTTTAATCTCCTCTTACACTTTTCCAAACCTTGCTGGCACCTGGTTTCAGGCTCCCTGGCTGCACAGCCTACAGCTGGTTGAGTTCATTCTTTATTGTTGCTGATTTCTGATGCCTTCCTGCTGGGTGTTACCTCCCTGCCGCGGGGTGGGTGCCTGGAAGCTGCAGAGGTGGGTTACGGTGGAAAAGGTACCAGTTAAGAATTGGAATTTTTTTCCTGTGGTTGTTCTACATTTCCTGAAAGTTGTGGTACCTGAATGTAATCACTGGGAGACTTGCTTGTATTTTCAAGGAAGTACAAGTAAAATGGAAATCTCCAAGGAGTCAGCAAATACATTTAAATGTTTGACTGAGTCTGTGGAAAACAGGCTTCCATTTTTAATACAGGTATCACTGCAGTTTAAGTGCTAGAGCAGTGTTTCTTAAACATCTTCGTTTTGTTTTGGTTTTGGTTTTTTTTGCCCCAAGCACTTTCTTGACATTGATGAGTATTGTCTTGTATTTAACCTTGCTCTTTCTTCCAGAAGTTTACAAGTTTGTTTGGCCAGTGATCTCTGATACCTAGATGACAGACAGGTGATGTGGCTTGTGAAGCACTCTTGCTCAGTATCTCAGATTCCAGCAAGTTTACCTCTTCAGAGATGGTGCTACCAAAGCTAGTGTGAGATTTTTGACTGAACATGCTGCATTCAGGTCTCTTTGTTTGTTTGTTTAGGGTTTTGTTTTTTTTTTTCCCCTCCCTCCTAAGTTTCTCTATTTCTCTAAGGTGCTGATTGTGGTCTGCAGAGGAGCTTTTTGGTGTCTGCTGCTTCCAAAATAAATTTCTCTAGTAAATTTCACGTCCTGTGGAGCATAGCTGCCCTGGGTAGGACTGTTCTCTTCTTTCTGGAAGGATTTTGATATCTCAACACTCTGCTTCTGAATTTAGGCCTTCCCTGTCTGGAACCAAAATTTGGAGCTTGTGTATCTCCATTAAATTAATAGCCATTGACTTTCTAAGGTGCTGAGCACCTAGTTTCCTGCCATACTGTTGGGACTTGGTCTTCTCAGAACTGGAAACCTAATCACCTACATTTGGGTGTCTAAATCAAATGCGGTTCAATGCGATGTACTAATCTGGCTCCCATGGCTTCCGAGTGCTTCACACTTCACGCTGAGGGATGAGGGAGTTTGCAAAACAAAATGGTTGCACAAAACTATGTGTTCCCCATTTTGCAGATGGGGAGCTGGCACCTGCTGTGATTTGGAAGAGACAGAGGTTAGGCTTGAAGCACGTGATGGGGTCGGGAGTTCAAAAGGAATCTCCTGACAGCCCCTGCTCTGCAGGTCAGCTCTGTTACCTGTCCCATTGACAGCACTGGGGGCTGCTCTCCTGGCTCTTGGATGCACACAGCCATGGGCAGAGCTGCTTTTCTGGGAGCAGCAGAGTGACTGTGAGGCCATGACCTCCTCGGTGTGCTCTGTGGAGTGAAACGGGTCCCCTTTCTGCTTGTGAGGGGAGATGTGTCCCTTCTGTGGTGGGGCAGAGCAACTGTCGGGTGAGAAGATGGTGATAGTGGCTGTTACCTCCCAAAGCACCAAGCTGTGGCACATCCTGCCCAGCAAGGATGGCAGTCAGGGTGGTGGGAGCAGAGGAAGAGCCCATGGTGGCAGTGGAGTTAGCCGGAGACCCTTCCTTGGTGACACCTGGGCCCTGGCTGTTGGCACTCGGGTGTCTGAGACATGCCAAGGAGGGAATTCATAACGTTCCCTAATTCCAGTCCTGACGTCTGATGCTCATGCTGCCTCCTCAGGCCTCTGACACCAGCACGAAGGGGCAGAGTCAGAGCTGCCGTCCTGCCCTGCCTGTCAAGATGTTTGTGGTGATGCTGTCTGTGGTTTTCTGGCTCTGGGGATGCAGAGGTGGTGTCTGAAGAGCAGCAGTTTTGAGTTGCCATATTTTTTGTGCAGAGTTGAATGGTGCGTGGAGGTAGCTGAAGCATTCTCGTTCAAGGGAAACTGGAAAACCAACAGGCAGAGCACTAGAATGGAAATGTTCTTTTTCAAACTGAACCCGACTTAATTTGCCATCAAACCTGCTTCAGTGTGGCCGCATGTTGGTCCTCACAGAGGCTGTACAGAAGAGCAAAGCTGGACAATGTCTCCCTTGGATAGAAGTATCCCATAGACTTTCCTTCTAGTGCCTGCTTTGAGTGAGTTATGCTGCCTACTCTTCATCTGGTAACATGGGTCTGCGGGTGACGTTTGACTGTCCAGATCCTTCCCTGCAACACGTTAGTTGGGAGTCATTATCCTTGACTCCCTCCACGTTGATGGCAAAAGCCAGATGCCTGTAGCCTGCTGAGGACCAAGCTCCTGCTTCGGAGGACACACTCCAGAGCTTGGAGAAGAGCCAGGCAGTGACCATGGACCATGATTCTTGCTCAGTCAGTTTGGTTTAAAAAGCCCAGGATTATAAACCTGGGTGGAGGTCAACACTTCAGCAATAATTCGTGTGGCTTAATGAGGAAGATGGTTTGAGAAACGGCTGTTGTCCTGACTATTGAAGGGTTGGAAACCTCCCCCAGCATTGGTGGGTTTGGAAGAGGAGTCTCCTGGTCGTGTTTGAGATAGGGGCAGATGCTGCTGTTGTTTGAAAGTGCTTGAAGGTTTCAGATGTACAAAGAGTTTGATATGGTTTAAGAATTTCGGTTTTATTTAATTCTGCTGCTTGTGTGGTGGTGGTTCCTGGGCAGCACTGAACCTGGCAGGAGCAGAGCTGTTGTGTTAGTGTTCAGAGACCCTGGAGATTCCTGAGGTACAGCCCTCGTTGCAGGTTGGGATGGACACATCTGGTTGTGGCATAATTCAGAGGAAACGTAACTGCTGCAACACTTATTTAAGAGAGGTGAAAGCAGGTCAAGTAGTTTCAGAGACTGTCTTGGCTCTTCTGTCCATACTGTTGTAATACCAGAAGCATGATTTTTCCTATCCTTTATTTCTAGGCACTGCCTCAGTTAGCAAGGACAGCAGTGTGCACGCTTATATGCAAATTGGTTGTAAATCTTGATGCGTGGAGATTTTAAGAGTGTTCAGGACATCAAAATACCCATACCTTCTTGGGAGAGTTAGAGAGAAAATGGGAGACCACAGGTTTATTCCTGTTGGACTTTTCCATAACGTTTGAATCTGTTGGTGTATTTTAAGGCCTATGTGTCTGTGCTTTACCACTTTATCTAGTAAACTCTGTAAGTCCTCCTGAAATTTACATTTTGTACTTTATGGAGAAAATCTCTGAGCCTTCAAATGGTCTGATTATCTACGTGGAACAGTAACTTTTTATGATTGAGAAGTACAGGTGAGATCCAGAACAGGAGCTGGTGGTTGCCAAAATTTCTTCCGTCCCCCTTCCTGTGATGAGCTGCCTTTGGGACTTGAGCTTTTTGACAAAAAAATGCCCTGTGGTACCTGTGTGTCATCTGCATCCCTGCTGTCCCTGGGACCTGTCAAGCTGTGCTTATTGCTGCTGTCCTGCCTGAGATCAGCAGGCAAATTGGGCATCCCCATATCTGAACTCACTGGTTTGTTAGGTGCGCTCTGAAAACCTGTCAGACTGTACTGATTTCAGGTAAAGTGTATTCAGGGAGCAGGGGATGCTGTTGCTCATCTTTATAGAACATCTAAGAGCCTGGATTGCCCTCTTGGCCTGTCTCCTTTAGCTTCTTTTCTTCTAGACCCTTGAGTCTGGCTTTCTGAGCTGGGGATCAGTCCAAGGTCGACAGGGCAATAGGTGTCCCATCCTGTGTGTCAGGGTCCAGTCTCCCGGAACATGGATGAAGTCCTGAGGCTAAAGAGAGCCTGTATCTCCATGTCCTCTCCTTCTTGGGCAAATCCAGAAGCCACTAGCTTAATATGCAAAACCTGCTGATGTTTGGAGAGGAAAATGGGATGAAGCAGATTATTAAAATGTAACGTCTTTGACTATATGTGTATATATGTGCACGCACACAGGTTTTGTCTCTGTCCTTTTTTTTTGATAAATATATTGTTCAATAATTATTTACAAGTAACTAAGTAGGGCATCACTCGTTGATCTGAGCTTTGTGCCTGTGTGCAGGGTAGGTGTGTGCGGTGTTGTATAGGTGGTGTATCTGGTTTCTGACCCTTCATGGCTGTCGCTGTTGGATTCCAACTTAATCTGAGATGGCCAGTCACGGACATATATATATATTTANGTCAGAAAGGATTTTATATATGGACCACCACTATTCATGTCTATGATTTAAGTTAGACTTGAACCCCATGTTTCCAGATGTGGACCTCACAAGCCACATTCCTGCAGGAAACCTCAGTAAATAACTGTGTAGGAATAAGCTTTGCTCGTTGTTGTTGTGCGTACTCGCGGTCATGCTGTGTTTCTTCAGAACAAGAGTACATCCTTTATCTCTTCAGACGTTAATCACCTCTTGGTAATAAAATACCTTGCATTTTTCCCTGGCTACAGAGAAGTGAGATGACTCTTCTGCTTTGTGGGTTCAAACGGAAGGAATCGGTCATGCCTTTTGTCTTCTGTACAAGTCACGGAATGGAGAATAAAGACAGGAGAGTGCAGATTCTGGGACTGCTTCAACCCACAGGTCATCGTCAACAACTTCTGGTTTTGTCCTTTTCATAAATGAGTGACCTCCAGTGTGTGCCACGGAGGACCTCTGGACTGAATGAACAGGATACCTCCAAGAAAAATGCTGTACAAGGAGTTCACAAAACGACACTGTGGTGGATTGCATGGATATGATCGAGGTGGGGGTTGATGTGCAGGGCTGAATTGGTTTTGCCACTCTGCTTGTGTGAGGAAGTGAAACAGGGCTTCTGAAAAGGACTTAGATTAACTTGGTGGATTCAGGTGGATGTTCTTGCCTGCCGTTGTGAAGGTCTTTCCATTTTGGGACAACTCAGAAAAGAGAGAGCAAATGGCCAAGCCAGTCTACAGTGGATTATGGCGACCCTAAACAGCCTTCTCTTTGAGCCTCTCTTAATTCCCTCCTTTGTAAAATATGTTTGGAGTAAATCTGGATGAGCAGCTGGTCCTTCGTGCCCAGTGTAACTGATGCCCTTCTGGAGACAAGTGAGGATCAGTTGAAAGTGAGTGTTTCAAATCTCTCTTGCTGCAGCAGAGTGGAGGCAGTTGGTTGTCCTCCTTGAGGAGTGTGGGGGCTTCCCTGGAGCCCAGCTGGGTTGTTTGTCTCTCTGATGTTGTCGATGGGTATTTCATACCAGTGATAGATAGGAAAGGTCATTCTCTAGAACCATTGGCCTAACTCCTTACACCAACCTTAATTTTCTGCAAACAGCTTTACAGAGCTTGCAGAAAATTATCTCGTGGCTCCTAAGAGTCGGTGAAGAAAACAGCCCCATGCAGCCATCTTGGAGGAGACCAATGTTCAAATCTCACCTTAGTGCAGTTAGGCCATGGAGCACAGGGACCTTCAAGAGGTAGTGGCTTTCACTGGCCTGTAGGAATCTATGTCTTGGAAAAAGGGTCATTTCTAAAATATAAGTCACATTTGGTCTATTTAGTTTTGTTATGAGCTCTCTTTTGGTCACCGCATTTATGATAACTGTATCTCTGAAAAAGCAATCCCTGTCGTGCAGTTAAGGGATTTGTTTGTCTCCCATCTGTCCTCGTCCGCCACAGCAGGAAAAATCCAGGAAAAATGCCAGGTAGATCTTTGGCACTGAGTTTCAGGCTAAACCCTGTGGTGCAGCCCAAAGGGTTTATTTGTGTTTTTTTTTATTTAATCCTAAATAGAAAATAAATCCTGAAGGAGAAGTTGGAGAGCTCTTTGCTTTCCCAGACTAGGGTTGAAATTTGATGACATAAAGAAGTTTAAATTAGAAAAATTGCTTGTTAGAGTAGTTGAAACAAACGCTTTGTTTCATTGAAGTAACAGTGCTCATTATCTACCTCACTTAAGTATTTCCAACAAAGAGATGAGCAAAACCAGGAGTTTGCATCGCTGACAGTTCATAGGTCACTGCACTGGGTGTTTGTATGAGTACTCAGAGCTGTTTTCCCTGTGCCGTGCCCTCTTCCAAGTGCTCAGCAGGAGCCATTTTCCTGAGCCGCTCAAGCCCTTCTGAGGTAACAGGTCCACCTCCTCGGAAGCAAGGTTTCCAGAGCTGGACAGCTTGAAGGACTCGGGGATCCAGAACCCAAGTTCTATTGTTGGGAGAAGTCTCCTAATACTACTAATGCTAATTAACCTTCTCTGTATCTGTTACTTGTGTGTCTTGGAAGGAAATGTGGAAGGACGTAGTGGTTCAGGTTGTGCAAACTTACCCATGAGGAGAGGGGATGAGATGAATGACAAGCCCAACTGGGACACACCACCAGTCATATATTGGTGGATTCAGGATGGAAGCTAGACCTTTTTTAATGAAAAGAAAAATTAAAGAATTTAGTAATTTCTGCATTAGAGATTGCAAGAAAAATAGCAGTGATGGTGAACGTGGTTCGAGGAAACAGCATGTCACTTACAGACAGTTAGGAAGTTGAGTGCAATTATTCATGTTTCTAAATCACAGTAATAATACAGTTGGAAGTAATAATTGCCATCACTGTAAGAAAACAAATTGCTTACAATTTTGTATGTTAAAATACAGTTCAAATCACCAGATGCTGCATTGCTCCCAATGGGGGGAGGTTGTCTGGGCAAAATTCGGAAGAAAAATGTATAGTTTACTAATTTCTTATACTAAGCTCTCCATGGGTAGGTGATTAACTGAGCATTGTGTTATACGTTATTGTGTCATGTGTTAACAGCACCATGTTTTCCTGTCATTTTCACAACTTTTCCTGGCCGAAGTGCTACACAAGCCACCCTGGGTAGTAATCACATTGTCCCGTTCAGTTTCAAAAGGAGAGAAGCGGAACTCGTCCGGACACTTTCCAGCAGGCTACAGTAAATGTAACTGTCTGTTAGCCATTGCAAAGATCTTCCATGTGTGCAAAAATGGCATCTATTAAAGTAGTGGAATTTGTCTCTAGAAATAGTGTCATTCCATTGGGTGATTTTTCTCTAACAATAATGGTATTGCACCTCAGTAGCATTTTGCAAACTGTTTGAAGTATATATTCAGGTTCTTTTGTTGATTTATGTAGATGTGCTCGTGTCTCTGTTCCCTGTTCTTTCTCAGGTGCTGACCATGGCTCAGGAGATATAATGTTTCAGAAAAAGAGTCAGCATTCTTGGAAGGGTTGTTTAAATTAATTAGCTCAGTTCTTTTCTGGTATTATTCTAAATGCTTGAGCCCAGTGTGAGTGTTGAATACCAAGCTGTGGTGGGTACAGGGGATGTGCTGCAGGCTGGCTCGTGTCCAAATCAAAACGAGTTTGAGATTAATGTGCTCAGTTAAGTTCAGTACAGGCTTCACCATGATGAATTGAGAAGTTTCCTCTGTGTCAAGGGCGGGTTTAATCAAAACCCCATTATAAGTCAGTAGTTTACCAGGGGAGCTTAATACAAAATATTGACATTTTAAAAGCCTCAGCCAAACCCCGTTGACGTGAGGGAGACTTTTTTGCAGCCGTGAGTGTGTGCTGGACCAAGTCTGGGCTGTGGGAAGGAGCTGTGCAATCTTCTTGTTAATATCTTTATTTTCAAGATTTGGGGGAACATAAGAAGCCAGAGCAATGCTGGGGATAACTTTTACCACTTGGCCATGGTGAAAAGGAGCAAGTGTGCTTTTGCTTTTGGTCTGCATAACAAAGAGATGCAAAACCAAACCATTTCCTTCCTTTGATGTTTTCTGTATCTCCTCTTCACACCTAGGAATCACACCTAGTTACAGCAAATGTAACTAAGCCTCAGGACAGCTTACATGGGTCAGAGCAAAACCAATGTAGTTCTGCTCCTCTTGAAAGGATGCTGTTGCTTATCAGCTTATTGGAAGCAGAAATTTCTTCATGTGAAAATCTGAAAGATTTGTGAGACCACCAACGTTTTCAGCCCTCTAGGGAAAAAAAAAAAAAAGAAACCAACAAAAAACAGAACCCTCTTTTGGACTTTTGGAGGCTTTCTCTAGTGAAATTTAAACTAGGGCTGGTTATTTTTTTTAGCGTTAGCCTGCAGGGGCTAAAAATGGTTTTATAAGGCCCAAAGAGATTGAGGGAGAAGTTTCGCTATTTGAAAATTTGGGTATTTGAAAGCCTCAGTGGAAAGCTGTTGGCTAGTTGTAAGCCGGGTTTATACTCTGCAATTACAGACAGCACACAGAGTTATGCTGCACCGAAGCTTTTTCTCTTAGGATTTACATTTTAGCATTCCTTTGGCTGATTTACCACAAATCAGCTCTAAAGTCCTGTTGTGTTGAGCAGTTTTTACCAAACTTGTGGAGGAGCAGTATATATTCTCATTAACTATATTGTGAAGAGGAGCCTTAATGAGAGACTTCCTAGGAGAATCCAGCACTAGGCAGGCTCATGAAGCATAGCTGCTTTGCTTGGGTCTTTTTGGCTCTGTAGATTCGTTTTGTTTCATGCCAGCTGTAATGCAGAATACCTCAACTTTCAGGCTTATTTTTGTCCTGCCGAACTCTTAAAGTAAAGAGGAGATAGGTAGCTACCTACAGCATCTTTCCAGCCTTCCTTTATCTCTGGTAACTGTAAATTTTGCTTCAAAAAAATCCACCAACTTTTCTCTGCTTCTTCCCACGGTCCTTCTTTTCATGTCAAAGAAATGCTTGTTTTAAAAGGTTTTGGTATCCCAGCGGTTGGGTGCTCGCAGCCCCTCTCAGAGCTTCCCGATGCCCATGGATCTTCCTGGGGGTTTCTGTGGGCCCCCAGCTGTGGTGGCTCTGCCCTGCCAGGCTTGCAGTGACCACCCTCTGTCCCCAGCGTGTGACCCTGTCCTTGGCCCGGCCGTGGTGCCTGGCGCCAGCCGGCCGCCTGCCTCCTGCCAAGCTGGACCCGAAAACAGTTTCATTTCTGACAAAGGGCAACTGTTTGGAGGAGTTGTTGTCCTGCTCGGTGCGCCTAATCCCTGGGATAACTGCTGTGACAAGCACAGTAACCATCTGCAGTAAGAGCCATACATTGGGGCCTTTCAAGTGCAGAGATTGCAGCCACCTCCCTAGCTTTTTTTTTTTTTGGCTTTTAAAACTTTTAAAAAGCAAGATGACAACTTGGAAGCTTAAGTAGTCCTGGACAAGTCAAGAGGAGTTTAGTCTCTAAAGGTGCATTTGAAATTCCTAACTTTTAATTGTTTGATGAGTATCTTGCCCTCCTTAGCTATTGATTTTATTTTTTTAAATCCTACCTTAAGCCCCACAAGTCCATTTTAGACATCCTGATAATTTGGAGAGTATATGGCCATTTTGCCCAACATTCCCATCCTTAGAGAGATTTGGACTGCACATCTTAAAACCAAAATGGCAAGAGGAGGCGTATCTCTGACCACATCTGTGCAAACTCTTAATAAGCGTTAGACACAGGGACTGAAACCTGATGGGTGGCAAAAGCAGGGAGAGGGAACTAATTACTTTT
Source organism: Nycticryphes semicollaris (assembly GCA_013400055.1). Taxonomy (NCBI): domain Eukaryota; kingdom Metazoa; phylum Chordata; class Aves; order Charadriiformes; family Rostratulidae; genus Nycticryphes; species Nycticryphes semicollaris. Next base: position 26,981 of record VXBJ01005859.1, read on the forward strand.
CACCTTCATTAGACTCTGTTCTGTGTGGATACCCACCTGTTGTCTGAAGCGAGCAGTTGTAGTATCCAGTGCACTAAGATGTAGGACAGGGTTTAGGCAGGGTTTTTTGGTGTATTGGGGGCATGTCCATCCTGTGGATTTATGTCCTCATGTGTCTGCAGCAGTGGAAGTTTAGTAGTAGATGTACTGCATTGATTATTTACTTGTTCTTACTGCCTCACTCAATTTTACATCAGAAAATTCCTGTTTGATATCAATGCAGAGAGTCTATGTGTTTTTTCATTTGCATTGCATTTGCATTTTTTCAGCTGCTTTCTTGGCATGGGAATCCCTTGCTATTTTGATTTACACTGGAAAATTCCTGAAATAAAGTATGGGCTTTTGATGCTAAAGGTTATCATTGCATCCCACTCTCAAGAAAGACTGTGCTGCTTAAGGGAAAACTGCATTGCTTCCATGTGACAAATTAGTTAAATGAGCAAAATCTTTATTAAAGTGTCTGTCACTGTCAAATTGGTTATTTGACCATTTCCCTGTGTGTTTGAAAAAAGAAATTATAAGCAGGAACTGTGATTGCAGCACAAGGCAAATGGCATAATAAATACATAATGGAAACTAAGCCAACCTCCAACAGGTGAGGTTTTGTGGATGGTGGACAGTGATGGTACATCTCGATCCCAAGCCCTGGGTGCTTGGTGCAGGCCCGTGGAGGGGGAATTTCCTGGCTCCCATCTTCTTCCCGTCTGCTCCAGCCGCCCGTCCCGCAGCTGCAGGAACAATGGCACAGATCTGCTTTCATGATACAGCTGGGGAGAGACAGGCTTCTTGTGTAACAAGGAAATAATGAATTCAGATTTGCCTTCTCTTCTGATATAGGGTAAGAAAAGCAAAGTTTCCTGGGCAGAGAAACAGTGGAGATGGGTTTAATCGCTTTGACTAAACCATGTCAACATTTAAATTTTGTAACTCTTACAAGAACTTCAATATGATTTTTTTTTTTTTTTTAATTTTTTAAACAAGAGATGGAAAGGGTTTGCTCAGACAGGCAAATCTCACATTTCAATCTCCTGGTAACACCTCTCTGCCTGTTTCTTCCTGCCTTTCTGAAGAAGGTTTAGCTCTCAATTGTTGTGCTTCTTTCTGCCCGCAGCTGGGAGGAGGAGGGCAGGAAATGCCCATGTATTGGTGCCTCCTCAGCATGATGCTTGTCATCCACCTTCTTCCATCAAAAGAACTGTTTTTATGGGCCTGACGAAATCTGATGGTTGAGCAGTTCGATAGTGATTCGTGCAGCTTCCTGCTTGTGAAGACAGCTGCTGAGGCTTCTCTCCTCTTTGCTCTCCTCTTTGCTCTCCTCTTTGCTCTCCTCCTTGCTCTCCTCTTTGCTCTCCTCTTTCCTCTTTTTTCTTTTTTTTTTTTGTTATTTTACTACCTTATTTTCATTCCTTGCTTTTTAGTAAGCAAATCCCATGGAGAACCCCACTCAAAGCCATGTATTATTATTAGATATGTAAATAGCCCCCTTTGCCTCCATGGGCTGCGGCATTTGTCACATCTGTGCCGTGTTGGAGCACTCTCCGTAGGTTTCCCAGATTCTTCTTAAGGGCAGTGGAGGGGCATTGCAGGAAGTGGCAGATTGAAAACCTCATGGTAGGGAGGTTGGAGAGCAAGGAAGCCCAGGGCAGGCAGGGCACGGCCATGGGGAGAGGAGGTGTTCAGCCCAGGCTCTTCATCCAGTGGGTCAAGGGTTCAGCACTTGCAGCTGCTCAAAGCCCAGAAGGTGCTAAACCAAAGCATTGCAGAGAAGCTGGAGGGCAACAGATGGAGGCATGTGAACTGTAGCTGCTCCAGTCAATTGCCCTTTGGACCTGACCTCATTGCTCTCACAAAACAGGCTCCCAAATAAAACCCAGTGGAGGTCATGGTTGGGTCTACCATTGCACCCAATGGGGTGGTGTCTGCAGCTGCTGGTTGACAAACGTGGAACTGGTCGTAACTGGTGTGTTCCTCTGGCTGATAAACTCGATGAGTATTAAGGATGTGGTTGGATACCTCATGTGTGCTCTGATGTGGGAACCTACATCAGGTGTCCAAGAGAAGTGATCAGAGTCCAAAGGATGAGCTTGGCAGAATCTCCCACCTACACAAAGTGGTCACAAGTACCCATGGGCTTTAATATCTGCGTGAGAAGGATGTGCCCTGTCGTGGGAACTGTCCTTAATGCCATTAATGCTACTTGAAAGTGAGAAACTCAGGCTTTCGACTTACTTGACAACCCAATAATTGCGAATCAACTAATTAATTCATGAAAACCTGAAAATTTTCATAGCATCTTAAGAAGAAAAGTGTTGAAAATACTTTTGCATTTCCTACTAATTCTGTGATAGCTTTGCTGCGTTTGAATGAGTAATTGTGGGCACCTTAAAACAGTTGTTGAACTGTTCTCTGTCTGCTCCTTACCAGGACAAATCCTGGTGGCTTCAGGAGGAGCAGTGTTTGCCTGAGAACACTAATTTAAGTGTTTGGTAAAGAGACACTTAAACAGTCAGTTTGTTTTCATATGTCACAAACAACTTGTGTTGTTTTTTATAAATACAAGTTATGGGCCCTTTATTTATTTCTGAATAATTTAAATGATTACCTAAAAATGTTTTTTTTTTGTTTTTTCAAATTAATTGCAGTTTTCCATTAAGAACAAACTCTTTCTAAGGTCCCTTTAATTCCCACAGAAGATCTTGCCTGTGTTGCACGGAAACCCAGCTTCAGGGAGACAGTTGCTGGGCCTGTGGTGGTGTAGAGCAGCAAAAGCTTTTGGGAGATGGGGTTGGGATGAGCACTTTGGCCTCTTGGTTCTGCATGTTACCAGATCCTGCTTGAAGCCTGATGTATTTTATGCAAAGTAGAAAGAACTGTGTAAATAAATGATTAGAATGACTCTGCTATATGAGACACATTGTACTTTACGCCACAGCTGGAGAAACTTATCCTAATTGAAGCTATGGGCAAGTGTATGTCATTTCTGATTTAACATTGTCCCTCACCCCTGCACCCCCACCCCAACCAAAATCCTTCGTGGAGTTAGATTGTTGCTGTAGCCTTTGTGAACCCCTCTCTTCTAATGTTTAATCAAGTGCTGAAAAGAGAAATTTACAGATTATTTAAAATGTGGAAAAATTGCTTCCCAATATTTTTGACAGAGAGAGACTGAGAACACACAGCATTGAATCATCAGGAAAATTGAAGATTTCCCCTGAACAACATTGGGATTTTACAGCAGAGGACTTGAAAGACCTTGGAGAAATTGGACGAGGCGCTTATGGTTCTGTCAACAAAATGGTCCACAAACCAAGTGGGCAAATTATGGCAGTTAAAGTAGGTGATGCCCATACTTACATTTGTACTTCAGTCCATTAGGGATGAAATGTGATGGAGAATTAATGTTCTTCCATCTAGCACCCATCTACTGCACTTTTCTGTTTATTTCCAGAGTAAAGGCTGCTGTTTGCTGAAAATGCGTTGTTTAATGGGCACATTGTCAAGTGATTTGTGAAGCTCTCGTAATTGCTTGTGCCCTTGGAACATGCCTATCAGGAACCTACTGTTTTGAGGGGATCACATGTCTATGGAGACTGATAATGGGGCACGGGCATCTCACCTCTGGGTCACTGGTTCAGATACAGCCTAGGTTGGTGGGTAGGCACGAGCTGGCATCTAATAGCTTCTTGGTATCTCCTGTGAAATAAGGTAGTGACTTAAAATTTACTCATTCTCTAAGTGTGTGCCATGGTGTAGGCTCACCAGGAGAAGCGGGAATGGACATCTAGGGAGTGTTATGATCTTGCTCATTGTCCGATGGAGAGTCTTTGCTTTGCGCTTACCATGCTGGACCTGCTCTGGAGATGAAGAATGTAGCAGTTTTTTGGACTGTCCACTTTCTGTAGCAGTTTTTTGGACTGTCCATTTTCTGTCTTATGCTATCCAAAAAACCACCTTGAAACCAGAAACAATATGCAACCTGCTTTCCCAGCTGGGTGATATGGAGCGGTCTTTGTCTTGCCGCAGTGGTGTTGGTCGCTGGGCGTCTGTGAGGAGCTGCTTGTCCATGGAGCTGGGTGAGGTGGGCAGCAGCCTCTCTCTCTCTCTCTCGGCCTTTCCTCTGCTTGCTGTGCCTGGTAGCTAATGGTATCTGTCTCTTAAGTCCATTGATGATATCAACTGTAAGTGCTCCCATGGCTCCTGTGAAAGAGTAGAAGTGAGCCGTGTAGGAGTCTGCATTGCTCTTATTTCCAGCTCTCTCTGTCTTCTTTGGAACATTCCCTGGTCTGATCTGGAAGTGTTCACTCCTGCTGGTCTCACGTGCCAGGCAGACATGTCTCAGCCCCACCTCTAGCTGCTGTGAATGTAATTCATACTTCTCTCTAGCGTGTCAGGTTGCTGGAATAACTCCCATCCTTTGATTTTCTCCAGTAAATATTGACTTCTTCACAGCAGCAGGATCACTGTCCAGGCCTCTGAGTGTTTTGGATCACCATGCAGTGATGTTTTAACCTGGTTTTGAATCCTTAAAGGTCTCCAGTAGAGGCTGCCTGTAGCTAAAGGCTAGATTCTTTTAGTTGCCTTTGGTGGAACTTGTAGATGGGGTTTGCAGATGACAGGTTGAAAACTGCTGATGTAGTGAAATGATTCCTGGTCGCCCTCAGCTTCTCAGACTCGGGGTGTGTGACCCGGGTAACTGTAGTTTTGCTACGATAATTGTGGGTAAGAAAAGGGCATGCCTATGGCTGAGTGGCTTTGCTCTCTGAAGCTCAGCAGTGGGTATAGCAGTGCCAAGAAGAGCACTTCGTTGGATGAGCTGAGGTCATGGAGGAGGAGATGCATCCACTGGCACAGAAATTCTCTTGTCCCAGACTCTGTTTCCACGGGGGGTGTTCAGCATCATATGATAATCTCATCAGTGTCCAGGGTCTGTGATACAGGTCTAGCTCCTGTCTGGGAGGCAGAAGGCACTGATGCCGCGCTCTTGAAGCACACAGTTGGAGGTGACGTTGCCTAGGATGTTGAGTGGGGTCTCCCACGGGAAGAGAGGTGGTCTGAGCCCCAGGGGGATGCTGGGCTTGGGGCCTTACTTTTAAGCAAATAAAACCTGGTAGGTTACAGGAGCTAAACTTTGAAATGTCAAAGTTGTGGGCTGGGATGGTGCTACTCCCCTTGGGTGGGCGCAGCTAGGCCTGCAGGAGAAGGAAGGTTGGAGGGTCTGGGCAACCACGTGATTTCTAAAATGTCAGTGGCAAGGGGCTGTTTGCCCTAGTGGGATAAACCATGAAATCGAACAAAGGAAGACCTGGGAACAGAACAGTGAGGTCTCTGAGGCAGCAGCAGCTATGGATGGTGCAGTTATTTGAGATGAGGTTTCAGGACAGGGCTGAGCTCATCCCAAACTTCTCAGCCTTTTCTTTCTCAGATTACTGTTGTTTCTGGGGCAATCGAGATTGTGCATTAATTTCCCTGCTCCTGCTCTATCTAAATCTGCCCTAAGGGTTATCCATGTTTGGGGCTGTCCACCTCCTTCTCTCTGTGTCTCCTTCAAGCCTGTGGCATCCTTCTAGCTTCTCGAGCCCTAGGTCCCCACTGCATTCAGGGAAACCAGCTGCTTTGTGCAGTTTGTCTTTGCTCTACAGGCAGGAACTTAGCTTGTTTTCTTCTCCTTCACCATAATGTCCTTCTGTAAGAGAAGATTAAGAAGGTTTAGAAAAGGGATGGTAGTTTGAGAAGAAACATGCCAGTCTAGTGATTTGAAGTCTTGGTTATGATCTTAATGACACCTACTCGCAGTTCCATGGTGTGACACCATGCTGTGGGCAGGGCATCAGGGATGCTACCCTGCAACCATCTGGATTGCAAAGCCAGTGTCTCTGGTTACTTAGTGGAATATTTGCTGTGCCTCCCCAAGAGCAACATCAGTACAGCAGGGACATCATCCTTGGAAGGACATTCAGCAGCAGGAAATAGCTTTATGGAGGACACAAGCCAAAAGTTGTTGGCTCTTCTGCATTGATGAGTGAAACACAGGGATGGTTACAGAAGCTGCTAATTAGATGCAGAGAAAATTGGTACAGGGGCCTCCCACAGCTGTTCCTCTGTCTGTCACCAACAGCCAGACTCCCACTGCCACTGCTGCAAATTTCCACGCAGTCAAGTGTCTTCCTACCTGGCTTCTGGAAGGATCAGGTCCTGTTTGCAGCTACCAGCTCCAGGCTGCACCCCTTGTGGCTTGTCAGTCCCTTCTGCCCTGGGCAGAGTCAAGTCCTCCATGTTGTACAGGAGTGCTGCAGTGAGATTGGGAAGAGCTGGGGAAAAAATGCTCTTTTCCTGGTGCCAGTGTCTCCTCTGGCCGATCCCAGCTCCTGCCCTGCCATGCCGTGGTGCCTCTGGAAGCTTGTTTTGCTCACCTCAGCCCACACAGGTATAGCTGCTGGAGTGTACCCTCAAGCCTCGTCTCCAGCTCCTTCCTACAGCTTTTCCAAGCCTGTCATGCCTTTGCACAAGGTTCCCTGAAGCGGGGTTCAGCATAGCCCCCCCACTTCTTCCTGATGGGTGCGTGTGGCCACAGTGCTGCAGAACACACCAGCTCCTTCTGCCCCAGGAGCTCCCCAAGCACAGCCCTTTTGCTGTGCCTCTTGTCTACATTCCTTACCACTGCAGGAAAATCATTCCCGAGTGCCGAAATATCACTGAATAACTTGAGATTTGCAGGTGGGGGCACAATTTTCTTTCATTTTTCTATTTTAAACAGCTTGGCCCCATCAGCCATCATTCAGGCAGGTCTAGTCCTATCACCTGCAGTGAGGGTCTGGCTGCTTATGGCAGGACTGCCAGGCCCTGAGGTGACTCAAAGCTCTCATCTGGGCTCCAGCATTGGTGGCAAAGGAGAAAAGTGAGCCTGAGGGAGGAAAATGAGCCTTGTCATGTTGCTGGTGTGAAACCACTGCAGCAAAGCTTTGGCTGGCAGAGCATCAGTGGGGAGAGGCTGGGATGATGAGCTCCTGTCACCAGTCCTGCTCCCCCCTCTCCTTCAGCCTTTTTCATTCTGTGCCTCTATGAATTTAAGTCACAAAAAGACATTAGAAGCCTCTTCTGGAACAGGCTGCAGCAGCTGCTGGTTTCAGAGGCAGGCAGTTGAAGTCTTTGGTGTGATGCTTTTGCATCTCTTGCCCTTCCTGCCATACAGAGCTCTTCCTAGAGCCATGAGGAACACAGTGAGAGGATAAAAGAAAGAGGAATCCAACTCAGAGGATAGTTTTCCAAATCTTAGTAAAAGACCGTCCTCTTGTTCATTACGTCTCTTCCTCGCTCAAATCTTCCTAGAGATGCAAAGTCCCTGTTTGCTCTGGGTCACTGGCATTGGAGTTTTCCTCTTGCTGAATAAAACCCTATTCATTTTATTGGGAGTTTATTAGTATATGAGGTCAAGACTCTTCCAGGAAAGAGAACAGCCCAATTTTGTGCAATGCCAGCTCTGTGCAAATTCATAATTCTAAGGCTAGTTTTGTACATTAACTCTTCACCTCCTTGATGGGTTTCTCTTCTGGGCTCCTTGTTTTCCTTGAAAAAGTCCCTGCCCTGCTGGCGTTTGCCTGCGGCACCAGAACAGCACCAGCTCTCTACAATATTGCCTGGACTGGCTTCCAATTCCACCCAGAGTCCTTCAACTTTGCTTCTGGTTTCTTTTTTTTTCTTCAGTCTGTTGTTGCCCGGTCTGTGGCAGTTCAGAACGTTCCCAGCTTCTTCGCTCAGTGGAGAGCCCTGCTCCTCCTCAAGACCTGCTCCGCAGCTGTGGCTTCTGGTTCCACCGCAGAGGCCCCATGGTGTGTGCAGTTCTCCAGCCCCCTTTTGTCTGTGGTGCCAGCATCACCATGTGGTGTTCTCCTGGTTGCTCTGGGAGTTCTGCATCTTGTTTCTTGAGACTACCACAAATTCAAGGAACGGGACTGTCTGTGGTACATCAGAGGAACCATAGGGAAGCCCCATTTTATTTAGGTGAAATGGTTTTCTCGGGAAGCTCACCCGGCAGCTGGGGGGTTTCTTTCTGTCCTGAGGTTTCCCTCTGGCACTGGTGATATTTCACACAAAAAAGGTACTTTACAAGATTTTTGACAGACTTGGGTTTTCCAAACTGGGATATGAATACAAAAATGAAAAAAAGTCCAAACTGGAACAAAAGCCAGAGGGTGTTCTCCCTGTTGTAGCTGGATGCTCTGCTTTTTACTTAAATAGTGTATGTAATACCTGGTTTTATTAGCCAGGTATTAGCCAGACCCCCTTGAAGGCTAGGGAAGTTTCTTCTTTGAAGAATTCACGAGATAAATAAGCAAATATTTAAAATAGCAAACCTCTAATCTGTTAGATGGTGCCCGCATGGGTCAGGAGCCCGGGGGTGGCAGCGTCATTCTGAGCCCTCCCCTGCAGCCCCTGCCCCGTGGTGGGTGGCGACTCCAGCAGTTGGAGTCTGCTGTTACCCGATCCTGCCAGTTTCATTTCAGCCAAAGCAACTGCCTGAAAAATACATCATCAAGAGATGAGCAGTGGTTTGTGCTTTGGTTGACCTTTAGGCCTCTTGCCATAGACCCGTGGAAGCATCTTGCACCTCTTTTTAATAGAATTGTTTTTCTGTTAGAAATAGTTGCACCCAGGAGTGTCATCCAGCTGAGGAGAGGGCATTTTTGGCCATGATCGTTGTGTTCAGTTTTCCCCCACCCCAGAGGATGTAGTGATTTTCAGCCGCAGACCAGAATGTTCTGTATCTTCCAATATCTATGACAGAAATCACCCCAGCTGATTTAGTACTGCTCTGCAATATTTTGTAGCCTACCCTCCAGTTCCAACTAATCTTCTCAGATATTGTTGCTGGTTTGTCGTTCTCTCTTTAGCAGTATTTTTGGCCAAACTGTATTTTTGGTCTTCTGCTTCTACTCTAAACTTGTCCTAAGAAAACCAGAAGCAATTTAAAGATCAATTGGCTAACTGGAGGAGCAGACCAAGGCACTGTTCAGAGGTCAGTAAAATCCAGCAGGATGTTAAGTCTATGAGGTGTCCATAGAAGATCCCTGTTCTTGCTGGAGAAGACAGCCATTTCTTGGTCAGAGCCCAGTAGACCTTTCACATTATTTTGCCTTATAGTCAGTGATTACTCTCTCATCCATAGCTTTCAAACACATGTTCATGTTCTTTTGCAGATTTTCTCTGATGGCAGCCTTGCAGCTGAAATAGGCTGCCAAGGATCGGATATCCCCGAGAGCAGAAATTTAACATCTCCGTAATCTCTGCATCCTTACCTGGGTGCCTGATAGCCCACAAAAATCCCACCAAAAGGATGCATTAGTGTATTAAGCTCAGTCAAGAGGCAAATTCCTTTGTCCTTCCAATTTCCCTTATGACTTCTGAAGAGAAGTCTTGGGACTTGTGGCACGCTGGCTTTATTGCAAATCATCACAGCCAATCTTCGCGCAAGTAGGTACCTTCTCCCAAGTTGACTCCTTGTGGTTCATTGAGCAGAATTTTCTGTTTCAGTCACCCGTTTGGGCAGCTGGAGAAGAGATGTGGAAACCAGCACTCCAGGCCCTGCTGGTGAATTTCTGGGGAAGGAGGGAATGAGCAGGTGTTAAAGAGAAGTGGTGAGAGAGAGCCAGAACCTTGCTGTAGGAGGTGGGAAACTAGTTGTAAGCAGTGGAGGACCTGATGTACTTCTGTCAGCAGGAACTGTGTTTCTGGTGGGTAGATAAATATTCTTGTGCTCAGCAGCAAGTGGGCAAACCCCCTTCTTGCTGCTGGTTTGGTGTCCTTAGTCCCTGCCATCCCCTGGGTGCACCAGCCCTCCAGTGACTCTGCTGTATCTTCTGCTGAGGACATGTGTGAGCCCTGCACGCAGGACAGCACCATGCTGTCTCGCAGCTCGAGGACTTGGTTTTTCACTTTGGTGTTTATAGCTCTGTTTTCTTTTTGTTTTCCTTCCCTTGCTATTTTTTTAACTGGTCACTACCCACTGCACCTGAATCTTTTCTACTGGGGCTGGGTGATGTCTTTTCTGGTTTTGGGTCCAGTTTCTGGGATCTGTCTGGTTTTAGGTTTGAAAGTGGTCCAGTCCACGGCATAATTTATCCTCTTGCTGTCGCTGCTGCCTGGGGCATAGCTTTCAGAGCTCTTGTTCCTGATATCAGAAGGTTTTGTTCTAACCTGCATTTGTGTTAAAAGGGCTGGAGAATTTTCTCCTGGAGGATTTGATGCAGTTCAAATTTGAGACCAACATGGAACTATTGAAAAAGAGATTTTACTTAAACCTCTACTACAAAAAACACTTTTTCTGTATGTGGCTTGTTTGGCCCTGTCAGTGACTACACACAGTAGAGTGACCAGGATGAGAGGAATAATACCTGAAGCTGTCAGACCTGTCCATTCCTGACTTAAATGGTGTCTTCAGGCTTTTGCCTTACCTCGTGTCTGCCTTCTCTACCATCTCCCATGTTCTTGGGGGAGTCTGTCTGTTGTAGCTCTGCAGTGTCCAAGACTCTGCTTTAGGTTCAGGTAGCAGATAGTCGTTTTGGCTCCTGTGCTGTTTGAGTGGTGGCTGCTTGTGACTTCAGTCACTTCTTGCTGTTTCTTCCTGTTTTTGCTGGTGGATGCTCATTCCTTCGCTGGTGAATTGGAAGGACTGGCCTGCACAGGCTCCCTGGTGCACTCCAGCTAAACAAAGCCATCTTTGCCAGCCTGGGCTGGCCCCAGCTCAGCGCTGTGCTCCATGTTGCTCCGGGTGATTTTCCCCTCCTCTTGGGTTTACCATTCTCCAGTTTCCAGCACTCTTGTATGAGACCTCCCAATCTGTCCTTGCCTTCACTCCCTGAGGCGGTGTTTGTTGGGAAGTCCATGGTGGCTTCTCAAGGTGTCCTTTTGCTCCTGTGTCTGTGTGGATGCTCTGCCCTATAGCCCGCCCACTGTCCTGGCGGTTCTCTGCCTGCCCTTTTTTTTCTCCCTGGTGAGGCTGTGTTTGGGAAAAGGGAGGAATCTTTGGGTTCAGTGTTGTTCTGGGCTGCCAATTAAAATCACCTCCTTCATACAAGGGATATTTCATGTGTTTTCCAGAGCTGGAGAAATACCAGCAGAGAACTCGGTATTGGAGGTGGGAGGAGATGCTGTTGGAGCATCCTGTGGAGATAGCTGTGATGGGATTGTGCAGTTGGAAAGGGAATGCTGAGGGGGGCTGGGGAGACTCCTGGATGACCAAGAAAGAGGATTTTTGGAGACAGATACAGAGTCATCCCAGAAGAGAGATTTGAGTTACAATATGGAAAAAAGCTCCTTTAGGTATTGCTTCTCACCAAAGAGGTGGACTTTTCAGAGCAGTGGATAGCATCTCACTGAGAGAATAAACTATTCCTACCATGGTGGCTTTGGCATCCATTGTATTCTTTGGAGGTCAGAACGATGGTATTGTCATTTCCCATAGTTAATGCTGTGCCGCCTGGAAGGAGATGTTCCATCTGCTTGGCCTTCAATGTCTCAGCAGGGGGTTCTTGAGCTTTATATGAAGTAGATGCAAGACAGAAATAATCAAACTCGTCAGGTTTCTTCAGAGACATGTCTGAACTTCTGTGAAGCAGACCTGAACCAGTGACCTAGAGGTGAAGCTTTTTAGTTTCATTAACAGTCCCTTGAGCTGTCTTCTCGCTCCATTTGTGACTCCAGAATCCCACCCGCTCGGTGGCATGGTGGGGTGGGGGTGGTACAGATCGGGGTGGTCTGGGCAAGGCTCTTGCCAGTTTGCCCAAGTACTCTAGAATTCTCTGGGAGGGAAAAGGGCACTATGGACATGACAATTACTGGTCTAAGCCAAACTAGAACTACTAGAACCGTAAGAATGAGTGGTGAAATACCAAAATATCAGGATACACCAAAGGTAAGGAAAATTATAGTGTTGATACTGTCCTCATTTCCTGTGGGTCATCACAAAATAGTCTTAAGGTACATAATCACACAGTGTTTCTCTCAGATGGTGGTAGCTGAATGGCCAGCCTTGAAAGTACCTTAATTTCCTTAGCCCTGTGATCATTAATGTGTGTGGTCTTGATGCCATCAGCAGCTGCTCACAGGGTGGCAGTGTTGCTGGGGGAGGGTGCTGGTATCTTGCAGAGTTTTTCTACAATCTCGAACAATTTTTATTTTGTGGATGACCAAGTAATTTTTGTCCTTGAGGAGGGTCCAGGCTACCTCTGTTGCATTGGACTTCTTGCGAAATAGCTTTTTTTTCTTCAGCATGAGCCACGGCTTCAGGACCACGATTTTCCTTCCCTGTGATTCCAGGAATGCATTAGTTAGTGCAATATGGCTAATAAGTCTGTAAAATCACATGAAAAAATGTGGATGATCTTTTCCATCCTTCATTTAACAAGCTTCATGTTTGAACACGTACAGTTTTCTCTTTTCAAACTTGTATTGTTCTTTCAAGCCCAAATGAGGCTTTTCTTTATATATAGTGTGTATATATATGTTGTGTGTATACACATAGCATATATATATAAAATATTTTTTACATAGTGTTCATGTTCCCTAGGCCAGTTTTAGGTAAAGAAATGTTAGTTTTAGGAGAAGAGCTCAGGGGACCGTTGCCCACCATTGGCATTACCAGAGCAACGTGTTCCCTTGGTTCTGCAATGGCCCCTTCTCACCACGCTGGAGGCATGGGGGAAGGAGCCTTCTTGTCTTCTGTGCTTATCTTAGAAATTTTAAACCTAACATTCCTTGTTATTCCTTAGATTTCAGAATGACCTTTGAGCCCCATCCAATCTGGCTAAGAACAGTGTGGGAATTTGTTTTGAAATGAAAGCCTGAATACATTGTTTTGCTGTAGTTTCAATGAAATCTCTGCTCTTTAATTTCATTCTGACATTTCATCTGAAAATGTTGATGCTCATGAGAGGACTGGGAATTTAATAGTCTGATTTAAATGGCTTTAGGGACTTTCACTTATATTTCATATTTGAGAACACAGCTTAATTCTCTAGAGTGTGTTTGAGCATGCCTTGGGGAGTGTCTGCTCAGCCCTGGGTTTGGGGTCCCTGGCGTGTTTCTCCAGGGGCGGGTCTGAGGATACAGTAACAGCATGTAAGTGATAAAGTCTCTGCCACTCTTCCTCTTTCAGAGAATTCGGTCGACAGTGGATGAAAAAGAACAGAAGCAGCTTCTGATGGACCTTGATGTAGTAATGCGAAGCAGTGACTGCCCGTATATTGTTCAGTTTTATGGCGCGCTCTTCAGAGAGGTGGGCACCCCAAACTTGCTTCATTCATAGCAGAGTTTGTTTTTTGCTTTTTTTTTTTTCTTTCTTTGCAGTTTCCAACTTGCAATAAGGAGGAGAAAGTGAAATTTTCGTTCAGTTTCTTAGCTCTCTGCTTTTAATCAAGGCCATTTAACCAGGAGACCCAGACGCCTGGGTGCTGCTGAGCACACACACACACGCCATTCCCATTTGTTGTTATGTCTCTCTGCGTACTTCAGCCTCTCCTTCTTTCCTTCACTCTTGGTAAGCTCCTGGTCCGTGTGTGCTGCCAGGCTGGGCACAGCTCAGCACTTTGACCCAAAGGTGGCTTCTGTCAGTGGCTGTGAGATGGGACCCATCAGAGAACCTGTGTCCCTGTCATGAAGGTGGCTGCTGTGACAGCAGCTCCCTTTGAGGGTGTCCGATGCGCGTGTGTCCGTAGCCAGGCTGTGTCAGAGACTCCCAGCTGACACATGCCTGCCTTGTAGTGGTTTGTACCCACAGATACCTAAGAAAACAAGGGCAACCACACTGGGTTGGACCAAAACTCCTGATGGGGTGTTCTGTCTCTGGCAGTGGCCCCCAGGATGTGCTTGGAGAAATACATGTGATGCTTTCCTGCAGCCTTCAGTCATAGCTGAGTGTCCGGTCTGTGTGCTCAGTGATCCTTGCTGGATTTCTTTTCCATGGAAGTGTTCAGTTTGCCCCTAAATACATTTTGCATCTGTTTTGCTCTGAAAGGCACTTCCCTTGGTTGTCCACCCCTCCTTTGAAGGCCATCACCTTGATTCATTTTGAATTTTCATCCTGCTGTTTTGTGGCGTGCTCTGATACCTCCCCTAGTTTTTGTATTTGAAGGTTTATCAATCTTCTCCAGGCCACTGAGGATCTTATGGATAGTTGCCATATTCCCTCTCTGTCATGTCTTACCCAGGCTGATAATTGCCAGCCTGTGTCATACACAGAACCCCTTCCAGACCCTTGTTCATCTTTCTTGCTATTCTCTGCATATTACCAGTTCTATGCTGTCCTTTTGCAACAGAGATCAGAATTGCTTGACTGTTCTTGAAAAGAGCAGAATCTGCAATAGCTGACTTGGAGGCTGGAATTTTGCTTGGCCCTTCTATGCACGTAGATACCATGTGCCAAGCGGAGCCTGTTTAGTGCAGACACAAGGAGAGGGTTATAGCACTGGGTTCGAAGTGTTTGGTCCATTTGCAAGAACAGGAGCTTTGGAGAAGATGAATGTCAAAACCTGGTTACTCATCCCTGTCATCCAGAGCAGCAGCTCCTCTGTGGGGGTGGACTATTCCTCTCCAGTGGTTGACCTGCTGTTGAAGTTGGCACAATATAGGATGGCAGAGGTGTCCCCTTGCCTGTTACCCACTACTTCAGCACGTGGACTCCAGGGGAAAAAAGGGAAGTAGAGACCCACTGGCCACGAGTTGTCTTTGCATATTATTGGGCATAGCAGCCCGTGCAGAGTCTTTTGGGGCTTTACTGGGGGACCTGTTAGAGAAAGGCCATCAATATTAGAGTTTAAGCCCAAAGCTGGGACTGAATATTCAATTCCTGCTTCTAGAGAGTCTGCCTCTGTAATTTTCACAGATCCTCTGGCTTTCAATCTCAGCCTCTAAAATAAGAATAATAATCCTTCCTTTTCCCATGCTCCACTTTTTTCTGTTTAAACATGAAGCTGTTCTGGGCGAGGAGATGTTGTCCATGTGCACACAGGACAGGCTGCTACCAAGTGTGGAGCCTCAGCTGAAAATTTCCTGCTTTGCTGGTGTACAAATGATATGGCTGTCAAGGTGTGTTGTGAGGAAAAGTCTCTGGGCAAGACAGTATCTTGCCAGATGCCGATGAGCAACATGTTCAGAACTGTGTGAGCCTGTCACCTCTGCAGCTCCAGGCACATCCCAGGGTGTAAGTGTAAATACATACATAGTACGAAAACCTACCTTGAGCAGCATCCAAATGCCAGCCTGGCTTCTGCTGCTTCCTTTGTCTTGTCCAAAAATCTTCTCCTCCTACAGCCAGGCAGAGCTCCTTGGGTGCTCCATCTGGGAAAGGTTTCAGTAAGGTCACTCTGGGTTATACCGTGTTAGTCCCTGGAATTCCCTTTTCCACCCACCCTCAGCATCGGTGGTGTTTGCTTCTAAGACAAAAGCCTCCTTCCCCCCTCCTCGGCCCTGTCCAGCCAAGGGGACCTTCCAAGTCACATACCTCAGAGGCACACAGGGTGAGCTGGTATGCTTGGATAAGGGTTTCAGTCTTGTCCTATTAATTACATGTTCTAATATTAATTACATCTTTTAAAGCTAGGAAGCTGTGGCAGCAGGGAAGCACAGAAAGGAGTAAAAGAACTTCACCAGTATGTTAGAACCTGTCTCACTGCCCCACTCTGCTGCCTCTGTTCCCAAATAGCTGAACGATCCAGGTCACTGCTGCACCATCCCCCATGGATGTAACATGGGACGTTACTAAAGACTAAACTTCTCTCAGGAAGTCCTACAGCAAAACATGTATAAACAAAGCTCTTTGTTCTAGTGTTTCAACGTGAAAAGTAAGGAAATCAGTTCTAAAAAGCAGATCCTCTTGGGACCACTTGCTCTGAGCCAGGATTCAGATTCTCCAGGGATGGATGAAGCTACAGATAGGAAGTCTTATTCTGCCTTCTCCTAAAAGGTGAAAGACTTCAATTTGAGCATCTTTGGAGGAGCTGGATCACTGAGGAGGTGGCTCTCACAATGAGGTGATTAGCAGGAAGACAGCAGCAGGCTCAGGAGTGGCGCAGGGCAGTGGGACTGTAGGGAAGGCAGGTGCCTCTCTGGAAGGGTGAGCTGTTGATGGGGAGAACCAGAGCTAAGCTCCTGGTTCCTGACAGCCAGGGGAGTGGGAGAACTGAACCAAATTGGACAGAACTGTTTAAGGATTTATTTTGAAGACAGACAAATATCCCAACTTGAAGTTAGGAAAGTAACTGTAAACAGACGAGTTACTGTTGCAGCCTCTGTGACTATGAAAAGTTTGATTTGAAAAGGCAAAAAAGACTACACAAATTTTTTTTTTGCCAAGTTTTATTCTGTCTCAGTTGTTCAGCAAGCTGCTTCTGATAGGAAAGGTCTTCTCTGGGAGCTGGCTCTTCCTGTCCCTCAGCAGCCAGCATCTTAACACACGTTATTTGCTTCTTGTTATTTAATCATATGGGACATCCTTCTGTTATTATGTATGTCTGTGTATATCATGCAATGTGTAACCATGCAAAAACTACAAGTTGGTTGCTGGGAATGGGACTGGGTGCTTTATTGGCACCCATTAGATAACATTAAGTTGCCTGTATATTGAAACAGCAACAAAGCAGAAAAAGTAGAAGATGGCATTTCAGCCTGTACATGGAGTAAGTGGCTTCATTGCACTGGTGCAAGATAGTGCATCTGCTGGGGTCAAGTTCTCCATGGAACAGCATCTGCTTAATCCTGCTCCCATTGGTGAAGCCACAACCTTCATGTCACCATGTTAAACTTCCCCATGATATTACAGCATTCTTCATTCCGCTGGTGCAGCTGTTGAGCTCTATTACTTGGTTCTCCAACAATCCTCAGTAGAAAAATAAATCAACCTTTTTTTTTTTTTCAGCAACAGAAACAATCCTGGAGCACTGTCATCGTATGGCAGTTGAAATGGTTTTCATGTCCACAGACTGACATGCATCTAGTAAAGGCTGGAGAATTAAGAGAATCAGAAAGAGAAAGGTCTGGAGGAAAGTGCAGATTGGCTAGTGATGCCGCAGGCTATAGGAGGGATTCAGTGGCTGATGAATCATAAAATCCGTTGAATTGTAGAATGGTTTGGGTTGGAAGGGACCTTTTAAGATCATTGAGTCCCACCCCCTGCCCTGGGCAGGGACACCTCCCATCAGACCAGGTTGCCCAAAGCTCTGTCCACCCTGGCCTTAACCCCTCCAGGGATGGGGCAGCCACAGCCTCTGCTGAAAGCTTTACAGCTAATGTAGTTTGAGACCTGTAAGGTCAGGAACATTTGAGTGGATATGGCCACACTAATTGCTTTTTCAAAGTAACTGATCCTGTTACTTTTTTTTCTCAAGAGGGGAAAAAAGCCTTGTTTAACTTGGCGTATGAGCAGTGACTCTTACACAGTGTGAGCGTAGCCCAGCCAAGTTTAAGCAGACAAGCTCAATAGTTGATAAAATTATTCAATGAAAAATTTATAGCAAGTTGCAAAACCTGCCTGGGAAGCCTGGCAAATTAGCCTGTGGGGAGCTTCTGCTGATAGGAGAGAAGAACTGGTATGGATGTGTCAGTAGCACAGTTGGTGTGAGCTGTGGACACGTCCTTGGTCAGTTGATAGAAGATGTTTGCTGTCCTTGCTATTGATGCACAACACCCTATTTCTATGGAAGTCTTCAGCTGCCTTGGCATTACTCAAGGTATCTGTCCCTATGATCAGTCCCCAGTCTATAGGAGGAGTGTTGTGTGTCACGTAAGGATATGTGAAAGTGATGACATTCTTCATGTCCTCTCAGTGCTGTAGATGCAACCTGCATAGAAACTTGGCCACTCCCTGCAGTGCGCTGATTTGAAACCTTCAGTGTAGGTATCACAGAAGGGTTGAAGTTGGCAGGGACATCTGGAGTTCACCTTGTCCAACTCCCATGCCAAAGCAGGACCACCTAGGGTCACTTGCCCAGCACCATGTCCAAACAGCTTTTTGTGTATCTCCAGGGATGGAGAGTCCGCAGCTTCTGTGGGCATCCTGTGCCACTGCTCAGACGCCTTCTGTTGTGGTTTAGCCCAGCAGGGAGTGAGTGAACACCACACTTCCTCCCCCAGTGGGAGAGAAAGTTGGAAAAATGGTAAAACTTGTGAGCTGAGATAAAGGCAGTTCAGTAGGACAGAAAAGGAAGAGAAAATAGTAATAATGATCAAAGAACATACAAAACAAGTGATACTCAGTGCAGTTGCTCACCACCTGCTGACTGATGCCTAGCTATTCCCTGAGCAGTGACTGCCACCCACCTGGTCAACTGCATCCCAGCTTTATGCGCTGAGCGTGATGTTGCATGGTCTGGAATGTCCATAGAATCATAGAATTGTCTGGGTTTGAAGGCACTTTTCAGATCATCAAATCCAACCATTAACCTGGCACTGCCAAGTTACCACTAACCCATGTCCCACAGCACCACGTCTGCACGGCTTTAAATACCTCCAGAGATGATGACTCCATTACTTCCCTGGGCAACCTCTTCCAAAGCTTGACAACCCTTTCTGTGAATTTTTTTTCCCCAATATCCATCCTAAACTTCCCCTGGAACAACTTGAGGCCGTTTCTTCTTGTCCCTTTGGTCATTTGGGGGTCAGCTGTCCTATCTGTGTCCCCTCCCAACTTCTTGTGCACCCCCAGCCTGTTCACTGGTGGGATGGTGTGAGAAGCAGAAAAGACCTTGACGTTGTGTAAGCACTGGTCAGCAGCAACTAGAACATCCTTGTGTCATCAACGCCATTTCCGGCACAAATCCAAAGCACAGCCCCATACTAGCGACTGGAAGAGGCTGCCCAGGGAGGGTGTGGAGTCCCCTTCTCTGGAGACCTTCAGGCCCCACCTGGATGCAGCCCTGAGTGATGTGCTCTGGGCAATCCTGCTTCAGCAGGGGAGTTGGACTGGATGGTCTCTAAAGATCCCTTCCAGCTCTGACAACTCCGTGATTACTTGATTTGCTGTTACTGAAGTGGCAGCACCTGTGACGCTGGTGGCAGCTGGGACACTTGCTGGATGTGTGCTCTGTGTGTGGCTGACACAGCCTTGTGGGTGTGTGACAGCCCCAGACCGTGCTGGGTGGCCTGTGGCCTCTGCTGATGCTGGCATGCGGTGTGTGGCAGCACCTTTTCTCCAGCTAAAGCAAGTGCTTGGACTTCTTAGCAGATGCAGTGCCTTGGCTTGTGTGTCACAGGAGGTCATTCTGAGTAGTCAGAAAAGCCCTTTTTAGCCTTAAAGCCTGGAGCTCTTCAAGTTTTTTTGCTGTCTACATGTAACTCAAGACCTGCTCCTGGTTCTCAGGGGCTTGCTTCAAATAGGAGTGACTTGGGTGAGCAGGATGGGAGCCCGGAGCTTTCCTGTTCCTCCAGCGTGTCCATGCCATTGGGTTTTTCCTAGTTTCATTCCCAAGTATTAACATACAGTTTGGTTGGTTTGCTTTTTGACTGTCTCTCTACCTTCTGTAGGATAATTACATGGGGAAGTTTCTCCTCTATTTGTTGCTTCTCTATCCCAAGAGCATGCAGTTTTACTGGAGAAGTGCCCCATGCTCTCAGCCACCCTGGCAGCCCAGGGCTGCTCCAGCTGCTGCTCCCATAACGGTGGTTTGGGTGCTGTGTGGTCAGGGTGGGACAACCCGACTAACCCACTCCATTCTGCACAGACCTTTGGCCAGCTAATGCAGTTTTAAAGCTCAGTATAATGCAGCTTGTCAATGGTGGGTGCGAGTACCTCGCTTCTGGGGAGGACAGGCCTAGTTTCTTGTGTTTCAGTCTGTCTGGCATTGAAGAGTTGCTTGAAGTTCATGAGAGCCTACAGATACAGGTCACACAAAGCCTTCTGACAGTCAAAAGTTCAAAACAATGTAAATAACTAAGATCAATCCATGGCTAAGCTGTTCATCACCACATGCTAAACAAATGCTAAAATAAAAGATTAAGTCCTTTTGTAAGCCTTCTTTGTAGGGATCCGTTCCTTATCTGCAGCAAGTCCATAGTGGGCGGGTAAATTTACAGATGTCAGGAGATAATTTGATAAAAAGTTGTGTTATTCTTCTATGATAACTAAGCTTAGCTTGGTTTAACACAGATACTAGAATGTTTTACAATTTTCTACATTTAAATAGTGTAAATACAAAACAGAAATCAACAAACCTTTTCATATACTTAATTATTTTTTTTTTAATTTTCTCTTGCTTAAAAGATATTTCTGAATGTGGTTTGAAAAGTCCTCTGTCTTCTGCAGGGTTGTCATAAACCGCAAGGGATTTTTTAGTCTTGCTTTGCATGCCCACATCTCCCTGTGCCTTTAGCCTTCAGGAGGACCAGGTAGTTTTTGAGAATTGGATTCATCTAGGTGTAGCCATCTAAAATGTAATGTCAATTCTGAGCTGCTTGGACAGATTCTTCTGCAGGTGGATGGAGTGGGTGGGGGGGTACATGTAGGGGTGAGTCTTGCATTGCTCAAATGAATCAAGATCAATTCCGTCCTTCCTGTCCCATGCATGTTGCAGTTCAGGAGTGTTACTGGGTTCAGAGGATCTCTTTACGTGCTCTGGATATTAGTTTCTTGTTTTAGCCTAGCAGTAACACAAATTCTTTTCTCTTTCCAGGGTGACTGTTGGATCTGTATGGAGCTCATGTCTACCTCGTTTGATAAGTTTTACAAATATGTATATAGTGTATTAGATGATGTTATTCCAGAAGAAATCTTAGGCAAAATCACTTTAGCTGTGAGTATTTTGTTAATTTTTTTTAATGTTTTTGAAGCTAATGTGAAAAGTTCAGATCTCTTCCACTCGCGTGTGAGAAAGCTGGTTGGTCTGCCCGCAGCAGAACTGCTATTCTGCTGCACCACGGTTTTAATGGTCCTCGAGTATAGTCTTGACTATCCCATAGTGTATTGCATGATGGAAAAGCAGATCCTGGGGTTTGTAATCAGTTCATAAAGACACCCCAGGACCAGCTTCCTGCTCTGCCTGCTTGAGCATCAGTGCTGCAACGTAGGCACCAGCCCCTCCTCAGGGACAGCTTCATGTGTGCTGGTGGTGGCATCAGTGAAAGCTGGGCACAGGTGACCTCATCCCAAGGAAAGTGCCTAAAATGAATCAGTTGTCCCCTCTTCCCTTGTTTGTTGATTTGTTTGTAAAGAGAAGAAGGGATTGGGGATTTATAGCCAGGACACGTGAACCCCATCAAACCATTAAAGAGCAAGGGTCTGGTCTCAATAAGTTGCGGGCCCTCTCCCTGGAGTCCATGGGGAGAGATGGGTGCCTCTGGGTGGGAGCTGAGTTCCCATCTCATGATGCCTCAGATGGTGAAGTGAGATGAAGGTCACCCCAAGGTATCTGAGTACAGCCCTGCTACACAGACCCTGCCTCCCTTTCAGAAGCCCTGTAAAATTATCCTTGGTTGTGCCAAAATGAACTGTTAGTTGTCTAAACATAAGGGCATGCTTTGGCCCTGCAAAACAAACATTTGCTTTTGGGCTCTTGAGGAAGGTATATTGAAAGGTATCCCATAACCTCTGTCCTGCTGCTGCCTGTGAAAGTCTGCCAAGTCCATTAGATCTCTGCAGGGGATGCTGTGCCAGTCCAGTCCAGAGAGGCCTCTGGTGGCCTTGTGTGAAGGCTCTGTAAAGTACAGATGGGTCTTCAACAGGTGGAGAACCTGGTTGATGTTTTCTTGAGTTAACCTGAAAGTCCTGGCCCAATAAAAAGTCAAGGCCTTGCCCAGATGAATTACTTCAGAGAGGCTGCTGGAAGATGAAAGGCTGCAGAAGAGAAGCACCGTTGTGGAGTAACAGGGGAAAACGTGAGTGAATGTTGGAGCCATGTTGGTGAGAGATGGAGGAACTGCCTCTGCATTGGCTTCAGCACGTGAATGGCAGGGTGAGCTGGTCCTGAGCCCTCAGAGACAGGGGAAGCTGGAAAGGATATGGGCAAATTCTGCTCAGTGCCTGATCTTGGGAGAAAACCATCTTCTTTCTTCTTAGGGGAATCTTTATAATATGTTGAGCCTACCTGGACCTGCTGCCACTTCTTACAGCCAACAGGCTGCCTTGCCCACTCCTGCACTGTCACGTATTTAGGAGTTTATGACCAAGACTGAAAATCCTATCAAAGGCTGATGGCTGTTCTGCGTCTTCTTACCACCAACCAACTCAGTGTATTACTGTCCAAAGCAAGACTTGAGACATAGACAAGGGATGGTTTGAAGGTCTCTCCTAGAGTATACTGCTTGGAGTTATATGTAGTTCTGTGGGGGGAAGAAAAGGAGTTCCTTTTAGGGTTTTCAGGGTGTTAGAGACATGCTGGCCTATTTCAGCTTAGACCTTGCAAGATGTTTTCCTGATGAAAATTTCTGGGTCAGGGACTTGACATGAGTTTTCGAGCTCTCAAAGGAAGTTTCTCTGCTTACTCTGTGCTGACAGCACTCTGTGAAAGTGGATCAAGGCTTTAACTCCTAGCCAGGGAAGTGGCCACTTTGATTGCTTCTGACCTGGGAGTGAAGGATTGGTGGACCAACTAATCTCAAATTTTCCAGACCTGATACCCCCAACAGATCTGAGGATGTGAAGCCCAGATGTGCAGTGTGGGAAGTTGTAGGCTGCTCTCCTTCCTTCACATTGCACCTGAAGGCAGCCCAGCCCCAAAAGTTCCTGAGTGTGGTCCTCTGCACAGGCTGCCTTTAGGACCCAAGGCAGCTTCTGACTAGATCTTGTGGTCTGGAGTTCATTTCTGTCCACTTTTCCTAGAAAACAAATGAGGAATGACATTTAATAACTCTGGTATGAGAGCATGCCCTGAGTATCTTAGAACTTAATGGCATCCAAGTCCAGAAGGTCTATGTGTGCACTGCCCCGATAGCCCCATCATATGCAGGTGGGGTCTGTGCTGCAGCTCCCAGCTCCCCCAACCACCTGAAATTCATCCTAGAGCTCTTTTACTCCAGGACAAAGAGGTGTGAGCTTCCGCTTCACCCATGTGAGGGTTGGAATAGAAGCTTCTGGCACGGTCAGCTGGCATTTAACCCAACATTCAGTCACTATGACAAACAGACTTTCTTTTGCTGGAGCTAAGATGCGAAGAGGCCAGCCAGTCTCACTCCTCTACAGACCTGCCTGAAATTTTCAGGGTTTTTTAAAATCATCCCGTCAAATCACGCTCCCTTAGTCTCTCTCCCAATTGATGGCGAATGGCTAAATCAAAACAGCCTCCTCTGCAGCTCCTCACACTGCTGCTACTCAGGCGGTGGAATGGGAACAGTGTTACCTACTGAAAAAGTACAGCCCAGGGCTTGAAATAAAACAATTAATTATCAGAAATTGCTTGACTCTTGCTCCCCTCTCCCACAGTGTGATCTTCCCAGGTTACAGCAAGTGCTATGTATTTACTTAAGCACGTGCCCTCTCCTGTATCACCTTCTGTTTGCAGGAAAGATTGTGAGAAAAAATGCCTTGATGGCATATTACAGATTGATATCTCAACATATTAAATGCTCTGCCCCTGTTCTTGGAGCTCCAAAAGTTTAATGATCACAGAAATCTTCTGACATTTGCTTATTTTTCATCTGGTTTTCTTTCCTAGACTGTGAAAGCACTAAACCACTTAAAAGAAAACTTGAAAATCATTCACAGAGGTGAGTTCATGCCTTTTCTTCTTGGCTACAAAAATACTTGCAAGCATTTTAAGCGGCCTTTGCTTCAAGTCACAGTGTAGTTAGCGCAGGTACTGCCACCAGTGTGAGCGCAAGTTTTGCACCAGTGTGTCCCCAGTGGCTGTTGCGTTGCCCCTTCAGTCTGTGCTTTTCCATAAAATTGTGATTTTGGGGTTGTTGGGTGTCCACCTCTGCCTCTGGGCATGCGGCCTCTTTGGTGCTGGCTCCATCTCCTGCTCCCACTTAGAATCTTCAGCACTGGGGAGGGCATCCCCTTGACCACCCCATGCCAAGGGCACGGCTGCTGTGAGGCACATTGTCCACAGATGCTTTTTCGGACATTGAACCCTCCAGCAGTGACTTACCTTTTTAAATTTCTTTCCCTCACAGACATCAAACCTTCCAATATCCTTCTGGACAGAAATGGGAATATTAAACTCTGTGACTTCGGCATTAGCGGACAGCTCGTGGACTCCATTGCCAAGACACGCGACGCAGGGTGCCGGCCGTACATGGCGGTGAGTGGGATGTCCCTGGGCTCCGGCTGCTGCCTGTGGGGCCGTGCCTTTCCTGACTCATGTGGGTGTCAGCCTCCTCCTGTGGGACGAGTACCCCTTTCCCAGATGAAGCTGAGCTCTGGATTGAGCGCTGCTGCTGGCAGTGTCAGCAAAGGCACCCGGGGTGCGACAAAGTGACCAAATTACCTTTTTTTGCCTGGGTCCCTGCACTTGTGGCGATGGCACTGCTCTTTGCCAGCAGCACCTGCTCACACTGCAGCCCAAACAGGCAGGGAGCAGGGGTTTTCTTGCTCTGTAAGAAATCCTTTTGCCACGGTAAGATTATGTCACGGGAGTTACTGCAGAGCAGAATTATAGTGATTTTGCAACCACTTCAATTCCAAAGTATGCCATAACTTCCATGCAGAAGAATGTGGCTCTGGAGCAGTGGCAGCAGAGCAGCTGTGGGGAAATGGCTCGGGCTGAGCCGTGGCTCCAGGGAGTCTGTTCTGCCTGTTTGCTTCCTTCTCCCTCCCAGGGAAAAAGCTGTGGTGTCTGAGGGTTTTAAACACTTCTGTGCATCGGGCTGCCTTGAAAATGCATCTCTTGGTTTCACGTGAGCTGGGGGAGCCTTTCACAAAGCTGTTTCTGTTGCTGTCAATGGAACTTTAATTTCACAGAATCACAGAATTGTTATGGTTGGAAAGGACCTCTGAGATCACAAAGTCCAAACACAAACAAAACCACAACCCACTCTCTACAATCTCGGCCACTAGAGCATGCCCTGCAGTGCCACATCTACACCTTTCTTAAAGACCTCCAGGGATGGTGACTCCACCACCTCCCTGGGCAGGCTGTTCAGGGCCTGATCACTCTCTCAGTAAAATCATTCTTCCTAAGATCTAATCTGAACCTCCCCTGCTGCAACTTCAGACCATTTCTTCTGGTCCTGTCGTTATTCCCTTGGGAGAAGAGGCCAACATCCACTTCTCTACACCCTCCTTTTAGGTAGTTGTAGAGGGCAAGGAGGTCTCCCCTCCTCTTCTCCAAACTAAACATGCCCAGTTCCCTCGTCCTCTCTTCATAGGATTTGTTCTCTAAACCCCTCACCGGCTTTGTAGCTCTCCTCTGGACGTGCTCCAGCACCTCAATGTCCTTCTTGTAGTGAGGGGCCCAGAACTGAACACAGCACTTGAGGTGAAGCCTCACCAGTGCTGAGTACAGAGGCACCATCATTTCCCTGCTTCCCTACTCCTGCTGGCCATGCTATTCCTGATACAAGCCAGGATGCTGTTGGCCTTCTTGGCCACCTGGGCACACTGCTGGCTCATGTTCAGCCGGTTGTCTACCAGCACCCCCAGGTGCCAGCAGGTTTTTGCCTTGGACACCACAGTCAGAATAAAGCCATGTGAGAGCCATTCCTGCATGTGGCACCACACCATAAAAAGAGAGAGATTTTCCTTTTTTGTTTCTTTGGTGGTAGAGAACGGAGTTAAAAAACCAGTATTTTTCAGCATATAGAGCCATAACATAAGTAATGACAATTAAACACTGGGTGGAAAGCTGGGCAGTTTTTCGGCCACTCTTCCCCAAGCCTGTAGCGCTGCCTGGAGTTGGTGTGACCGAAACGCAGAACCCAGCACTTGGCCTTATTGAACCTCATCTCATTGGCCTTGGCCTATTGATCCAACCTGTCCAGGTCCCTCTGCAGAGCCTTCCTACCCTCAGGCAGATCAACACTCCCTCCTAGTCTGGTGTCATCTGCAAACTTCCTGAGGGTGCGCTTGATCCTCTCAGTGCAGGGGAATCCCCAGTTCAGTGGCTGTGTTTAATTGTCATTACTTATGTTATGGCTCTATATGCTGAAAAATACTGGTTTTTTAACTCCGTTCTCTACCACCAAAGAAACAAAAAAGGAAAATCTCTCTCTTTTATGGTGTGGTGCCACGTGCCAGGGAATGGCTCTCACGTGGCTTTTTTCTGATGGTGGTGTCCAAGGCAAAACCTGCCTGCCCGAATCCTGAGCTGGGCAAACACAGTTTTTGAGGTTTAGAGCATTTGACCTTTACAATTCACTGTCCTCATAGCAGAGCGAGTTACAAAACGAGCTGGAAAGAAGAGTACAGAAGAGGTCCATTACTGGAGACCAGTGCTGTGGTACAGCAAAGTGTGTGGGAGCCCCCAGGCTATGCTGGTTTCAATGAAGACATTGTGAGGCTGGATGTGGGCAGGGCCTGTCTCTGCTCTGAGCTCTTCTGACCAGTGTGTCCAGGTCCCTGCAGGGAAGAGGATGTTCCGAGCTGCCCAGTCGTTGGGACACAGGGTGCTGAGGGCAGCAGCAGGGGGGGAATGCCTGAGAGGGCTGAGCTGGTCTCACCCCAGTCTGAGTGTTTGCGTGTCAGACCACAGGCACTTCCCATCACATCCCTCCGTGGAGTTACGGCTGTTGATGACTTTTCCCTCTCCTCTGAGGTATGCACTGGGTCTGTAAATAGGGCTCTTGAAAAATTGCTCTCTCCTTTCCCCTCTCCCAAGTTCAGTAGGCTATAATTACAGGAATTAATGTTTCTACTTTTCCTTAAAACTGTGGGTAGAGGGTTAGCTTTGTACAGGCTGTTGGTTTAGTCACGACAGTGTGTCTGGAAATAGCTGCACTGCTTCATTTCCCCTGGGACTTGGGTGAGTGGGCGCTTCTGATAGCCCCTTGTCTTTCCTCCCTGTCTGTGCATATCCACCCTGCTCTCTTTGCATCTCCATCACCAGCTCCACACTCTGCTGGACTTGTAACTGAGCAAAAGTGTTTCAGTTTAGTTTGTGATTTTAAGAGCCTTGGCATGGTATAGGGTTCGTGGGACAAGCCAGTAGCTGGCAAGTGGTGTGGGAGATGGCTGGCCTCTTCCCTTCTTCTCTCCGGGCTCAGTGACTCCTCTCCAAGTACATGAGCTTTTCCACGTACTGAAAAGCCTGGGGAATGGGGGATGTCCTCACATCTGGCACGTCTGCCAGCTCTTCCTCCAAGCCAGGGGAGGCTGATGCCTGAGTGGTGCTGTTATCAAACCTGAACATAGTTGTGAGGGAATTAGGCCAGTTACACTCCTTTCAAAAGGATGTTGTCTTTTTTTTTTGGTGTTGTTGAAAATAGGCAACCATTTTTGGTACAAAACAATGTGATTATATTCAGCCAGCGAGGGTCTGACAAGGGCTGCTAGATGATGCTCCCAGACGGTGCAAGCATCTTGCTCTGCAAAGCCTACTTGGCCTGTGGCACTTGCAGTAATTCTTGTAGCACTTGCCCACCGAAGGAACCTGATAACGCCGTGTTCACTGGAACTGGGTCTTCAAATAGCTATTGATAACAATAACGTTGGATGTTGGCCAGCGTGACCGCGAGCAGCCTGATGAGGCAGCAGGAGCCACGTCCAGCTGCTGAGCCAGCGCTGCAGGGTTTAACCAAAATTGTAGGAGCCGTCACAGAAAGCACATACTGGCCTTGGAGCTGCTGGTGCTGGAGGTGGTATTTTGCTTTTGGCTTTGAATTCCCCTGTGATTGTGCTATTCAAGCACATGTCAGTGCCTTGTGTTTTCTGAAAGAAAGGCAGGAAGGACTGAGGCAGTGGTCTGGGCTGCGTGTGAGTGCCCTGAGACCCCTGCCCGGCTCGGTGCTGGGGGTTTGCTCTGGCTGAGGGGTGGCAGCCTTAAACCTGTGATGGGGCTGAGATGGTCCCCACCTGGGCCCTGGCCCTCTCTGGTGATCCTGGGGAGGGATGGGGCAGTGGCGGGTGCTGCTGGTTGGGGTGGGAGCCATGTGCTGTGCTGGATCTGGCGGTCCTTGTGGCATTACTGCCTCTGCTGTTGGAATGCTCTGGGGTACTCAGGTCCTGTGTCAGAGGAGGGATGAGACTGGAAATGCCTGGTTTAGTGAGGGGAGGACTGACCCAGCCAGCCTGAGGACAGATGTTCTGCCCTGCCCTGCCCTGCCCTGCTCCTTTGGGACCTCTCTAGGGGCAGAGTTCAATGGTGACACACACATCCTTGGTCCCTCTGATCCTTCTCCTGGGTCACCTGGGAGCTGCAAGCTGTGGCTGTGCCCAGGTGCCAGGGCACTGCCCTGCTTCAACCCCATCACCTGGGCTCCCTGCGGGGCAGATGCTGCTGAGGAGCTCTTGAGATGAGGGAGTGTTACTGTTTACCTAACCCCAACAATTTAATGCTGTTTAGACAGGTTCGGGTGCGTGTAACTTCATCTCTGGGCACCTCTCTCAGTTCCCTCTCTCTGCTGCATCAGAGACTCCTCTAGGATCAGAAGCCGTCCCATTGACTGCTTCCTGCTGGATTCCTTTCCTTTTTAGCATGTGTTCGGTTGGGTTTTAAAGCCTAATAGTAAGGAAAAATAACTGGATTTCCTGCAATTCAGTCTTTCGTTGTTACATCAAGGACTGCTAGAGCATTCCCACCAAAATTGCAGGTCCTCGGTGAGGTTCTGTGGCAAAGTTACTTCATGGGTCTGCAATGATGCCTTACAGCCCCCCAAAACTGCTGCCTTGCCAGAGCCTGGTCCTGTTAATAAGAACAAGTAAAGTTCTTGGAAGCAGTGACAGGGATGGCATTGAGGGGATGCATGAGCTCTGGCTACTCAAGCGTGGCCTTCCTGAAAGAGCACCTGAAGGAGAAGCCCTTCAAAGATTCTGTCCTGCATTAAAGATGTCTTTTCAAGCACTGGAGGATCTACCTGTAGTAGTAGTGCCCAGGAAGTTGTCCTCATCATTAATTACAATCCTAACACCACCTTTTTTTTAATGTATTGCTTTAATGAGTGGCCATGGGCTCTTGTTTGTACTTTGTTTGCAGAATTAGGGCACACTTAATCCTTGCCACAGCTTCTTTCCCCGGTAGGTGCTTTCTGACTCTGATGTGGTCACCTTTTAAGCTTTCCTTTGTGGAGATTAGTGACTGAGCAGCTTACGGTCTCAAGGCAGATTGGATTGTATTTTATGGCTGTGCTATAACCTCCCCCCACCCCAGTTTTTACAAATGTGGACCCTGAAATTTAGCAAACTTTGAGTGTTTCTTTCACTTGCAGAGTATATAACAAGAGCAGCCATTCCTCATGTGTTGCCCAGCTTTTAATGGTGATGGTCCTCAGGGAGCACTGCTGTCCTTTTCCAGGAGCCTGTCTGTCACCCCAGGTCCTGCTCTGTCTGTGTCTGGTCGAGTGAGTCAGCATCCAGCCCCAATTGCCAAATGTTCCCATCACACCAGTTCTTCAGGAAGCCTTATTTATTACCATAGCAATATTTTTACAATGTGGAGAATTTAGCAACACTAATTTCATATTTTCATGGATATTATTAGCTGTAGGCCGAGGAAATACAAGGCTGAGGTCCTGTTATAGATCCTTTTCCCATGCAATAGAGACCTTTTAACCGCAGTTACTCTGAACTCCATCAGTGAAGCCATTTACTAAAGCAAATTACTGCTGCTTGATGTCGTGACAGCCCAGATGATGTCTTGCCCTGCTCTAAATTTATTACAGCCACACATTTACTTTCTTTTTAACAAGATGAAGGAGGCCAGCAAGAACAAGCTGTGCCAAGCCCAATGGGACCTTGTTGCCTTCATTAATGTTCCTGCCAATCGTTCTGTGCCTCGCAAGTGTCCCCCATCCACCAGTCCATCGCTTTCCTGGGATCTTCCTGCTATTGAGAAGGAGGAATTAAACGCTGTGGGGAAAACCAGCTGGGAGGGGATGGAAATCCCATGTGAACGGAAACCAGCGTCACCACCTGGAAAACGCTGCTGGAGAAGTTTTTAAATGAAACATTCTCTCAGAGTAAATATGGAAAGGAAATAGGAGGGGAGGAAAAGCCATTCTCCAGAAACATGATCTCTGCTGATAATCTCTGTGCAGCCACTGGCTCTGTGGCTGACCTGGGTGAGGGGGGAGGGACAGGAAATCAAAGAACAGAGGGGATTTTGGAAGGAATGAATACAGAAGTCCAAGCAGGGATGGATATTTTGGCCAATAATTGTACTCTGATCCCCTATGCAGTGTTTGTCTTCAGAAGGTGTACAAGTGGTGCACGCAGAGACAGTGGTGCTGCTGCTGTCCTAGAGGTGGTAGACTGAAGAGCAGGGGGAGGCAGCAGGTCCCATTAGCCAGCAAAAACTGAGGAATTCATGTTCTCCACTTCTTTGTCAGCTCTTCCATTGGTCATGTTGTGTGTCCTTTGTTCTGCTGTGTCGCATGCTGGGTGTGAGGGGCCATGTCTCGCCCTGCATCCAGGGCAGGTTGCTGCTTGGGGTGCTGCACGGCCCCTGCAGTGATGAGCACTGCGATACAGGTCCGGAGAAAACAAGTGTTAACAGCTTTTTCATCTGTTGCTTCATACTGGAGAAGTTGAGTACAACCGGTGCCCCGCTTGCTCCTGTGAATTACTTGTGTCTGTGCTCTTAGACCGAGGCTTCTGCACCACTGAGGTCACCTTCTGTGAGCTCCTACATGCCAGGAGGAGATCCAGAAAGCTTGTTAAGTTTTATTGCACATAAAAATCGAGATCCACATGAAATGAGACATCAAAGGGAAATCACTGCCATCTAAGGGAGATCATTATCACCTAGGTGAATCTCCAAAACTTCCCGTAAAGCAGAGCACCAGCCAGGAGTGGATGGAAGGTCCCATCTGTTTGGAGTTCCAGCACGTACCATAGGGCTGCATCTTGGGCACTGAGGTCTGGTGGAGACCCAGCATGATGGGTCCCCTTGAGGATAGTCCCCCTCATGGACCAGGAATGCCTCTTTTCTGGAGATGGTGGTCATGTCCCCAGCGCTGGTGGTGAGCATCTCCTGGGGAGGTGAGCAGTCGGGCCCTTCCTCAGCTTTACAGGCTCTGAGCTGCCAGCCCAGACCTGCAGAGGAGTCAGTTGTGGGGCTTGCAGGAATTTGGGGGTATCAGTGAGCAGATGAGAGGAAGCAGCATCCTCAACACTGGAGGAGGAGGAGATGGGACAAGCAGGTCCGAGAGCTCTGCAAGTCGGTGCCTGAGCTGTGCTGTGGCACCAGTGCTGACCCTGGGTGGACAAGAGGCCTGTGCAGGGAGACCCCTGAAGGAAGAACAACTTGCTTCTGTTTAGAGTGGGCCCCGAGAGCCCAGTCACTCAGGCAGTGACAGATGCTTCTCTCTGTAAGCACTTGAGGCGCAGCACATGAGGAAGCCACAGTAACAGGGTCACCACTGTGGGGGAAACGGTGTTTTTGTCTTGAGCATCCCTAAACAAAGACACGTGTGGTGTTTCGGGTTAACACAGCAGCAGAATAGTGTGCCAGGGAGCCATATCGTATGGAGTTCCTTTCAGAGCGGTGAAGATCTGTTAACCCTGACTGGCCTGGTTCTTGTTTGCAGCTGGATTTGGCACAGCTGGTGCTGCAGCTCTCTCCACCCCTCTTCCAGATGTGCAGTGATTTATCTTATTAACGCCACTGGCCAACGCCAGGGACATCCCTGGACTTCCTTTCATTTTTTAGAGTGAGAAGAGAGTCTCCAACGGAGGTTGGCACCTCCCATCTTGCATCCATCTGTTCCCATGGTTGGAGCAGAGGGAGAGTTTGTATAGTCTAGTTTTTGTTACGCTTTTCATATTGCAAGAATTTAGCTCTTTGTGGTTGTTTGTTCTTCACTGCTTGTCAACTTTCATTTTATTCTGGTTAAGGGACACATGGGCTTAAGTAGCAAATAAGAATTTGTTATATCCTTTTTAATGCCATGTTGGCAGTTTTGAACTTGCCATGCATGCAGGCTAAAATTCCCTGATTGTATAACCAGAGAGAAATCCGGATCCAACCTTCAAAGACGGGTTTTGCCAGGAATGCTACTTTGCTTTTTAGCAACATGAGGACTGTAGGGAGTTGTGTCCTTGTGTCACGCCAAATTGCTTCTGTTTGCCTGGCTGGGCTTTGGAGGTGAGGGAGGATGAGTGCTTCCTACTTTGCTCCTTTTTTCAGTCAAGATGCTGGTGCCGAGGTGGACACTGAAATGGAGAAGCCCCGTGACAGCCTGCACCTGTCTTTGATGCATTCACACCCTGACTCTCACACATGGTAGAGGGTCTTCATCGCAGCCCTTTGCTTCCCTTGCTTGTGCCTGGCATCAGGACACCTGGCAGGAGCCAGGCTTTGTCTGCAGCCCTTGTTCCAGGTGCCTGGAGTGTGACATGCTGACTCTTCTTTCCTTGGTGTTAATTGCTCCCCTGTCATCTACATGGAAAATTCCCAGGATTCTTTCTGCTCTGTATTTAGACAGGATTTATTTTGGTCCATCCTGCTTTCCCTTTAACTGTGCCACCAGGGTGTAGGGCCAAATCCCAGTTGCTCCATCTGCTGGGTGGCGGTAGCAGGCTTGTGGGTGCTGCAGAGGAGGAGCTCTGTCTCACCAGTGCCACCTGCCTCACCAGTCCCAGTACCACACAACCTTTAGTACTTCAGGCCCTGCCCAAAATACCTGTTCTCCAGGCAGTCACGTAGTTTCCTGCGCTGCACCAACAGTGAGTCCTTCTATTGCAGTCTGGGAACTGCTCTACTCTGCTGCGGCACATCCCTATGGAGCCGCGGCGTGCAAGTCCTGGCACTGACAAGGCTAGCATCCCCATAACTTCGTGTGCCCTGTGCTGGCTGGTCCATGGTAGCAGCCTCCAGATGTCGTGATGTGTCCCCAGCAGCATGCAGGGTCAAGCCACCCGCTGATGTTTCTGTGCACTGACATCCATAGCATGGACGAAGTGCCCCATAGTTGGGCATGGGGCAGGGAAAACACTAAAGAGAGCCTCTTGTCACAGGATGGCCCTTGTTCCTGCGAAGGAACTCTGATTTTCTTGGTGGGAAGGTACATGCCAGCCAGGGAATGCATTTTCTGTTGCCAAAATGCATATGGCCTGGCATGGATAGTGGCCATGCCCCTGGAATACTGCCTTGCTGTGGGGCACTGGTCCAGAGTGGCACAGGTAGCAATCAAATCATCGAGTCTCAGAATGGTTCGGGTTGAAAGGGACCACCAAAGATGACATAGTCCAAAATCCTTGCTCTTCACTAAATCAGGTTGCTCAAAGTCCTGTATAACCTGACCTCGATCACTTCCACTGATGAGGCACCCACACCTTCTCTGGGCAACCTGTTCCAGGGTCTCACCACCCTCACTGTCAAATAGTTCTTCCTTATGTCCAATCTAAACCTACCCTCTTCCAGTTTGAAGCCGTTGCCCCTTGTCCTGTCATTGCAGGCTCTGGTAAAAGGTCTTTCCCTGTCTTTCTTATAAGCTCTCTTTATTTATTGAAAGGCTGCAATGGACTCTTCTGGAACGTTCTTTTCTCCAGGCTGAATAACTCCAAGTGTCAGCCTTTCCTGTAGCAGAGGTGTTCCATCCCTCGGACCATTTTTGTGGCCTCCTCTGGACCCACTCAACCAGATCCATGTCTGTCTTGTGCTGTGGAACCCAGGGCTGGGTGCAGTGCTCCAGGTGGGATCCCACCAGAGTAGGGCAGAGGCAGGAAAGTCACCTCCCTCAGCCGGCTGGCCACAGCGTTGTGCCCAAGGGACAGGGAAGGGACAGCTTAGTGT
This sequence comes from Nycticryphes semicollaris, assembly GCA_013400055.1. Classification (NCBI taxonomy): domain Eukaryota; kingdom Metazoa; phylum Chordata; class Aves; order Charadriiformes; family Rostratulidae; genus Nycticryphes; species Nycticryphes semicollaris. The sequence goes on from VXBJ01005859.1 coordinate 60,823, forward strand.
GCTTCATACTCACTCTTGCTGCTGGGAACCAAGAGGGCAGAGGAGCCACCAGGCTTGTTGAAGGCAAGAGGATGCATGGAGAGCATTGCACAGGGGGATGACAGGACTGGTGTACTGGGAGCTGCTGGGCCCATGGAGGACCCATGGAGTCCATCCAGCTGGTCTGGAGCCTGACACCTGGGGATGTTGGGGAGGTTGCCGGGTTGGGGGAAAGCAAAAAAGGCTGTTGGGCAGGGGAGGCAGGTCCATCATGCAGCCCATGGTGTAGAGACAGGGCAGGATGGACACAGCATCACTCATAAGCATGATTGATGAGAGTCCCTGAAAACTCTTTTTCAGTCTGTAACCTTCTGTATGAGGAGCCAGAGGAGGTGCCTGCTGGGCCACATCTAATGCTGGTCTGTCATTGATGCCACGTTCTTTTGTCCACCTTCCTACTGCTGGCATTTTCCGTTTGCTTTCCCAGGAATGTTTTGTTCACATAAATACATCAGTGAGACCATTTTAACTTCTTTTGTACCCATTAGGTGATGTTATTCCACGTGTTACTTCCGAGCAGAGGACAGCTTCAATATATAAGTCTGAGCTCCTCTTGTCCTTCCTGAGCTTGAGTGTGAGGTAGTGGGCTCACCCATGGGCTGCTCTTTGAGATGTTTTCTTCTTACTGGAATGTCCAGTAACTGTGCATCCAAGAGCATCCAGATCCTGAACATTCACTGCTTATCAGTCCTTCCTCCCTCAAGTAGCAGGGGCTAGGAAATACACATTTTCCATTCAGATCCTCACTCCTCTTGCTGTTTTCACATACTTTTCCCACTGTCTTAGCTACAAAATTGTGAAGAAACTGTCATTGCATTTCTGTTCGCTATATCTAAAGAAATGGATGCTTGTACTAGCTATTAATTCCTTATCAGCTGATTTGGTAGTCTGTTGGCACGGTGTTTCCAATATGGAAAGACTAAACTCATCCAGCAATATGAGATGCTGGGTTGTGAGCAGCTAGAGCTGGGGTTTGCCCACAATATAAATGTGATTGGTTTTGACTGGGTTACAAGATGAGCACGTGAAGGGGTAATTTTATTTTAGTAATTTTATTATTTTGCATGTCCTTACGCCAGAATTATTGAAAAGTCCTTCCAAGTCATGAGAGAAATAACTAATACATGAGCTTAGGATGAATGGAAACCACAGCCAAAGGATAAAGAAGTGATGGGCAGAGCTGGGAAGGTAGGAAAGGAACATGTTGAGAGCATGGCCTTTGAAAGCAGCCCGTTTCAAGGCAGATACTGTAACTGGAATGAAGGATGATAAAACACATTAGTGGCACTGGGAAGGCAACCAACCATGTACTAAGGAGTAGTGGAGACAAGAAAATTGCAGAAGCCATGTGTGGAACCACTGTACCTTGGTGGAAATTTCTCCCTTCTCTGTGTGGGTATGCATGGGGACTGGCCTGGGCAGGTTTCCTTGTTGGAGAAGCTCCCAGAATCAGAGGGAATGGGAGAGGTCCTGAAGCAGTAGCAGTTGGGACAGCCTTATGTGAGTGGTGGGCTGAAAAGAGGAGAGCTAACAGCATGGAAGAGCAACCAGAAACACTGTGAGGGCTTGGGGCTGGGAGGTATTGTGGGAATGTGGTATTCTTCTCATGTTGTGGTCCACTGGAGGGTTGAGGTTGCACAAAAGGACTTCATTCATTGCATGGCACTCTTCAGCTGGCATCTGTCATGAGATTCCGTGAAAATGTAGCTTACAAAGCAACCAGGGGCTTCCATAGTATTTCCTGTACCTGGTAATTTAATAGGTAACTGCAGTTCAGGTCCCTTTATTGTTGTTAAAGTCAAAGCTGAATGAGATCCTGTTTCTTTTGACATTTGAATTATTACATTATTACAGAATTGAGGTTTCTTGTAAAAATGACATTCAAATCATAAAGGTATTTTGTGCTGGTTCACACTTGTGCTGGTTCGCTCTCAGGTGCAAATCACCCATGTCTAGCTTGCTGCTGTTTTCTATGGAAAACTTTTTGCATGTCTGAAGAACTTGTAACATCACAGTTGCCTTCGATGGATGCCCAAAATTTTGGAAAGAAAAGCTTTTATGAAAATGCATTGTTTTAATAACCCTCTGAGCTTAAGCAACCAGCAGACAGCTGGGAAGAGGAGTTCTGATAGATGCTGCTTAAACCTCAGTTCTCTGGGCTGGTGGAGGAGATGTTCATTCCCATTCTTATGATTCCCTGGGGACAATAATTATTATTCAAGCTACTTGTAGGGGAAAAAAAAAAGCAAACACACACACCCCCCAATTGGATTGTGCTGAATTGCATTTCAGCTCATCTTTTACACTACCCATCTGTACAATCAATGTTTGATTCCATGTTTCTCTGATGGGGCTGGACTTCTGCCCTGGCGACAAGTTTGCCTCTAGGGCAGTGCCAGGCTCTGCCCAGCGGGACGAGCTTAGAGTTTTGTCTAAGTTTGCAGATGCTGCTCATTCCTTCCTGCGTGGCTCGGTGTTTGACTGGTCCTTCTTCCTGTTTCAGCCTGAAAGGATAGATCCCAGCGCGTCCAGGCAGGGCTACGATGTCCGCTCAGACGTCTGGAGCTTGGGGATTACATTGGTGAGTATGTGGGGTTTGGACCTTCTGCTGCGTGGTGCTGTCCTAGGGGGTGGGTGTGGGGTGCTTTGCAGGCTGATGGAGGTGGTTGGTGTGGAACACATATGTGAAGCAAAGCGCGGCTCCACAGCTGTGAAGCATTTGCATGTTGTGGTTGACGTGAGCACCTCCTGGCTCAGAGCAAGCTTGCACCCCTTCGAGGCAGATGGTTTTCCTGAAGCCTCAGGATACATTTAGCTGCAGCTATCTTTTGCAGAGAAAGAGATGCGAGCAGGGAAGATGTGTCAGATCATAAATTAATTTTGTCTTCAAAATCTCAGATGAGAAGGGGTGGTAAGTGTGGTAGTGCACAGCAGAGCACCCAGCGGGTGTAAATGAGCCTCTTGCAGCCTGGAATTTGGTGCACTTCAGCTGTGAAGGGCTTCAGTTAATCCTGGATCCCGATTGCTGATTCCTCTTGAGCTTATCCACAGCACTGCTGGGTGCACAAACTGATAAATTGAGAATATCTTCCCTTCTTGAGGTAGTGAAGTAGAAGAGAAAGCAGAAGGAATAAATATGGATCCGTAGCTTCTCTCTTCCCCAAAAGCATTTTAAAATGCTTATTTTCTATTTGTCCTGTGGGAGCAGGGAGTTTGATTTGATGATCTTTAATGGGTCCCTTCCAACTTGAGATATTCTATGATTGTGTGATTCTCATTATTCATGTTCTGTAGTGGTTGTTTGGATGCTTGGGAAGGGACCAGAGGATTTCACTCCTACTTTTGACCACTGTAGTAGAGCTCTGGTTCATTTTATAGTCAGTGGAGGAGAAGACATTGTCAACATGAAAGTATGTTCATGTTAAGCCAGGTTTAGTCTGGATGTTCTCCTAACGTAGGCAGCAGAATTTGCTGTTGGGTAAAACTTCCCCATCTCTTCTGTCAGCTGAGCTTCGTGTAGGGAATGGAATGAAAAATCTCATCTTAGTCTTCCTTTGGAAAGGTTCAGGGTCCTGGTAAACATTTTCTTACCCTAGTTGAACTTACCTTGTGTAACCTGCCTGGTGCTGTTGCTGTCTCTGCAGTATGAGCTGGCCACGGGGCGATTCCCCTACCCCAAGTGGAACAGTGTGTTTGACCAGTTGACACAAGTAGTAAAAGGAGACCCACCACAGCTGAGCAACTCAGAGGAACGGGAGTTCTCCCCGAGTTTCATCAATTTCGTCAACTTGTGGTAAGTGTTTCCTACTGAAAGCACTTGGAGTTGGCTTGTTTTGTCATTGCTAGGTCTTTGGCAAAGGTCACCCACCAAGCACTTAGTTTCACATTCCTGCACCCAATGCAAGGGTGAGGACATTTCCCATTTCACATTTCCCTGTTTGGGAGTGATGGGAGACTTGTCTGGGTGGGGGCTGAAGGGCAGACCCTTGCTGAGAGTCCGTGTTCGGGAGAGGCCTGATAAAACCCATGGCAGGATGTTTGTGTGACCAGGTTAGGGCCTGGCCTGTGCATCCTGTTCCTTGTTATGACACAACCTTGTGTGCCCTTTCTTCTTGCCTGCCCTGTGTGCCTGATCCTGCTTAGGTTAAAGGTTCATTGTGAATTTTCCGATGGAGAACTTTTCTATCAAAATGTGAAAGGTGGTCAACATAATAATATTGGCTTAACCCAATACCAAAGCACACAGGAGGTCCACTAGTGTGACCTGCGTTCCTCTTCTGGGATCTCCTGACCTAGGTCATGGACATCGCTGGGACAGGGGTGTCTGGCTCAAAGTGCTGTGACAAGGAGTCTCAGCTCTAGACAATTTTAACTTTCATAGAATCATAGAATCATAGAATGGTTTGGGTTGGAAGAGTCCACCATCCCAATCCAGTTGCACCAGACCAGGTTACTCAAAGCACCATCCAACCTGGCCTTGAACCCCTCGAGGGATGGGGCAGCCACGGTGCCCGGGAGGGTCCAGGAGCCCAGAGCTGGACCCGCAGAGCGGTTTGGGGATCCGCTGAGTTCTGCAGCCCTGGCACCTGCCCACGGGGTGCCTGTGTCACCCTTCTGTGCCCCAACAGACCATCCTGCCTCTGAGCCCCACTGCCCTGTGGATGGACGACAGGCTAGTCCTGACCAGAACTCGTGGTGATGCCACAGTCGGACCCATTTCCGTACTGGGGCAGGCAGTCGGGATGGCATTCCACCTGCAGCTCCTTAGGGCTCCATCTTAAGCAGGATTCATTGGTGGCCACACTTGCTGTTCACCCATGTGAGAAGGGAGGGAGTTTCTGTGGCCACTCACAGCATGACAGGGGTATTTTTTTCAGAGAACATGTTCCTAGTACTGACTGGTGTGGGAGGCAGTGAATCCCACCACCACAGCAGTGGATTCAATGTCGTGTCCTGTAAAAATTTACATTTGACATCTGTAACCATTTCCCCATTCACACCTTCTCCTAATTCTCTTTCTGTTTTCTTTAGCCTTACAAAGGACGAGTCCAAAAGGCCAAAGTATAAGGAGCTTCTGGTGAGTGTGAAGTGTGGCTGCCCACCCTGGCCTTTGCACCTCCACTGGTCACACAGAGCTGGGTCGCACGTCTGAGCTCGCTCCTCATCTTCTCAAGCCATCAAGACAGGGTGTTCAGCTTCACAATCTGAGGAAGGGCACCACCTCCGTGCCACTAGCTCTGACCTGTGTGGCAATGGCTGCTGTCATTATTGCCTGTACATAATGGCAGGAGATGGGGGGATGTGACCCACTGTGGTGGATCGGTGGTCCCTGAGGCAAGCAGACACAGGCTGGAGCTCTGCCAAGTCCTGGTACCGTGCAGGAGCCTTGATGAATTGCTGTCAGGCACATGGGCCACACAAAGAGGTTGGGAGGCTCAGGCAAAAGTGAGACAGCTCTGGAGTAAGACACCAGCAGAGCCTGTCTGCCATGGGGGGTCCTAAAGGAGGGAACGCAGTGAGACCCTGGGGTTGGATAAGTCACACTTGACAACGACGCACCTTCAAGGAGCTCTGGGTATCTGGAAGCCACCTTTTCAGGGGATGTGTGGAACCACAGCCTGAATTCCTGCTGCTGGTGGTGTGATAGAAAAAAGTGTTTGCCTGGTGTCCCTGTCGTTACTTCCCTGCTGATCGGAGTTGGGTCTGGCCTGTGCAGCCCCCTGGGCTGAGCAGAGGGTTGAGGTTGAGAACGGGGCTTGTGTCCTGACCTTCTGTTTGACCTCTGCAAGCTGTGTCTCCCTGTCACTCCTGTCTCCCCTCTGTTGACAAGGCTGACAGTGAGGCCTCTCTTGACAGTATTTTGGTGCGTGTCCATGCTATGGAGGAGCCCTCCTGCCCAGCAATTCCAGGCACCCCTGGAGCACCATCCCACCTCCCAGCTGCGTGTTATGGATTCCCCATATGCAAAAGCCTTAGACCAGGCTATGTCCTATTGCCCACCTGGGCATACCCATATGCTGAGCTTTTATCTGGGGTAGCCAGCACGTGTCAGAAGGGTGAGCATAAACCTTGTTGTCTCTTTATCTGATTCCAGAAACATCCCTTCATCCTGATGTATGAGGAACGCACAGTGGATGTTGCATGCTACGTCTGTAAAATCCTGGATCAAATGCCAGCAACTCCCAGCTCTCCAATGTATGTTGATTGATATTGCTGCTACATCAAACTCTAGAAAAAGGGCTGAGAGAAAACAAGCTGTAAAGAATTTTCATCACATATTGCAGTGTTTTTAATGCTCGCCCAAACACCATGTGCAATAATATTGGTGTTATTTCCATCCTGTCTGTATACTGTTGTCACATATAAAGTGCATCCCTGTAATACCTGATCACACAGTGTTAGTGTTGGTCAAAGAGAGACCTCATCTTGCTCTTTTGTGGACATATTCATGAAATGTGGAAATAAGTACATTTATTTGTTGACCGTGATTGGATAGCACCTAAAATTCATTTCTAGACTCAAAACTTGGAGACTTCTCAGCAGCTACTGGAAAGATTTTTCTCTCGAACTCTTCCAATTGTTGTTTCAAGTAATAATAAAAAACAAACAAACAAAAGTTAGGCGTTGTCTGTCTGAACATTAAGAGACTTTACCTGGAGGGAGAAGAACTTGCTTAACGAACCAGATGCTTTGCCTTCTGGAGCTGGAAAGGCAAAAGAGAATTTTATTCTTCACAAAGTGCAATAGATTTACTGCTATGAAATTCTGTTGCTTTACAGTCGCAGTGTACTTTCTGGGGACAGTGTGCTCAGCTGAACTTCCTGTTAAAGAGAGATCATGTTAAATATAGTGAATATGTCTTTACCAAAAATATGTTGCATTGAAAGAGGCTAACATTAAACTATTCAGAGATGGGACATAATGTATTCTTTCTCCTTTTACCAAGCCAGCCACTCTTCACTCTTAACTAGGTGTCCTGTAAATTGTTACCTGGTAAGATAAGACCTTTGACCTGAAGAATTATTAAACTACTCGATTGAATTTAACCTGTTTGTGACCTGATTTGTAGCTGCACAGCGCTCACCACCAGCTGGCTTTGCTTTGACCTCGATGAGTGCCGTTCACGGAGTCTGCAGCTGTTTTCATGAACCACAACCCAATGTCTGTGATTTCTACCCTGTGTTCCTCCTGTTCTTCCCTGTCCCCCAACCATGATGCTGGGGCATTTTCACTGGCCCAAGACTGGCTCGGTTCCACTGCCACCTCCCAGCCCAGTGTCCCTCACAAGAGCAAACCTTGACATGTCCTCCTTGCAGTCAGCAGGATGGTGAGGATGTCCCCTCTGGGATGTCCCCTCTGGGATGTCCCTGACACACCGGGGGTATGTGCTGCACGCCCCTGACAGTGCCACGCTCTGCTTAGCTTTGCTGGAGACCTTGTTCACCACCACCTGGGCGCATTTAACCTCTTCTGTAACCCTCCGTAGTTCTTTTTACTGCACCCTGCAGAGAACCCACCGAGATCGTTTGGTGCAGAGGGAATATCTAATGCCTTGTGGGCTTTGAGCTGACCCAGCAAGGCCAGGCAAGTGTCATCTCCTGGTCCTTTGCTGAGTTAAAAGAGTGCATCATCTTTATTTTTTTTTAAATTGACATATTTTTCAAAGATTAATTGTTCCTGAATGGTTTTTGGTTTTTTTTTTTTTTGAAACATTGCAGTTTCCAGGTGTTTAGTAGCATAGCAGGGGTACAATGGAGGCTGCAGGGTCTCTGATTTCCATTTTGAATTGTCTAGTGTAGGCACTTGATAGGACTTCATCACCATTAGAGTGACTGCTGTCACAGCTCTGTGGCAAAGCCGGACCCGGGATGCAAATTGCTGGAGATGCTGGGAGTGAGAACAGTGGCATAGGCAGAATGGGCTCCTCACCTCAAACCAGTGCTGCCCAGCACTAATTGGTCTGGTGTGAGACCACTGGAGAACAGGGAAAGGAGAGCACTGAGGTCATGCTCGCGTGGACGGACAGCGGGGGTTCCCTGGCACAGAGGTGACACCCTTGCCCATGCCGTTAGCACCCCACATCTGCTCGCAGCAGGGGCTGGTCCCCAGCTCCGAGGCTGATGCCCAGGTGGTCCTGTGGGGTGCAGGGTGCCCAGCTGGGTAGGGAGGTGAGTCCTCCTGACCTCCCGGGGTGATCTCCCTCCAGGGATGCTCCCCAGGCCAGGCAGGCGCTAAAGCCTCCGCAAAATGGATGGGGCAGAGCATTCTGAAACAACTGGTTGTTCCCAGCAGCTCCAGAGAATCATGTGGAAGGATCCATTGAACGCCATACGTAGCGTATCTAAAGAGGCAATTCTCCCCTCAGCTCTGCAGCCTCAGAAAACGTGGCTTTTCTCAGGCTTGGCAAATCCAAATTCATCTCACCAGCTTTCAGCCACCTGTAGCGGGACCTTGGGTACCCCAAGTCTCACGGAGTGTGGGCTGGGGGGACCTGAGAGAGCCAGGGCCAGTAAAGACAGACGCAAGCAGAAGGGATCTGCCTCTGCCCTCACCTCTCCTCATTGCAATCCAGTTCATACCCCAGTGACAGAGAGCCCAGACACCTTCCAGAGGGCTGGCACTGGGATGGAACCCACCACAAATTGGTGTCCCTCTAAGGCAACACCTTTGCTGTTGGGCTCTGGGCACGGCCAGGGTCCCGTCCCTGCTGCCCTCTCTCCAGAGTTCCTCTGCAGCCCCACCAGCTCCTCCTCAGCAGCCCCACCAGTTTGCTGTTGATGAATGGGAAATGGAAACGTGAAGCTTTGAGCTGCCAGTGGCCAAGTGAAGGCTGAGGGCTGGGACAGGGGTGGCCGTACAGCAGGGCAGGCGTGGTGTATGAAATATAGATTATTATAAAAGTTGCACTGTTTATTACAATGCATCTTTATTTAAAAAAAAAGGTGTATAGTGTTCAGAAGCTGTGAAACTAGTGTAAGAACTGTACATTTGTGACCTCTGGGGGTTTTTTTGGTTTTTTTTTTGTACCATAGAAAAATGTATAAAAATAATCCAAAAGCTGATGTGCGGGGATGTTGCCTTATTGTCTGTAAAAATGGAGCTCAGGAACATAACTGCTTCAAAGAGTTTCAGAATATTTTATCCAGTGTCCCGGTTTGACTCTCTCCTCCATTTAAGATACTGTACGTGGCTCAGAGTGTTTCTGTAATGGTTCTATCCTTTTGCCTGCAGGTCAGTTGTAATAAAACTAGGATGCGATTGCGACCTTGTTATTTTCATTTTGTCAGGTCAGACGTGAATGGGAAGACTCATTAAAAGCTGTTAAAATACTTGGCTTCCAGTCCCTTCCTGCAGGAGGAGGCATCTCTGCAGGAGAAAAGCAGCTGTCGAAATGGCTTACGCTAAATTTAAAAAACGACAAAGAAAAGTAAAGGGATACCTGGATATCTTTTCTTTCTCTGGAGGACTGCTGAACCCTCTGTGCCCATGGGCTACCTCAGGTGAGCACCGTTGGCTGCAGAGGGAGGTTCTGGTGGCTTAGGCCAGGGGAGGTGGCTGTGCCCACACCCTGGGGAAGGGCAGGTGATGCCTTGCAGGCTGCTTTGTTTCTGAAAGAGCGGTCCATGTCTGCAAAGTCCAGATGATCTAAGAGCACTAAGCCCTGGCAGCTCCTACTGTCAAACCTCCTGCTGCTGGGACAAGTGTCTGTCCGGTCTGGAAGCCACAGAAGGCCTGGAGACTGTCCAGGTGGGTGGGCAAAACTAGACCCCTGCAGGCCCACTAGAAATAAGAAGGTGTCGGAGGCGAGGGGCTGTCCCTGTAGTGCTCAGACTGGTTTGATGGGACTGTCCCAGTAGTGTCCAGTCCAGCATGGGGAGAGCTAGCCAGGGATTGTTTGTCATGGACTAGAAGTACTCATGAATGGGTAGAGTAACCTGGCATTGGCTCTCGCAGCAAGAGACATAGCTCAACCTTCTGTACAGTGCAGACCAAGGCCATTCTGCTTTCCTGCACCAGGAGCCTGTGTTTCTTTTACCTTCAGCAACTGGGTCTGAGCTGGAAAAGCAGGAGGGAAGCAAATGAAGGACGGAAAGATTCAGACGTGGGGATTACACGACTTAGTGATTTCCTAAAGACATTCCAATCTGATCCCAATTTCAAGAGGTCAGTGGAAACCATCTTGAAACCCATCCAATTCCTGCTTCCTGCAGAAAAGTCAATGCAGCTGAAACTGCATTTTTGACGGGATCACAGCGTGGGAGTTGAATGCAGGGGCATTTCCAGCAAGGAGTGCCAGGTGCTGGCTGAGACTGCACCAGGAGGGGGAGGGTACTTGGATGGGAGAGGTTCAAGTCTACCTGAAGAAGAGGTTTTCTGACCAGATGAGCGATCCAGGAGATGCTCTGTTTCCTCTCCTGAGGTCCCATACTTTTCATAGCATTGAAGTGCAGTAAACGAGGGGG
>VXBJ01005859.1:71348-93966 GCA_013400055.1 Nycticryphes semicollaris
CAGGGGGAGGGGAGGCAGGGGGTGGTGGTGGTTGTGCTGCTGCTGCAAGGCCACAACCTTGTGTTGAGCCAGCAGAAGGGTCTCAGGACTCACCAGACCTCCTCTGATCTCACCTTTGCCTGCCTGAAGCTTTGCTTTAGCTTGTTTAGCTGTAACCACAATTACCTAGTGATAACATTATAAGTATCTCATCAGTGGTCACTCACTGGTCATCAAAGGAATGTGACTTGGGGGGCGGGGAGGGGAGGTGTCAGGTAATACTAACCTTAAAGAAGGAACAAGCCTATTGCATCTGTAAATCTCACCAAGCGCAGTAAATCCAGCTGTAATGTGGAGTTACAAACCCGGGAAGAATGACCCTGATAGCAAATTACTCCAGTCCCCTACCACCAACTGTAGAGTGAGGAATAAAAACCCATCATCTTTGCTTCTCCCGGGAAGGGCTGAGGATGCTGACAAGTGCCATGGCACCCCATAGCCTCAGAAAAGAGGATTGGTACAAGGAGGCCTGTGAGCAATCAGTTTCTGCCAACCAGTTCCCGCAGGAGTCCAAAGTCTGCTCTCCTGAAGTCCAGGGTAATGAGCTTCCTGCACACCCTCCTCACTGCCCTAAGAAACTTGAATTCTACCATTTCATGATCGCTGCAACCAAGGGTACCCTTGAGTCTGTGAACTCAATGCTGCTCCTATCTGTCTATAGAGGGTCTCATCCTCCCTGTCACTCTGGTCAGGTGGTCTGTAGCAGATCCCTACTGTAACACAACCTGCCCTTGTGCTTCCTTTAATCTTGACCCATAAGCTCTCCATTGGGTCTTCATCCATCCCCAGGTGGAGCTCCATGCACTCCAACTGGTCATTGACGTAGAGGGCAACACCCCCTCCTTGTCTCTCCAGTCCTTCCTGAAGAGTCTTTATCCCTCCATTCCAACACTCCAGTCATAAGAGCCATCCCACCACATCTCTGTGATGCCAATAAGACCATAGCCCTGGAGGCATGTCCCTGTTTTTAACTCCTCTTGCAGATGTCGCCTATGCTGGTGCCCCCCTCCAGCCCCCGAGACCTTCAGTGCATCCTCCACAGCCAGAAGAAGCCCTTCTTCCTTGGTGGCTTCCTTTCAGGTGTTGCAGATAAGGGGGTGACAGCAGGTCAAAGGGGTGCAGAAGGTAAGGAGTTGACCTACTCCCCCCGCTGCAGGGAGTTTGGGTGAGAGAGGGGGTGTAGAAGCTGTGGAGAAAGATGAGCAGAGGGATCAGGACAGGTGGTGAGTGGCAGAGATGAGTGAGAGCAGGGGTGCCGGGGCTGCTGTGCCCCGAGGAGCCAAGGGGCCCTTGGGAGAGGGCTGGGGGTGCAGGAGTGGCACTGGGGTGCAGAGAGGGATGTGAGGGTGACAGTGTGGGTGTCATAGGTTGACAGGAGGGTGGGGGGTGGCACTGGCGGCTGTGGTGCTGGGCTCAGAGGCTCTCAGCTCCCACGTGCTGCTGGCATCTGCAACAGACACAGGCATGTTCCTACCTCTGCTGCCTCCTCATCCCACCCCCTGAGGGCACAGGGTCCCCCCCTTCCCGCTGAGCAGACGTCCCTTGGGAGGAGAAACTTGAGGCAGAAGTCACTTGGGAGGTGACTGTGCCTAATACACAGTGCCTTTGACCTGGGACTGATGGAAAGATGCTGCTGATGTCTCAGTGCCTCCTGTGGAGGAAGCAGTGGGTGGTGCACTGAGATGGGCATCTCACATTGAAATACCTTGCCAAAGGCATGAAAAATGTTATTTGACTCTTGGAACACCGAGATGGAGGGTTTTTTCATTCATTGAATCTAGGCTTTGATGGGAAAAATAAACCCCGAGAACCTAAATCCTGTGGGACAGCTTGTGTGGGAAAATCAGCCACTTCTTGAAGGCATTGACTCCTTTGGGGATGGAGATCATCAGCAGATGCTGGGCAGAAGAAGGTAGAGCATCCACGGCCTTGCTCTGACACAGGGTACAATGAAGGGTGAGTTCTTGAATGTGTAGGACACCATGGCATGGGAGAAGGGCTACACAGCAGGAGGGAATAACTCAGAAGGCCTTGCCTCTGGCGGGGTCAGGCTCTGGCAGGGAGGGCAGGACACTGAAACACCCCACAGACAGGACCCAGGGGTGGTGCCCATCTGGGAAGCTGCTGTGGCTGAGGGTGGACGGGGCTTTGCAGGTCCTTCTCTGGCTGAGACAGTGGGAGGGGAGAGCAGGTCCTGTCCTGCTACCCGCTCTGGGGGGGTTGGAAAGTCAACGGCCAAGGTAGAGCTGGGCTGAGCTCTTCTCCAGCTACATTTTGGGAAGAGGACCTCAGAAGGCCACCCCCGCCTCCAATCCCTTTGTCTACCCCACAGCAGGACCTTGGTCTGGACTCAGCCTCTCCAAAGGTTCTTCTCCAAACCTCAGCACCTGACAAACATCTTTCCTGCAGCTCACAGCTGTGACCCTCTGTAGTCCTTGCCCCGCTCTTTGGCTTTTACACCAGGACACCAGCAGCACATCCCCCTATCTCCTCCTCTGCAAGTGAAACACCAACAGCAGGTTCTCCTCAGCGGGCGGTGGGACAGGCATGTGCTCCTCCACCAGCATTCCTGAAACAATTCCAGACTTGGGCTTCACTTCTCATCCTCTGAGCAACCATAACTCGGCTCAGTCCAGGCATTCATCACAACACACCTGGCTGCAGTATAGTTTAGAGATTGAAAGGATGTTTGCAGAAACTAGTTGTTTTTCACCTACACCTTTTCAGAGTCACTTCTGTGATATCTCAGGGTTGTTTCACCTTTTAAGGCATTGTGGAGTCCCTCCTTGCACACTCGTGGGTGAATGTCCTGGGAGCCCTTTTTTAAACTAAGGAAAGATGGGTACCAGGGAGCAGGACCCAGGGTCCCCCCAGAGATCACTCTCCAACCCCCTCTGCTGCTCTTAGTGCGCCCCTCACGTAAGGCCCTGTGTCCAGCAGCCACTGCGAGCTCAGCAGTGGAGAACGCAAAGGCTTTGGGCAGGGCATCAACCACTGCCTTTGGAGAAGACACTGACCAGAGAGACAGGGTTTGCAGGAGAACACAGTGAAACCAAAGCCAACAGAAGAAAAAGCCTTCAGGAGGAGGATCCTCCAGCTGGCTGGTTGAGAAATCCTCAAGGAGAATCTGTGAAAGAAAGAATGCTGCTCTTTCAAGGACTGTGGCTGCCCCAGGGCATGGAGCTGCTTCCAAATGGTGGCAGCCGAGAGAGCTGAGGGTACCCCAGCCAGAAAAATCAAACAGCAAGAGTGGCAAGACAAAGGGGTTTTTAATAATCAAGGTGTTGCTGGTAACATAGGTAAGGAAATGTGCTTGCTTACAGGTCTGAAGCTGAGAGCATCCCTTTAAATAAGGAAATACATTTGCTGAGAGGAGAAAGTTACCTGGAAAGCCCTGTACATGAGGCAGTGTAGCAGCTAACACTACTCTGTTTCAAGTGCTATTAATATTCTCCATGGACGAGCTTTGAAAAATCTCTCACTTAGAAAAAGAAATTCTTTAAAAAAAAAAAAGAAAAAAAAAAGCAACCTGTGATTGTCTACCCTAGCAGTGCTCGGTGACCATTTGTACAATAGAAAAGTGGTGCTTTAAATAGTGAGTTGAAAGCTACTGCCACGTGCTTTATACAGCATGCAACAACGCCGGGAGCGGGAGGTGCAGTGGGGGCTGCAGAGCATCCTGGGGTGGCGGTTGGGGGGAGAACCCCAAGGGCCAGGCTGCCCCTCACACCGTGCCCCCTCCCCAGCCGCTGCCTCTCCATGTGCTGTGCTTCCAGTAACACAAATATTAAATACACTCAGTCTGTAAATAGTTTAACAATCTTTGTCAGCAACAATATTTACTTTGGCAAAACCAGGATTGCCAAGGAGTAGACGTGTCCGTCAAACAGTCCACAGCAAGTTCTTTGGTGGAAGCCAAGAAGTGAAGCAAAGGCTCCTTCTTGCTAGAGCCCGAGGAAGTATATTGCACTGAGACTCACAGGAGAAATGCTGGTGACTTCAGACGGGAGGCATCACTGCAGGAGAGCATCCATCTCTGCCGGCTTCAGGAGAACTAGCTCCTCCAGGCTCAGTGATTCACAGCGGTTCTCCGATGGCCTTGCTCTGGGCTGAGCAAACAGTGACGCTGGAGTAAACTTGGGAAGAAGGGGATGGCTGCTGGGGATGGAGGAGGCACGGGAAGGATGGAGGGACGGAGGGCAGAGAAGTGAAGGCAACAAAAGCAGACACTTGCACAAAACTGCAGCCACGCGAAGGCCCACTCAGCCCTGCTCCAGGGGTGGGTCACTGAGTGCCCCTGTCTGGTTCCCCCTGTCCCAGGTCATACAAGGTGCTGGAGATCCATCCTGACTTCTGGCTGCGCAAAGGACAGCCCCTCCCAAAGCCTGGCTGCATTTTTCCATACGACTTGCTCCTACCTTGGACTAAAACACATTACACATCTCTTCATCTGTACCGCACTAGCCGGGTCATGGCAGCTTCACCAGGTGCCACATCCCTTCCATACCTGAACCTACAGCCTCCAACGACCAGACCTCTCTGCTCCCAGGTCACAGGCTCCAGCCTGACTCAGCTCAGACTGCAGCCAGGAGAGCTCCTGGGCTTTCAGGCCTCCAGGCACTGTGAGGACATGACAAGGTGCCACCACAAATGTGATGGTCTTCATCTCTCATCCACCTAGAGCAGAACTGGGCAGGGGACTGGGCAACGCAGCTTTGGCGGCAGGAGGAAGGACGCACAGCGAGCCTGGCTGTATGAAGTGTGCTTGTCACCCAGCCCGGGCACAGCCTCCCAGCTCCCACTGCCCTGGTCTGGGCATGGCCAAGATGTGCCCAGGGCTGGACGGACAGGAGGGCAGCAATGGGCTCTCCTCTCCATGATTTCCCATTGCCACCCAGGTAGAGGTCTTCTCCTCACCACACAGTTTTGTCATGAGCTGCTCCAGTTCTCACAAGAGTGACTGCTAAAACTGGGGACGGGGGGAAAGATAAACGAAATAAAACTGAAGTTCTTGTCAATCTAAAGAAGTGTTGTTAAAGGCACTGGTGTTGTCTGTGGGGATGTGTCAATGGAGGAAAACCAAAGTACCAGAGCTGTTGTGCTATCATTTTGCAGTATTCAAAGAACTTTATATCCTGGGGAAATGACTCCACTTTTCCCTGGACGTGGCACATTAGCCCTGTGTGTCCTCTGGCATGAAATGCTGCTGGCTGCTGAGGGGTTACAGTCCCCGGCCTCCACCACCCACCCTTTCACCACTGCTGAAGGTGCAGGTCCATGCTGGTGTTTAGATTGAGATCGGTAACATCTAGGAAATCAATGTTGAAGATGCTGGGACCCACAGGGGTGAGGGAGCCAAAGCCGGTGGCAGAGCTGGGGGGGGTGAGGTCCAGCCACTCCATCGTTTCCCAGGGAGATTCAGTGAAACTCATTTGTAAACCAGAGCCATCGGCAGGGGAAGGGGAGAGCTGGGTTTCCATGGGCGAGAGGGGAGTCTGTAAAATCTCCTGGGAGGTGAGCAGTTCATCTGCGGCTTTGCCGGAGAACCCCTCCATCATCCCTTCGAAGTGGGACTCTTCTCCTCCCATTTTCAGCAGGGCAATTTCACTGACCCTCCCCAGGGGGCTGTGGGCATTGAGCAGGACCTCGAGGTGGGCATCGCTGCTGCCCGGACAGTGCTCGAAGGAGAGCTGGGCTGAGGAAACCTGCTCGAAGGGGGCAGATGACTTTGGGAGAGGAGCACTGGAGTTCCCTGTAGACACTGTTATCTGAGGTACTTTCTGGAGGCAGGACCGATCTTCCTTGGCGTTGGCTGGCATTTCTGTCAACAAATGAGAGGAGTCTGAGATGCTTTGGCAGTGCCCATAACTGCAGGTCACAGAGGCACCACCACAGCACCCCCCCCGGCTGGGCTCTGGGGCATGCTCACAGAGACCCGCTCCCCTCTCATTCCCCTTGGCATTGCTTGCCCACCCTCCCTGTGGGAAGCTGCACATGTTCTTGCTTTCTGACCTCGAGGCCCTTGGTTTTGGACACAGTCACCAGGGCACAAGCACTGTCACCAAGGGCTAGGCATGGGCTAGGCATGGGCAAGGGCACAAGGTAGCAGTTTGCACAGGGGAGGGCACCAGCAGTGCAGGAACTAGGCAGGAGGTGGCACTGGGAATGGTGGGAGACACAAGGGACTTTGTGTGGGGAGGTGGTAGCAGTGCTGTCCTCTCTGTGCAGAGGTGATAACCAAGTCTGGACCACCCCACGTGCAGGAGCAGGCCCCAGGGTGGGGTTGGGGGGGCAATACGCTTCTGGATTCAATCTCAGGGGCTGCTGGCACAGGGAGGGCAATCGAAAGCTGTCCTCAGCTCTGCTGGGCTGCACAGAGTGCACTGAGCCCCATGGACCAACACTGGCTGGAGGGGAAGCCCTGGAGGGGAACAGGAAAGCAGTGCATACCTCCACTCTCAATCAGCACGTCCAGGAGCTCGTCCATCTGCTGACTTCGTGTCATCTGCTGCAGCAAACGACAAAGAGGAGAGTAGAGGGTGTTAGGAGGAGAGTCCCTCCGGCCACAAGCCAGGTAGGTGGCTCTTAGACCCACAGGTGGCTTTCTCCCATGCAGGAGAGATGCCACTTCAACATGGGGCTGGCAGTGGCTTTCAGCTGAGCACTGCAGAGCCCTGGGAGGAGCATGGCAGATCCAGGGAGCATGGCACCAGGCTCCCCCCGCCCTGCCGCCTACCCTCTGCACAGTGGCCACCACAGAGTGTCTCTTCCCAGGGCCACAGTGACGTTTTGGACCCAACACCTTGCCCTGGCATGTGCCTCCTTGAACCCCCTGCAGCTCCCTGGGGGCAATGCACCATCATCCTCCTCTCCCCAGCCGGGGACTGGAAGGACTTTCTGCACACCTTCCTGCCAGCCAACATAAGCTCATTTTTATCACTGTCAACAGCATCACTCCATTTTCCTAAAGGTACCATCACGACTAGCACTGAGGCTGCTGATGGAATCTCACAAGAATTAAGGGGGTTTATGGGTGATGGAGACAGCCCCCCCTCCCACCCTGCCATGGGGTGGTCACTCCAGGGTAAGGCTACGGGAGCAGGGCACTTTGCTCACGGGAAAGAGAGGGAAGGTGGGGTTTCCTGGTGACATGGAGAGTCTGTTTCTCGCATGGCACCCCAGATAAGAGTACACCCAAGCTCTGGGGTGTTTGTCGGGGCGGGGGGGGGTCAGGACTCCAAGGTGGAGGGGTGCCTTTCATCAGCACAGAAGGCACAACGTGGTGCCTGACTGCTTTGTGGCAGTCATTCAGCAAATAACTCTTCGGGAAAAGCCCAATCCATATGGAAACAGGTCTGTTCTATCCAGAGACCCCCACACTGGCTTGTAACTCCTGCAGATGAGTTTCATTAACCATAAAAGAACACCCTGTGCAGCACTAGCCCTATAGAAAATAAAAATCATGCCGTTACCTGCTTTACTGCATCCTCATAGGGTGGAGGCTGCTTTCCCTCTGAGAGGGCTGGGCTTGACTTAGAAAAACTTGGGGATGGAATAGAAAACTTTTGACCTGCCTGCGTAGCCATCTGCGGGGGGGAGATACAGGGAAACGGAGTCAATGCGCAGGGAGGGACAGCCGGAGGCTCAGCTCTCTCACCCGTGTTGAAACCAGAATGGTGTCAGGGAACCTAACGATTTTGTGGGTCAAATCAGCTCAAAGTGCCTGGCCTCCAGGCAGGAGAAAGGCGGGTAAAGAAACTCTGACAGCCCAGCTCTGAGACCCAGGGCCAGGCTGACCTCTGGCTGCTGCGGGAGCATGGGCATGATGCCACAAGAGCACCCTGGTGCTTGGTCCAGCCATGAACGTGCAGAGCAAGGGGTAGAGAGAAATGGGTTTGATGGTGGTTGGCTTCACCCAGCTGGTGATGCAGCGCTGCCAGCCGCCTGCCAGCCCCTCTGCTGGGGACTCTCTCCATCACCATCTCCCCAGGGATATCTCACAGTTCCCAGACCAGGGAAGACCACTCAGAAGGCTTCCCTGTGCCAGTGCCAAACACCTGTGTATCAATGCCAGCCTTTTGCCAGTCCTCCCTTCCAGGATGGACCTCACCTGGCAGTGCAGCTGCTGTCTCCATTGCCTCTAGGCCCTTGTGTGCTCTTCCTCATCACCTGGCTGCAGTTGCCTCATCCCATGAGAGCCAGTTCCAGGAGATGCAGCATGGATGCAGCCCTAGCAGGCAGACTGGATCCAGAAGTGGATTCAGGGCAGTGGTGAGGCCACTCAGGCTGGCCATGCACATCCTGGCCACCTTTCTGTGAAGGGCAGCTGGGAGGAATAGTATCCCTGGCCTGGGGGGATGGCACTCCAATGTGGTGCACAAAGAGGGGGATGTCACTGAAGGGGCCTGTCCCCTTGGGATTCCTTTGCAGGCAGCATAGCAGTGCCAAGAACAGGTGGTGTCACAGCTGAGATGAGCTTCAGGACACCACGGGGCCTTCTCTCTGCTCCCCTCACTCTTGGGCAGTAAGGAAGGAGCTGGAGATGCCCCCAAGGTGTTGCTGCTCCCTGTTGATGCTTGCTAACTGCTGCCTGGTCGCCCAGAGCAGCCTGAGCCCCACTGCCTCTCAGAGTATCATCCGTGTCCCACTGCTTGTTGTACCCACAGCTCTGCCCCAGCATCTTGCTCACCTCTACAGCTCCGTGTCCCACTGCTGAGGTCACCCACCACATCCTACTGCCCACTGCATCCCCTGCTCTCTGCCCCACTGCCCATTTCACCCACAGCTCTGCTCCCCATTGCCCACCTCACCCACAACAATGCTCCCCATCGCCCAGCTCACCCTCAGCACTGCTCCCCATTCCCATTTCACACCAGCAGCCAGCTGCCTACCTCCCTCTGACAGCACTCTGCCCCTCTCACCCCAAGTTGCACCCCATTGCCCCCCTCACTGGCAGTGCTGTGTGGCAACTGCACATCTCACCTGTCCCACCACTCTCTGAATGACTTAGAGACCACGCTGTGTCCCACCTTCTGCTGCCTCGCAGCACTGCACCCCATTGCCTGGCTCCCACTGCACACAGTGTGATAACTGCAGGAATATGATTCCCACACAGAAAATCACATTTCCTGTGGGGGAAACCTCTTGTAGGTTGCTTCCAGGTTGGGGGAAGAGCGGCTGGAAGCTGCTTGGCAGAAGAAGACATGGGGGTGTTGGTGGATAGGGGCTGAATATGAGCCATGCCCAGGTGGCCAACAGCATCCCGGCCTGTATCAGCGATAGTGTCGCCAGCAGGACTGGGGCAGTGGCTGTTCCCCTGCACTGGGCACTGGTGAGGCCCCACCTTGAGTGCTGGGTCCAGTTTTGGGTCCCTCAAGACAGGAAAGACATTGAGGGGCTGGAGCGTGTCCAGAGAAGGGCAACGGAGCTGGTGAGGGGTCTGGAGCACAAGTTTTGTGAGGAGCCTCTGAGGGAGCTGGGGGTGTTCAGCCTGGAGAAAAGGAGGCTGAGGGGAGACCTCCTGAAAGGAGGATATAGCCAGGGATCAGTCTCTTCTCCCAAGTAACAAGTGATGGGACAAGAGGAAATGGCCTCAAGTTGCACCAGGGGAGGTTTAGGATGGATATTGGGAAAACTGCTTCCCTGAAAGGGTTGTCAAGCCTTGGAGGAGGCTGCCCAGGGCAGCAGTGGAGTCTCCATCCCTGGGGGTATTTAAAAGCTGGGCAGAGGAACATGGGTTAGTGGTAGTTTGGGCAGTGTTGGGTTGATGGTTGGACTCAATAACATAAAAGGTCCCTTCCAAACGAGATAATTCTATGATTTGTGAGCTGTTGTCCCTGAATGTCCCTGAATGCAGTGTGCATGCCCTGGACCATGGTCTGTGTTTTATGAACTCTATATCATAGGATCGGTGTTGCTGCTGCCTGGGAAACCCTGCAAGGGTGCTGGGATGAACTGGGGCTGTGATCAGCAACACCTTGTGCTGATTTTGTGTGTTGGCAGCATGTGCCCTCTCCAAGCTTTTGTACCTGTCCAGAGGGTGAGTGAGGAGAGGTGGATGCTGAAGGAACAATGCTCTGCTGTGCTGGTTTTCTGGTGGGGAGGCACAAGCTCTATCTGACTGCAGACCCCAGTTGCAAGCCCTGCTCCATCTTCCCAAGAAAAGGCTTGCCATTATGATCAGAGTAACTGCCCTTCTTCAACCCAGTAGTCAAAATCCCTCACAGACTTCTAGGAACCTCAATGGCACAGCAAGATCATAGAATCATAGAATGGTTCGTGTTGGAAGGGACCTTAAAGACCCTCCAGTGCCACCCCCTGCCCTGGACACCTCCCTCCAATCTGGCCTTGAACCCCTCTGGGGATGGGGCAGCCACAGCTTCTCTGGGTAACCTGGGCCAGGGTCTCACCACCCTCACAGTGTAAAATTTCATTCTAATGTCTAATGTAAATCTCCCATCTTTCAGTTTAAAACCGTTCCCCCTCATCATATCACCCCAATCCCTGATCAAGAGTCCCTCCCCATCTTTCCAGTCACCCCTTTAGGTACTGGATGCTGAAAAGCCCCACAACACTGCAGCAGGGCTCTCCCAGGAGTGTTGGAAGCTGTGCCAGGGCTCTCCCAGGGGCTGAGGGATCTGTGCTAGTACTTCCCCTCTGTGGACAAAGCTTTGCCAGGGCTCCATGGGGCAGAGGGAGATGTGCCAGGGCTTCCCCATGGTGGTGGGAGCCAGGCCATGGCTCCATGGGGCAGGGGAAGCTGTGCCAGGACTCCCCCAGGGGCACAGAAAGCTGTGCCAGGGCCTCCCCCTGAGGGGAGAGGCAGCCGAGTTAGGGTTCCTTTAGGGCAGAAGAAGTTGTGCCAATGCTTGCCCAGGGCAGAGGGAGCTGTGCCAGAACTCCTCCAGGGACAGAGGGAGCTGTGCCAGTGCTTAACCAGGGGCAGAGGGAGCTGTGCCAGGCCTCCCCAGGGGAGAAGGATCTGTGCCAGGGCTCCACAGTATAGAAGATACTGTGCCAGGGCTCTCCCAAGATACGGGGAGCTTTGCCAGTGCTCATCCAGGGGCAGAGTGAGCTGTGCAGGGGTCCTCTGGGAAGATGGAAGAGGTGCCAGGGCTCCCCCAGGGCAGAAGTAACTGTGCCAGGGCATGGGAGCAGTGCTGTGACCCCCCAAAGCAGTTGGATGTGGTGGCAGCAGGGAAACCCTGGAGATGCCCTGCAAAGGACCTTGAGGTGCCATCAGCTTCTAACCCATTGTCCACTTGGGTTATTCCCTGCCTTTTCAGGCAGCCCACATGCAGCTGCGGCCCCCTGGGTACCCATCCGGGGTGCCAGGAGTCCCAATCCAGTAGGAAAGAATTTAAACTGGGATGTTTGACTGACTGCCCATAGACACCAGCACGTTCACTACTGCCCTGCCATCGGGGGTACTTTCTACTTACCGATGGTGTGCGAAGGCAACTGTTGGTCTGAGGCGACGCGCTGCGCCCTTCTGCCTGAGAGCCGGGGGACACTGAGAGGAGATAGTGGCTGTTGGGGGACGGTGGCAGGCTGATGTGCTGGGGGCTCTTTGCAGCACCAAGTGGAGAGTGCTGGGGGGAGCACTGTGGGCTCAGGAATGTTGAGGAGGTGATGGTGCTTTGCCCTGCAGGCTCCAAGCAGTGGCTATTTACAATGTGAGGCAGCTGCGGCACCCCACAGTTACTTAACTTATCCGAGCTGCTGGCTTGACCTTTCAAGGCAGTTTGTTTGGATGCAAATGGACAGCTGGACACCACGTTTTCTTGCTTGATGGGGACACCAAAGAAATGCTGAGCAGGCTGCTGCTTCTCCTCAAGGCCATTGCTTCTCTTTCGCTTCTGGAGCTGCATCCGTAGCTCTTCCACCTGCCTCTGCTCTTGCTGCAGCTTCCATGTCAGTTCATTGATGACCTTCTGTTTCTCTACCAGCATCTTGTCTTTCTCTGTGTCGATCCCTTCCAGCTCCAGCTGGATGCTCCCCCCATTCATGCTGCCCATGAGGCTTTCTTCGGCACTGCCATGAACCGGAGATGGCTGGAGACCAAACTGTGGAGAAGACATGGGCCCATCGTTGAATGTGTCTGGCAAAGAGCCGCTCACAGAGAGGTCAGAGGAGGCTGGGGAGATGGGTGGGGTGGAGCTGGTGCTGCCAAAGTGGTAGAAGCCATTTGATAACATGCTGGTGGAGGACTGTGACTGGTAACTCGACAGGGTGTTTGTTGGAGTGACTGGGAAGGTGACAGTGGTGATCTCACTGAAGTTTGGCACCGCATTGCTGCTGCACTCCTGGAAGGGCCGCAGCCGTTCCATCAATGCTGTTTTTGTACCGGACACTGGCAGGCCTCGTATTCGGAGCTGCTGTCTCAGTTCTGAAACCTAGAAGGAAAGTCACCAATGATCAGTCTGAATGGCAGATAAGCCCTTTAGAAACCCAACATTTCTACCAAGAAGTCTCAGATCACAGGCTCCAAGCTTCCTCCTTTGAAGCTCTGCCCCCTGTCAGGTGCTCACTGTCTCACCCACATTCACCAGAGTCTCCATGGACAGCCCTGACCACTGCACATCCTGCAGGATCTCAACCTTTCATCACAGGAAAACTTTCCTTCTTCCTTCAGGAACTGTGACTGTGCTTCATGAATCACAGAATGATATGGTGTTGGAAGGGACCTCTGTAAATCATCCAGTCTAATTCCCCTGCCAAAGCATGTCCACCCAGAGCAGGCTGCACAGGAACATGTCCAGGTGGGTTTGAATGTCTCCAGAGATGGAGATTCTACTACCTCACTGGGCATTCTGTTCCAGTGCTCTGACACCTTCACAGTAAAGCAGTTCCTCTTCAGGTTCAGATGGAACTTCTTATGTTCCAGTTTGTGCCCGTTTCCTCTTGTTCTGTCACTGGGAACCACTGAAAAGAGACTGGCCCCATCCTCCTGACACCCACTCTAGAAGTATTTATAGGTGTTGACACCCCTCCCAGCTTTGTATCATCAGCAATCTTGCTGATGATGAACCAGCAGTGGTCCTTGGGCCACAGAGGTAGCTCAAGATTCCCTTCCTAGCAGTAGGTTTACACATGAGCAGAGGACTTTCACACAGACCAGGAACTAGCTGATGACATCCTTTAGCTCAGAGAACATGAGCACATACCTTGGAGCCAGAGATGCCAGTCCAAGCATCTGCACACAGTTCAAGCATCTGATCTGGGGCATTGCTATGGCCAAACTCATGTTATTTCTACTTCATCTTCTTTCTTTCTCTAATAACAAGTATTGCCCCCAGTTTGCTGCTCCTAAAAGACTTGGCCTTCCCCATGGATAAGGCTCCATTAGCAAAGTATAAAAGAACCACTGATGTGAGTGATTCTCCCTTATGGCCTGTCTTGCCTACATGAGAGATTTAGGTCCTGCTCAAAGCAGTGCTTGTAGCTGCAGACTCCAGGAGACACCTGCCTTTGCAGAAAACTGCTGACCTGGCCAAAATGGCCACTGAGAAGCTGGGTCACTAAGTGGAGGCCATGCTGACCTCCTAGCTACTGGCTGCTCTGCTAGCAGCATCCATAAAACCACAGAAGGTATGGAGCCATGAGCTGCAGGAGCAGCAGCACAGGTCATCCCTTAGTCTTCAACCTGATGGCCTGACCTCCAGCCATCTCAAGTAATACCTAAAGTTTGCTGATACATGCCCTGGAGCACGTGCCACCTGCAGAGCAGCAAACCCCTGTTCCCAGTTACCGTCATGGTGACCAACTCCTGACCCAGTGTGACCCACTCCTGGGTTTGCTCACAGCGTGGTGGTTCTGGTTTACTCATCTGTAACAGGCCATCATTCGCAGCCAGCTCAGCCTGTGGCACTCACTGCACACTTCAGGGGTAACAAAGCACATTCGGGGTCTAAGATTCTGCTCCTGCGGTGACAAAGTTTGCACTCACTTTGAGATCATCCAGGTTAGACGGCAGAGGGCCTGGCTTGATAGATGAGACACAAGTCTGGCCTGAAAAGGTGGTTTTCACAGGAGAAAGAGGGGTGTTGTTGACAGAAGTTGATGAAGAATTTGAACTTTTGACCATTTGCTCATTTGATTGCCTGAAATAACAAAGGAGATTTGGGGTAACTTCTCTGTCCCCCTGGGGTCTCAGTGCCCAGGGTACAACCTCTCTGCAACCCTGGGGCTCCTATCTCCTATACAACACCTGAAGGACCAGCAACCCCAAGGAAAACTAGACAGAGTGACCTGCCAGCAGGTTACAGATACCCCAGCCACTGCACAAAGCCAGAGCAACTTCACAGGAGACTGCTATGTTCCTGAGCTTTTATGTTTCACTTGCATGCACCCACCCCCCTTGTACTGGCACAAATGGGTATGGGAGGGGGAAAGTCTGGAGGGATACAGGACTAAACCCTGCTATTGGCATATTACCACTCACTTTAATTGGCCTTGGTGCATCCCTGGGTAGGTGAAGTGCTGCTGTTGCTGCTGTTGCTGTTGCTGCTGCTGCTGGCTGAGGATCTGGAGCTGCAGAAAGAGCTGCTGCTGCTGGAGAAGTCTGGCATATGCAGAGTCCATGGGTGGAGGGGACTTCTCTGCCTTCTGGTCTGGAGGGATGTACTGGTGATACTTCAGCTTCTTCACCTTAGGCTTGGTGTCCTTGGGCTTTTTGTGACGGTTCTTGCTGTCACTGGATGATTTGGACTGTTGGTCCAAGAAGGAAAGGAATTAGTTCAGAGAAGAGCTCCTGCCACCCCCATGAGAAATCAGAGGCCTAGGACAGAGAAAGGGCAGCTCCTGCTGGCACCCTGACACTCTAGCTCCAAGAGCTGCTGAGCCTGCAAGCAGGGGACTCCTCCAGAGCTACATCTCATCTCAGTTGTCCTGGAGAGCCTGTGAGATGGAGAATGACCCTTCTTGCCTGGAAGGTCTTTTGGTGTTGCCTCGTATCTCCTCCTGCTCCTAGCTCCAGGGGTCATTTCCAGTGTGGGACCTGAGCAATCACCTCTCCCAGGGTGCAATACTATACCTTATACCATCAAAAAATGTGTCAAATTGCAATTTTTGACAACAACATTTGTCTCCCTGCATTATCCCAAGCCTTAAGGCCGAACTCCCAGATGTCCCACACATGTAAGGGTGCAGCATGCGGGCATCTCAGGCTTGGATGCAGCCAGGTGCCCTGGGCTTGTTCCCTCTGCCAGGGAGCCTGGGGGCATGGGCATTACCTTCACAGCGGAGGTCACCGAGAGGGATGGGCTCTCCAGCCCCGCTGCCTGCTTGGGGCTGTCGCACTGGCTGCCCTGCCCCGCTGCCGGGTCCGGTGCATGGCCATCGGTGCCATGGGGATGATCCTGTAAGTGAGAGGTGAGCTGTGTGGTGGGAGAAGGGCTGCAGGGCTGGTGCCAGGGCCAACCCCATGGCCTCTGCCCACAAGGGCCACCTGCTGCCCCATTCCACCTGCCCCATGGTGTCCCCATCCATCCCAGGCGTCTCAGTCAATGTCAACCCCCTATGTCTATTCCAGCCCACTATCCCCACTTCTCCCAGGCTACCCCAGTTGCCTTCCAGCCCCTCTGTCTCCCCAGTCCATCCCAGCCCACCCCTACCCCAGTCTCCAAGCCCTCTCTGCTCTCTGTTCCACTCTGTACCCTCGTTCCCCCCAGCCCATTGTGCGCCCCACATCGTGCTCACACTAGCCCAGTCTCCGAGGTCCACCTCTGGCCTGTCCCAGTCCCTCCAGCCGCTCCCACCCCACACAGCTTCACTGCACCCCAGCCCTTCCCAATCTCCCCAAGCCTAGGCTATTTTCCCCACTCCCTGTCCCCGCTCCACCCCGTTTTCCCCCAGCCCTCCCGGTCCCTCCCGCCATCCCGGCGCTGCAGTCCCCAGGCCTGTCAGCAGGGGCCGCCCCGGCTCCGTGCAGCCCCGCGGCCATGAGGCTGGTCCCTCCCGCCCCCGGCCCTACCTGTGGCGGCCCTGCGGGAGCCGCGGGGGCGGGCTCCGGGGCCTTGGTGCCGGCCGCCGACTCGGTGGAGCCCGGCGAGTCCTCGCTTCTGGCCTGCTCAGGGGACAGCCCGTCATTGCTGCTGTCCTCCTCGAAGGCGAAGGCGTCGGCCGGCTTGGGGAAACTGACCTGGGTGCCTGCCAGGAGAGACGGGGCGGCCGTCAGGGCCCGGCCCGGCTGGAGGGGGACGAGCGCGGGGGCGGGAGGGACGGGCCGAGCCCTGTGGAGACACCTCCCTGCCTGCGCCCACCTCCGAAGGGCGTGGGGAGAGCTCAGACACCTGCCATATGCAAGGGCAGCTCCTGGGTGTACCCTGCGGCCGAGACTGGTGGGAGAGGAGGTGTCGGCTCCTGGCCCATGCCATGGCCCATGTTGCTCAGGAGCAGACCACCGAGGAGCCTGGCCCACTGAAGGTGGGAGGCGTTTTGCAGGCAGGTGGAGCTGGGGCAGGAGGGACTCTGCCATCCTAAATGATGGGGGTTGGACTAGATGATCTCCAGAGGTCCCTTTCAACCCTCTATCATTCTGTGATTCTGTGATCCTGCCCCACCTAGGATGGGGAGAGGGGTGTCAGAGCCACCCTCCCTATCAACTGAGCATCCCCACAGCATGGGCAAGACCCTGTCCTTGGCAGAAGAACTGAGGCTGAAATCCACCCAGAGGGTGACCCATCTGTTCGTGACACAAAAGCCAACACGTGTTAGCCCAGCTGCAGCTGGACAGAGGCTTCTGGATCCTGGCTCATTCCACAAGCTTCACCCGCACAACATGTTTCAAACCACTGCCACGGCCTCCTGGATGCCTCAGACACTGCTTCTCCCCCTGCACAGCTCCCAGCACGCTATCTCCCAGTCAGATGGGCAAGAGCTCTTGACCCCCACCTTTTCTGATAAACAAAGTGCTGAAAAAGAAAATGTCTTGTGAGCCTGGGGAGGGCTTGCAGGTCGGGGTAGAGGAAGGAGCAGCGTGGCCACACTCATAATCTCCTCGTGCTCGCCTCTGGCATTTGTCAGGCAGCTTGACATGCTGATAGCGAGGTGACAAATGGGGAAATAGGAAGGGCCCGGGGACAAGCTTACACCTGTCCCCGCTGCTGGCCCAGCAATATGCACCTTCTCAGTGACACACACCCTGCCACGCTGACCCCCCTTGCTATCTGAGAGATAAGGGTTATCTCCCCCTGCTCTGGCTGGTGGAGCCAGGGTGGCCGAGGGAGCAGGGAGCTGCATGTCCCGAGCCCCATGTGGGCAAACGCCTGCTGTGGAGAGCCTTTCCTTCCCGCTCCCCAAGGCTCCCCCTGTGTCCCTGGAAAGAGGGCCTCATCCTCTCTCCCTCAGAGGCAGCACTCAGACTGGGTCTTCCCTTGAGGACTTGTATGGTTGAACCCCTGGGCGGGGTGGGAGCTGCTCCCCATGCCTGCGGATGAGCGTGGACATCATCTCTCGGAAGAAATGACACCAACAAGAGGGACTTGTGGGTCTATAAAACCTGCCGGGCTGGCATTTAGTAAACACAACCTGAGAAATGGTGTCAAAGCCAGGAGCCCAAGGGATCTTCAGGACACAGTGGCAGTCCAGAGCACAAGAGTAATGTGCTGCATCCTGATACTTGATACCGGGGCCCTGTGTGGGCAGGGAATGCTGCCCTTATCTGTCCTGCCCTCACCCAGCCCAGGGCTAACTGTATTTTTTTTTTTTTCTGATGGTCCCATGTCTCTGCTGTAATCTCAGGCAGCATGGTGTTTGCTCAGGGCTGTTTCTAATGCACTGGGTATTGTCCTCTCAAGCGTATTGGACAAAGTGATGACAAGGACCTGGTAAAAAAGGGTTCTTATATCACTGCTCAGCTATGTAGGGCACTGGCGGCCTCCTGTCACTGGGACATTAGGGCTTTCAGTTGGGGTCTGGCACTTTCTGCTCACCCTGCCGGAGGTGATTAGAGGAACACGTCAGCTGAATTTTCCACTGTATAAACAGTTGAGATTCCAAGGTTAAAGTAAAATGATTTTAAGCCCTGTCATCTTTCTGGTATTGCAAAAACAAAAGGCTTAACGTTCAGAAATGCCAGTGCTCATCTCTACTCTCTGTTCAGCCCTTCGCCCCGAACTGAGAGCACCACAGGGTGCCTGTGACTCCAAAAATGAGCTTGGGGATCATTCAACCTGGGGCTTCCTTCTGCAGAAACCTGAGGGTTTGTGTTCCTGGTGCAAGTGCACCACCTCCTTCTCATGGCACCAAACAGAACCAAGTAAGTTCATGTTTGACCCTAGTGTGCTGTGTGTTTCACCCTAAATGGGATAAAACTGGCTGATGAGACACATTTTTTCCCCATCAGTGTGATAGAAGGGCATTGCGAAAGGGAAACATTTAAAATTAAGCAAATAATTTTAAGTCAGGCCGTTTGGTTTTAACAATTTTGTCCCCTAAATCTCTGTTTACCACAAGCTCCTGACAAGGCAGCTGGAGAGAAATGGTGCTTAGACTTCAAGCACACTTGCCCAGCCTCCAAGCCTCAGCTACAGTGGATAAAGTCATGCTCAAACTGCCTTAAATGTTTATAAAGGAGAGATTCTTTTAAACTTTTTTTTTTCCTCTCTTCCCTCCTTCAATAAGTGTCTGGGGAGATTTTACTTGAACTCTCCTTAAAAATTCCTCTTCAGGCAGAGTCCTGAAACATTTCACCTTCAAAAGCAAGATCTGTGAAAGGCTAGAAATGGAGCAGCTCAAGGACCAGCCTGGAGAAGCCACTGCAAGAACATGCACTTCACAGTGGGAAAACCAAGAGCAGGAACAATTGCAGGGCAGAACAGAGCCTGGAATATTTAATGTAATTTATGCTGGTTTCTGAGATGAAACAAAAGTCAAAGTGTTTCCTATTCCAGTTCCCATTTTTGACATCACTCTGTCACTCAGGGTGCAGGCTGCTACTTGTGTTCCCCAGCAGCCGAACACCCCAGCGATGATTTCCCTTGCCCAGCCATGCAGCATCTTGCTCTGTTGGGCTGTGCATGCCACTAGCATCAGTGGGAAAAAAGGAGCCTGTCTGAACTGGGGCCATTTCACCTCCACCCACGGGGATGTAAAAGCTTTTCAGGGCACAGGTGGGAGAATTCAGACTGGCCTCTCAACTATGCATGTGCACCCAGGTCCTCTCCCATGTGAGGGACAAAGGAATGTCCTGTCTCCAGTGGTACCATTTATGTGCTCAAAGCCTTGGGGATGGAAGAGGCTTAAGAAGAGAGATTCTTTCTGAGGAGACATGGCTGAACAATCGTGCATGTTTCTGTGGTCATTGCTCTAAGAGCTCTCTTTTCATAGGCCTGGATAAGAAAGCATAGGCTGTGCTGGACTGGGCTGCTTACAGTGAAAATAATAACATTTAAACAATAAATGCAGCTCTTAACTTCTCTTAACTTAACTTAAGTCACTTCTTGCAGTTGCTGCAGTACATCCTCATAACCTTGCCAGCCCCTGCCCCGTGCCATGCACACAACACAACATGCACGTGCACTTCCTCTACCTTTTATGGCCTCTTTCACAGCTGAGTCGACAGGAATAATATTCTTCTCCACCAGCTCCAAAGGACCCGGCCTGAGAGCAATCTTTTCATTGAGATCATCTGCCAGTCGGGCTCTTTTCAGCTTCATTTGAGTCGACTGAATGGACCCCTCTGCAGCTGAGTCTAAAAGGCCAAATGGAAGGCGTCAGTTGATGATCTGGGGCATCTGTAAGCACAGCTCAGCCAGAATGTGCTCCCCCTTCACCTCAGCCTTTCTGGGCTGTGGACAAAACCTAAGCATGGCTCTGCACAGCAGGAGCTGCTCTGAGGCTGGGAGGCAGGGTGCTGGATTAGATGGAGCTGGTGGTGTTTGGGACATGGGTTCTCCTCTGAGCCTTAAGTCCAGCTTCTCCATCCCCAAGCAGAAGCCTCTGTTTACCAGTCTGGGCTTGCAAACCCAGCCTGCAGCTGAAGCATCCTCTCCAAGGCCCAGGAATGATCTGCAATGGAAATTTTATTAACAAACTCTGACTAACACGAGGGCCAAAGTGGACTCCAGCTCCCGCCTGCCAGGAGCCCATTGGTCCTTGTGTTCCCTACTTCTGGGGAGCAGCTGGAGAAAAGAACCATTAACAGTGTTTGACAACTGGAGTAAATGCCTTACAATAGAAGATCAAAAGCTGTCTGAGAGTGGACATTTGGAAGTGGCATGACTGCAGTGCTCCAGGCCTTCAAGGGACAAACAAGCTGGTGGAGAGGAGCATAACAAAGGCAGTGATATCTGGAAGCTACAGCCCTACCGAGCTCAGCTGAGAAGTTCCCAATTACTGAGTGGTGATAGAAGACAAGAGAAAGTGGTGATTTCCAGAACAAAAGTGATCTGGCTCCTCTGGTGGCACAGGCATGAGTACTGAAGGAACAGGATCCCAAACTAGACCATGCCTAAAATCTCGGAGGTCTGAAGTAAGAAGGGTTGCATCTAGGTTGTGCTACCTTCAAAGACTGGACACTCTTTTAGAAGAGATGCTGTAGGCAGTACAACCTACAGGACTTGATATCAGGGAAAAATGCTCCACAGGAAGTCAGAATAGCTGGTCCAGCATCATTGCTGGCTTCAGGCTGTACAGGGCAGTGAACACATGTGAGATCTTCAGGGCGCACATGAACTGAAGATGTGCCTGGAAGTTAATTAGATGATAGAAGGTGTCTCAGCTGGCCAATTTCAACCATCTCTGTGGCTTGTTATGAACTCAATGAACATGTAAGTCCATGATATGCCCAGGCACACCTCCATGAAACGCAGAGCGCATTGGGCAGAGGCATGAGCAGGGCTCTGGCGGGGAGGTGTGTCGGGCAGCACAGCCAACCTGCTCAACGTGCAGCCAGGCAGTCTCTGCTCCACTGCTCCTCCAGCTGTGTCTCACTGGCTCTGTCCAAGCCTGGGGACTGCAGCTGCCTCCATGTATGGTTTACAGCCCCCAGGCCCCAACTCCAGTCTGTATTGCTTCTGTTATTTAACCTAAGGGAAACACACTTTCTACCTGTTAACTAGGCAGGGGTGCTGGCTTATTTTAAGGATGGAGACCCAAGGGAAAAGCAAAGCAGTGGCACTGATCCAGCATGGGCCCCTGGCTCAGCCCTCCTGCGTGCCAGAGGAAAGAGAAATATGGACTTCATCCATGCTGAGAGCAGAGGCCAGCATTTACAGTTGCCAGAAAGTGGCCTGCTCCTTTCAGGGGACTGACAGGACTCAAGGAGAGAGGCTGCACATCCTTCCTGCCTCTAAGGAGCTCGTTATCTCTGGAGATAATGAGGGACACTGCAGTGTTCTGCTGTCTGTGATGGGATGCAGTGGAGCTGTGCCAGCTCTCTGGCTGGGAGGGGACACTGGGATGGGAGAGGTGAGAGCTGCTGTGGCTCACAGGCTGAGAGCAGGGCTCACCCTTTTCAAATGGCTGTGCTTGGGTCATTGACTGCATTGCCATGGATTGTCACATCAAATATCCAGAATTAAAGCAAAACAAAAGATGTCCAGCTTTAGGAGGGTGTTGCAACCACCTGCTACAGGGATTTCAGTTCCCTGAACAACAAATGCCCCAGGTGTACTTTTCACGAGGATCAGACCTCAGCACTGTGGTCTAATGGAGTCTTTTCTGGGAGCTGTTCTCCACCCCACTATCCTCTAGAGCATCTTATACTGGTCACTGCCAGAGATGGGACAAAGATTAGATGGCCTTGGGTATGCTTCTGTTGTGTGTTGAAGAAATGTGTGTCCTGCCTCCTGAAGACCAGGTCTGGACTGAACATGCTGTACAACATGTGTCCCACTTGAATCTGCCTCTCATGAGCAGCTGGGGAAAAGTTAATCATGATGAGAGTCCTGAAGGGAATGCAAGAGGGGCAGGAGAGATGTGAGTCACAAGGCGGGAGACATAAGGAGTATGTGGGAGAAGCTCTGGCAGTCTTACCTTGTAAAATGTGCATATTGACCAGGTCTGATCGCTCAGGCCTGCTTCTGATCTTGTGCTTGAGATAATCTTCAGTCTGCAGAATACAAATGCAGAGTGTTACCTGGCTAGAGCAGCAATAAGGTACAGAGAGTGTCTGCCCCTGTGCCATCCCATGATTCTTTTGGATTCACTACAAGCTGTGTTGAGTGAGCTCCTAAATGGACTTTTTTTTTTTTTATTTTCACTTAGACACTGGCTTGTTATTGGGCAGAAGTTCTTCAAAAGACATAACCAGGTGGATAGATGATGGTAAAGCAGTGGATGTGGTCTATCTTGACTTCAGTAAAGCATTTGACACCGTCTCCCACAGTATCCTCGCAGCTAAACTGAGGAAGTGTGGCCTGGACAATCGGGAAGTGAGGTGGATTGTGAACTGGCTGAAGGACAGAAGCCAGAAAGTGGTGGTCAATGGGATGGAGTCTAGTTAGAGGCCTGTATCTAGTGGATCAAGGATCAGTACTGGGACCAGTACTGTTCAATACAGTCATCTGGATGAGGGAATAGAGTGCACTATCAGCCAGTTGGCTGATGACACCAAACTGGGAGGAGTGGCTGACAC
>VXBJ01005859.1:94259-118832 GCA_013400055.1 Nycticryphes semicollaris
AGAGGTTGTGGAGTCTCCTTCTCTGGAGACATTCAAAACCCACCTGGACACGTTCCTGTGTGACCTGGTCTAGGTGTTCCTGCTCTGGCAGGAGCATTTGACTACATGATTTTTTGAAGTCCCTTCCAATCCCTGATATTCTGTTAAAAAGGTAACAATGGTCATAGAGCTGCTGATGGTTCACTGTCCTCGCTCCTAAGTGTGTCATTTCCAATTTCCCTTGAGATTCTGATGCCTGAAGTATTACGAGATTTATGGCAATGTTGAGGCTTATTCACAGGGAGTGGTGAATCTGCTCCTAGCTCCTTGCTTAGGATACCATGTCACCGTGTACAGTTAGCAATGGCTTCTGTGGGAAGCCTGTCATTCTGGGCTGAGCAAGTCACGAAGGCTCTCTACCCTGGTCAGCCTTCCTGCAGTCCTACAGCTCCTTTGCTCTGTGCTTCCTCAGCCCAGCTATGATGTAGGGTTGAGAAAATCCACTTTGCAGATTACTGCAGCTGAGTTTGTGATCAACATGGTCCTGGAGCCTTGTTACAATTTCCTCATAGCTTTAGGAACAAAAAGGCGGGCAGAGGTACAATAACACCTTCCATTCGGGCCAAGAAAGTCAGTGTTGAGGGCAAGTGATCTCAGGAATACAAGTATATGCTTATCCCCCGGTGGAGAAAAGCTAGAGCATGGCTTGGACAAATTATTAGCTGTTTGCTAAGCTGAGATGCAAGAAAAAATTAGTACAAAAAATGTACATAGTTCAAAGAGGCTAAACTCTTAAGGATAAATACAAAAGAATAGCGCAAGCATCTGTAGCAAAACTGGAAACCCCACAGTACAAAATGTACAGGATCATGAGAAAAAGAGTTTATAAGCACTTCTGTAGCCAGGAGAAGACGATGGAAAGTGCTGTCTGTGTTCCATAAACAGGAGAAATAAAATTGTGGATGCTGCTGAGATGGCTACAGGATTTAATACCTTTTCCAACCACCTTAACTGAAAAGATAAATGACTGTTATCAATCAGATGACTAGGCCAAGAACCTTCACAGCAAAAGAGAAGAAGCTCCAGTTATCAGGTTGGACAACAGGTTGGAGAATACTCTGATGAGTTAAATGGTCCCAAACAGTTTGAGATACACAAGGTTAGAGTAATAGCAACTATCTGTAGGGCTCCAGGAAACTGGGCAAGGTGGGGGGTGTTATTTCTTGCTTTAAAAGAGGTGGAGAGAAGAAACCAGGAAATTATAAACCAGTCAGGAAGATACTGGACCAAGTAATCAAACAATCTATATAAATGGATATTGAAGATAGCAAGGAGTTGAGTAACAGCCAGGATGGATTCATCAAGAACAAACCACATGACACCAACCTTCTATGGAGAGATGACAGATTTCTGTTACAGGAATAAACAATGAATGTCATGTAGCTTGAATTTAAACATGTTTTGACATTATCTCACATGGCTTTCTCATATGCAAGCCAGAGAAATTTGGTCTGGATAAGACTAACATAAAAAAGAAGCATAGCTGTGGGTCAGCAGAGGAATTAGGAATGGCTCACAGTCTAAACAGAAGAATATATCAAATCATGTCACACAGCAATTTTTCCTACCCGTCAATATATTCAATTAATGCCTTGGGTGACAGAAGACATACTCTTTAAGTCTGAATCATTCCAGGCTAACAGATTAGAATGCAATATGATTTTCAGCAATTGAAAAAAATGACCTGAAAGACTTTTGATACAATTTAAAGAAGGACATTTAGACAGGACTCCATTCGGGTCACAGTTAGCCACAGCTAAGACAGCTGATTAAGCACTGAGTTGGATGAAGACTTAATCTACCAGAGATGCTTCTGTAGTGGTCACTGGACTGTGGCTTTAGGCAGAAATTAGTTACAGCATAAACAGAGAAAAAAATATAAATGGCTCTGGAGAATCTTCTGATCAGCAACTGAACCACATCCCCAGAGCAGCAGGCAGCTTTCTAGGAGACACAGTGAAGAATGTCAGATGGACCCTGCAAGGTCTGTCCTATGTCTTGCAGCTGAAAAGGATCCATGGGAAGGGTCTGGAGCAGCTACAGAAATAGTTTCTGAGCCAGAGAGGGGATCAGTGAGGACAGGCTGAAGGGAGAAAAGGGTGGTCAGTCTGGAGGTTAGGTGGCTGCAGGGAAACAGGATACAAAATACTTTGTAAAACTGCTACAAGAAAAAAGATAAAACAGTTCATGTGCACGCGCAGGAGAAAAAGTGATGGGTTTAAACTGCAACGGGCAAGCTTTGGCTGGGCATCAGGGGACACGTGCCAACAGCATAGGTTGGAGAGCACCGGAGAGGGTGTGGGGGTGGGATGTCTGTCAGTGGTCACACATCTGTCAGGAATGACCCAGATGGGGCTGTTCTGCTCTGGGTAGAGGCACGCTGGCTGTCCCCACACTCCCTGCCTGCCATGCTTGCTGGGCTGCTGGGGTAAGTGCTAAAGCCCTGCTGAGACAGACTGCCCCAGGAAAGTCAGCCTGCTCTCTGTCCTCCAGTCCAGCAATCTATCACAGGGCATTGACTTCAAAGTCTGCTGCGCTGGCCTGTTGCCAGCCTCTAACATAGCAAGTGATAAGTTTAAACAAATAATAGACATTTTATTTACTGAAGTCTTTACAATTTCTTACACGCACACCACCCTCCCACCCCCAACCCCACACCCCCATTTTTTCTCCAGCTTATTTTCACCAATGCAATCCCTTGTTTGGACCATGTGAAGGTTTGCCTGGTTCCTGTGCCAGGCCAGAGGAAGCTGGTGTCTGCACCTGGGTGCAATTAAATTCACCCAGTGCATTTTCAGCTGACCTTGAGATCAGATCCTGACCTGCACTAAGCTTCAGTTGCTGTCCTGCGGATGTAGCATTGTTCAAGTTGAACCCAGTGTTCACACTGTGTTGGCCTGACTGTGATTGCTGTTCCTTTCGACCTTTGCAGTTTATAAGCTGCATTTGTGTCACTGGGTTGCAAATGCCGGAGAAAGAACTCAGATGTGAGTTTTTTTAGTGTCAGCTGAAGGAGAAAAGCTTTCAAAACACATGAAAGCGGTTATTGCTATCTGCTTTCTTTTTGCAGAGCATCAGTTTGGAGGAATATCAACTAAACAACAAATGCCATTGAGTAATTATCCAGAAACAGCCGTTGCTCCTTCCCTGTCACAGCTCAAAGCAGAGCATCCTTGTAAAGGAATATATGTTAGTTATGGGCTGTGCTCATTAGTGCCTTCGTTAGCATGCTCTGGAAGAACGAAATACATGCGGTTTGGGGTAGACTAGACCATCCTTCCCTTTTCCCCAGGCAACTAGCCAGTGAAAGCCTTTGAAGAGAAAGACAAAGAGACACAAATGTATACTTAAACTGTAAAATATATGACACTTCAAGGATACTTTGGATTGCTTGAAATTTTGTAAGCGTACTAATTTTTCAGGGTTGTATTATGTTTCTTCTGCTAGTCATTTATTACCACAGGAGACTCGGGGCAAGTGATTTGGAGTGTGTTTAAGTTCAGGAGAGCACTTCTCCATATTTCACAATCATTCTGCCTTGCAAGGCTCCTTCTCCACGTGACTGCAAGCACATTTTGCAGATTAATGGACAAACTCCTGTGTTCAAGCAAAACCTGCATGACTGATTTTTCCCTTTTCCATGGACATCCCTCCAGCTCGGTCAAGGCTGGATGTTGGGTGCTCAGAAACTAGTGTGATTTCCCAAGAAGTGACCACATCACAGAACTTTTGATGTGTTCTGGAAATGGCTACTTATCTCTGCCAGCAGCAATATTTAGGGAAGCCTGAGTGCAGTTAGATAACGGGACTGTAGGGAGCCTGGCCCACTTAGCCCCTTGATGTTGTATGTCCTAACAGCCAAGCTGCACTGCCAAGCTAAAAGCCCGTCTCTGCTCTGATGACAAGGGTGAGCTCCCTAGGGACTTGCTACAGGTGACAAAGGGCATCTGCGTTCTCCCTGCACACATGCTAAATGGTTGGGTTCCCTAGGTCCTGTTTGCTTCTGGCCCTGCTCTAGCCCCACTCACCTGAGCAGGGAGAGCAACCAGCCCAGTGAAGAGCTGGCTGTGGACCTGGCCCAGAGAGGAACACGGCATTCGGCTGGTTGGACATTTACTGGAAGGATGGCCAATGCCATGCTGAACTGTGCCCTGGCCACCACCTCCTGTAAAACCCAGGGGCTGTTATGAAACCCTGTAGCTCAGGGCACAGATGGCCTCTCTGCACTTCTAAACCTCCCCTGCTTGGAGAAGGGTGCTCCAGAGCATTTGTGAATCTTGGCATGGCCCCACCATGTCTGGAAGCAAAGGGGAGGACCTGACCCTCATCATTGGCCACAGGACCTGGATGGAGGATGCTGGAGGAGGGGACAGTGGTGGAAGGTGCTTTCAAACCCACAATGCATGCAAAGCAAGCCCACGTGTTCCTTCAGTGGGATGGCTGCAGGAGTTACCTTGGCTCGCTCCAGACTTTTTCGCTGTTCATGGAACGCGGATGGGCTTTTCAGTGCTGCAACAGGAAAGAAAGAGGAGCAGTCAGCACAGGAGGGGAAGCAAGCAGCCACCAGGATATTCAGCAACAGCATTTTAATGAGTGCTATAAAAATAGCAACACAAACTAGCCGTTCTCTTTATTGCGACGACTAAAAATAACTCAGGAAAGCTCTGGGAAATCCCGTGCTCTCAGCCAGCCCGTGGCAAGAGACAGGGGGGACAAAGCGTACAGGGAGCACAGGAGGCACATGGGCAGGGAGGGGGTGCAGGCTTTGAAATGTAGTGCTCTGTGGGACATGCCAGAGAGCAGATATGGCTTTCCTCTGAAGTGCTTCCTGCAGGTCGTGGGAGGCACCACAGACCCAAAAGACAGGTCAGGGAAGAGCAACAACCTGAGAGAGGACCTCACCCGCAAGTAAAACCTACAGGTGACTGAGACTTTTTCCCATAAGGAAAGCCAGAAAGACCAGCCTCGCCCCTTGGGGCCATTTGGGTGCAGCCTCCAGCAATGGTATTTCTTGAATACCCCAGAACTGTGGTCCTTTGTCCCTCTTCCATTGCTGACTACGCCTCCATCTCCTTGAAGTTCCCTCTCACTGGACATTTGTCCTGTCCTCTGCCCAGGAGCGTCTGTGTGACATGGGGCTTCCCTGAGCAGCTGCTTGGCCAGCTACCAGGCAGCAGATCATGCTTTCAGCATCTTCTGATACCAAGAAGAATTAGCCTAGAGGGGCTCCTGAAGGAAAGCCAATAATCCCTGCCTCTTGGACCAGTGAACACCAATGGAGCAGTCTATACTGGAGTCACGGGGGACCTTGCACATTTCTTTGTTTACTTTGGTTCAGTAGAAATTGGAGCAGAACTTGTATGTTTGAAGGGGTTAATATTTCTCAGATCCTGCAAAAATTCTTTTCTGTCTGTGTAAGCAAGCAAAATTAACTGTTCCCCTTGGGACAGGGAAGGGGAAGGTGTCCCAACCCATACAAACAGCCTGCTACAACTTTTTGTTTGGCAACAGGAATTCCCTTTCTATCTTCTGAATGGGATCCAGTAAGGATGGAAATTATTTTCACACAGGAAGTGTTATCCTCCATAAGTCTAGAGAAGGATGAAGAGAAGACTAGAAGACTGGGGGCAGCCGGGAAGTGTTTGGGGGACCCTCTGAACTGGCTTTTGATAGGCACCACCCAGGGTCACCTCCCTAACCTCCAGTGAAACACAGCACAACACAGAAGGCACGTCCCTGCTCCTAACATCTGGAAAGCAGACATACAGACAAGGCAGCGTTACTGTGCCATGCTCCAGTGAGCAGCCATGAGGACGGGTGACAGCTGGTTTAATCAGAAGCAAAATAAAATGGTGCACACAAGAAAATGAAGTTAGCAAGAGAGATGAATTTTACAGCCCTGCTCACTGTGAAGAACTGACATTGGGGGTGTGCTATGGGCATTGATCGAACGTCGTGCTATTCAAGGGGGAAAACATTGCAGAATTTAGTCATTTACCAATATTTTTGGAGGAGTTATGTGGATGCTGCAGCTTGTATTAGTCTGCAAAACAAATGAAGACATCTCTAGCACTGGTTATTCAGACAACTTGTCAGGGGATGACATGTCATCTTGAAATGGCTGCAGACCTGGAGGCAACAGGGCAGAGCTGCTGTGCTTGGTGTTGATAATCACAGAATCACAGAATCACAGAATATCAGGGATTGGAAGGGACCTTGAAAGATTATCTAGTCCAATCCCCCTGCCGGAGCAGGAACACCCAGAGCAGGTCACACAGGAACGCGTCCAGGTGGGTTTTGAATTTCTCCAGAGAAGGAGACTCCACAACCTCTCTGGGCAGCCCCTTCCAGCGTTCAGTCACCCTCACTGTGAAGAAGTTTTCCCTTATATTTAAATGGAACCTCTTATGTTCCAGCTTGCACCCATTGCCCCTTGTCCTATCATTGCCTGTTCAGACTATTGCCTCTAAGGTTTGAGTTAGAGGATAAGGTGGTGGCTGTGCACAGCAAGAAGGTCTTTACTTCAAGTACAGCTATTTCTGTGGCTCATCACAGCAGGGGGAACCTCGCCTGGAGGAGTCCGTGGTCCTGCAAAATGTCTCCCCCTCCTTTTGGGCGGGTAAGCAGGATCTGCTGGGGTCCAGGGCAGGCATCTATGCAGCTCTAGAGGAAGGGTTCATCCATGCTCAGCCCTACAGCCAGCGTTTCTGCAAATGACCCCCAAACGCTCTTTATTTAAAATGCTTTTGCTGGGTCCATACCAGTTTCACTAGGAAAAATAAAACTGCACGTGTTGTTGCATGTAGGAGACTTTCTGCTCAGTGAGCCTGAGGATGGGGCAGGCTCTGCCCCCACCCAGCACCCCTGTGCATCAAGAGTGTGGCTGGGTCTCAATGAACCTGCATCTCCCGTAGCGTTCAGAGGACCCTCCATACAGAGTGTCATGGGGCTGAAGGGACTCACAGGCTGCCCTTGCCTAACAGTCTGCGCCTGTCTATTTGTAGAGCTTTTTTTCAGTGGTGTTGATCGTTTTGCCAGACAGTTGTTCAATTTACAACCTGAAAACATCTGACAATCTGAGTCCAGCTTTGAGCCTAAAGTCTTGTGTAATGCTGCCTTTTGCTCTTCAGCATCCTCCTTTTGGCAGTTTCCTGCCTTCTACACTGATGGGGCCATTGAAGGTTTCAGGTTTCTTAGAGGAACATGAAAGGGAGTGTGAACAGAGCTCACGTTTGCAATGGCATTAATCTTTTCTGGTGTCACCAGTCACAGACTGGGCTTTAGTAAGGGTATTCATCTCACTGCCCTTAGTTTAGGTAACTCTGACACTTTTCCTTGCTCTATTCTCTTGGATACCAAAAACCAGCCAGCTTCCTAGGACTTACTCCAGTGTTTGATGCCTACGTTACAGTATGTTTCCCATGCTGTTGCTGCACTGCTGAACATCTCAGCAGGCTCTGCATATAGTTGTCAACTCCCCTGCCTACAAGGGTTTCTTCAAGTCCTCAAAGCTTTAATCCAAAGCTTTTCTGTAATTCTGACCTTCCATCTCTCTTCCTGGTCTCTGTATACATTGGATCAGTTAGAAAAACAAAGTTTCTCTAGCCTGGGATTATATCAGCAGAAAATTTATGCCAATGGGTTGAAAACAATCTTTGTGCAAAATCTGATGTGGAACGTGGCATCAAGTGCATGCTCCAAGCCTGGTACCAAACCTGACTCTCACCATGGAGACCTCATCTCTTTCTGGAAGGGCTATTCTCAACCACTGCAGGTTACAGCCATATGGGTTCATTTCTTGTCCTTCTGCAAGGTGAGCTGAGATCCTGTCCAGGTGCACCTCTTGGAGCCCACCTCATCTGCTGGTCCTCACATCCAACAGGGCATGGGAAGATACAGTTAAACATAGATTTGTTTTTTGTAAAGGATGACTGCATGTGCCCATGCCATGGGGAAGGTGGCTGGGGCTGCCATGGACTAAATATTAACATCTGACACTTCATCCAGAGGTCAAATTCAGCAGTTAAATTCTGCACGTTTGTTTTTTATAAGGGCTGGCCACGCATGCAGCGACCCTAGCTGGTACTCTTACACTCAATCCAGTGCAGGATAGAAGGGGGGCTGTCTTGGGAAGGAGGGTGAGAGAGACATGAGCGCACTTTGAAGATACAGGCGATGCCGTGAAGGCACTGTGCCTACTGCCCTCTAGCATACTGATGCAGCTCCTCGTTATCTTGCTGCTTGGTGGTGCTGCTACTATCTCTGGGTTGGTAAGACTCTCCTAAGTAATATTTGGGATGTTTGGGAACTGCTTGTGAGTCTTCACAATAAAACTAAGTTCACTGTCTTTGTTTGAGCTCATGTTTGTAAGTTGAACTCTCTCTAAAAGAACCCGTTATACCCATTCAAGTTTTCTTAATGCTTGATGCTAGCAATACTATACCAAGAAAGCGTCTGTGGCTGGGTACACAATCTTTTAGGAAGGCAGCCACATGAGAAGGGCAGAAGGGTGCAGCAAGCGGCACTATAGCCATGCTCCCTTCTGCTCTTTAGACAAGAGCTGTATCACAGTCTTCAAGGTTAGCCAGAAGACAGAAATGTGACATAGCCTTTGGAAAGCTGTGGTCTTAGCACTGATCCCAAGGAGCTCTAATGAGACAGAAAGAATAATCCTCTATCTGGGTGCCAGATAATCACAGATTCATGCACATGGAGCCTGAGCTATGTCAGGATGGAGTTATCCATCAAGCAAGGCTGAGCTCTGGTAGTGGTACAGGTTTCATCACCCACCTGCAGGTGCAGCAGGGGATCATTTTAATTCACTTACTCTTGGCCTCTAGCAACTGGCTTTCTGATGCTGAATGATTACATGACAATGCTGGCCTGGAGCTTGTCCTTCAGGCTTGAATGCCAGGCTAGCAAGGATGAATGTGGTCAGAGAGGAGAAAGCTTGGACATCGTTCGTCAATCTGTAGCAGGCAGAAATCCCAGGTGGGGTTCTACTGGCCTCAAGTGTGCACTCACATTTCTGCCCTGTGGGATCTTGGTGCCTCATTCATCCAGGGCCTGTCCTCCACACTGGCACCAAGGCTCCCACTGCTCCCTTCTTCCACAGTCTCCTGGAATGGGCCCTCTCTCCCTCATCCTTGTTCTGTGAGTCTGATTCTGCCACAGGGGTTCCTGGCTTTTACAGGAGGACTTAGGATGTTCTGAAGAGCTTTGTGAGTCTTCTGCTTGAAGTTGGATGTACTTGGGTATGCTACCACTGGGACAGGGAGCTATGTAGCTGAACTTTTGAATGGTGTAAGGTAGGCATCTTTCCTGACTTCAACTGAGCAGCAACATTATAATCTGTGTGGCAAATGCTGGGCACTATAGTGCAGCACACAGGACCACCACATTTCTACAGGGCAGGAAGCAAAATCCCCCCCTGGTGGCAATGTGCTCAGGGCTGAGTGGTCTGAGCAGGCAGCTGGTGCCACACAGTGCCCCACCAGCGCCAAGATGAACACAGCCCCCTCTGGGCCAGGAGTAGGTGAAAAAGGCAGAGAAAGATACTCACGAGGCATGATGCCTTGGTCTGCCAGCTGCTCCCGGGTCCTTCTCTGCTGAAGCCGTAGCTGTAGAACTGTGAGAGAGAGAGTGTCAGGCAAAGCTGCAGGATTTTATGGAGGTACTAAGACATCTATCAGGGACAGTGTTTCGGGGGCTCTGTGTGTGGCACAGAGGACTGGCACTGATCCCTGCTGCTGCTGGACCAGCCGTGGTGCAGAGAATGCCCCAAGCCAAGGAGGACCGCCAGGGAGGAACTGCACAGCTGGCACCCACCTGGTTCTCACTTTCTTGGAGGGATGAGTGGGACAACATTGCTGCTAACAATGGCAGCACCCTCCTACCTGGGACAGACTGGTCCCTGCCTGGCACCTGGAACAGCAGCCTCAGGTGACCATGGCTTCAGCTTAAGTAGTTGCTCAGCTCTGAACTCAGAAACTGGGAGGTCCTACCTTGCCCCAGCGCTGTGGCTTGAGTAGAGCTTTCCAACACTATCACCTTCCTGAGGGTCTGGCAGTACATTTCCCTGGCTGCAAGGCTTGGCACTGAATGCATATATGCTTACTCTACCAAGGGGGAACGTAGAAAATGTGGTGTGGAGACATCAGTGTCACCTCTGTATGAACCCACTACTCCAAGGATCTGTGATATCCAGGTACCTTCCTTTTGGAAACCATACAATGACAGATGGAAATGAACCACTGGTCAGTGTCACTGAGTGGCTTAGTCCCATGGCCTCAGATACAGAGCATCAATTGGACATCAAGCAAAGAAGCACCTCTTAATATTTACAGCATGCAATCATGACCTTTAAGATCATCTAGTCCGACCATCAACCAACATCAACCAACCAAGTCCAACCATCTTTGTTTTTGCAATTTTGTCTTCAGGAAGACAGACATTTCTATCACAAGGTGAAACATAAAACTCATTTCCCTATTTTTCTGCTGGACACTCTGCAGCTTGCCCTGAGGATATATGTCTTTCAGTGATGACAATATAACTGCACGCATATCCCATGCCCACCAGCACAGCCCCAGGCTGCACCTCCTTCACTGCCCCAAAAAAGCTTGTAGTGGAAGGGGAAGAGGGGGAAGAACAGAATTTTTGTCCTGGGGAGCTGCACTCTGCAAACAGCTCATGTCTACACTCTGGCTTTACTGGGACCTGGGATGGAGCTGAATAATAATCCCTTCCAGAAGAGTCCCCAAAGCACA
The DNA here is from genome assembly GCA_013400055.1 of Nycticryphes semicollaris. Lineage (NCBI taxonomy): Eukaryota > Metazoa > Chordata > Aves > Charadriiformes > Rostratulidae > Nycticryphes > Nycticryphes semicollaris. The sequence goes on from VXBJ01005859.1 coordinate 105,068, forward strand.
AGGCTCCCTGAGATGCCATTGCATGTGACTTTTCCCTGTCCCCTGTACAAACCATGTCTCACATTCAGAGCAAATGTTTAGTGAAGGCCTCATGTGGAACAATGATCTCCTGCCAAATTCCAGCTCTTTTTAGGACTCCAAAGAGAGATTCTTGCTGTGAAGGAAAAATAGCCTGCAGTGCCTGGTAAAGTCTGCACGTGTGGTGTTCCCCTTTTGCCAGAGCGACTAGAAGTGACTGGCTGCCAGGGTGAAGTCTGTAGTCCTCCATTGCCCCACAGCACCACCCTAGTAAATGATGTTTCTCCTCATGGACTTGGATTTAGACACTTGCACTCTAGGTATCTGCATCGGACCCAGTTATCTGCATCCCCTTCACAGGAGCCATCCCCCTCAGGGGACCTCAAAGCCAAACTGGGCAGTCCATACTTTAGGAATGCCAGTCTTTCCTCCTTGACTATAGGGGCAGTTTAACAGGAACCAGCTTGTGGTAGGTATCTTACACAGAGTGAGGTGGACCCCAGTTTCCCTGTATAGAACCTCCTCTGTGACTGGTCACAGTATTGAAGACCCAAGCAGAGCTTTGCACTGTCTCTGACGAAGAGATATATCTTCCTGGCCCAGGTGAGCTAGGGGAGGTTGGAGACTGCCCAAGAATGAAGAAGCTCTGTAGCTCATCCAAGAATGGTTCTCTGCTCTCCTAGGTCCTAGTCCAGTGTCTCGGCCATTAGAGCATCTTGCCTTAAACTGAGGCAATTTACACACAACATCTCATCATCAAACAGGAACCAGAGGCAGCAAAGACTTCTAGTGGCACGTACAGCACCCTTGCCAAGGACACAACAGCCTGCCCTGTCTTGCTGTAACACATCTCAAGTAAGGATGCGCCATCATTTCCCTTCACAGATCCCACATGTGCCAAATGATTTGCACCATTTCATTCCAAGTTCTGACACAGCCAGGCCAAGTGACACACCACATCCACATGAGCAAAGATGATGGTCTCAATCAGGTGAATGTGCATTCAAAGCCCACATTCTCTGCTGCTTCTGCTTATTTCATAGCCCTTCCTAGCAAACAAATAGTTTAACAGGCTCAGGGTGCAGTCAGCTGTAAGCTGGGCCTGTTTAGAAAAAAAAAGATATTCCAAATTCCCTTAAAGCATAGTTGGAAGTTGATGATAATTTCTAGCGTGATGGCTCTATGACAGAGGATCTGCCTCGATGCAACAAGTGCTGAAAAGGTGTAGGTTTCTCTGTCATAGCTCTCTCTTTGCTTGGCTACAGAAGCAGCACTCAGGTCCCAGGATTTCCCGGATGCAACTGCCTGCCAGTTGCACAACCTGGGGGACCTTCCCTAGCCCAGCTGGTCCACACTCCAGCTGCCAGACTCTCCTTTGTCTCCTGTGCTAAGCACTGCTGATAAAGCACCACAGAGGGCACCTGATATTTTTTTCATGGTAATTGTATGCAAGGAGAACAGGTCTCCAAATTGGTTTTGATGCACAAAGATTGTGACCCAGCAATGACACGCACTGTTCTGAGTGTGAGAGCTATGCTCTGCCATGAGTGAGTGGCTATGGGCAGGCCATGCAACCTCCCCCAGACACATCATTCTTCTCAGACCATGCTGAGCTTGCAAACTTCCTGGCCTTTTCTTAAACCACAGGGTGAAGGGGAAAAGTTTATCCAACCTTGTCTGCTCAGAGCAAGCTGACAGAAAATGTGAAGACAGGCATGTGCAGATGCTGGCCATTTCCAGAAGCAACCCAAGCTTGATGGCTGAAGCAGCCATTTCAGCCACTGAATTTTCATCCAGATCTGGATCCCCCTCATGTCTTAACTCCCAGATATCACCTCTATGAAATTCCAAATCCTGTTGCAAGCCATCTGAAGAAAGGTACTTGTGAACAGTGTCGGACAATAAGACTGAACATCCCTGCAGGAAGAGGTAAAGCAGCCACTACTTTTGGCAGTCTCCGAGTCAGTGATGCAGCCTGCAGCTCAGCTAAAGGCTTCCACCTTTCCCTTACAACCAAAAATGCTTATAAACAGGTCTGGAGGAGCCCCTGGCACCATATAAACAACCACCACTTAGGTGGGACTTGAAGGGGACTTGAAACCTGTTGAAGTTGTATCTGACCCCAGCTGCATTCCTATTCTCTTCTTTTGCTACCTGTTTGCAAGCCTGAGCTGTGAGTGCTGCTGGTGACTCACTTGGAGGATGATGTCACCCACCACGTACAGGAATAATTTTTTTTTTTTTTATGGAACATTCTCATTTTTCATGGAAAACTGCTTTGCTAACACTCCAGAGAAACAGCTGTATTAAATAGAGTGATGGCTGGAGTACCGCTGGTGAGGCAATCTTGGTCCTGTATCCCCAGCATTCTTGTTACCTCTCTGCACCAACCTGGATGATAAGAAGACAAAGAGGACCTTTGAAAGTCCCTTCACACCTGAACTATTCTAAGTCCCCCCAAGGGAGCAATCATGCAAACTGGTCACCTTGCAGGTGCCAGGATGTGTTGGCACCATCAGCTGCCCTCAGCAAACCTGCTCCCTCCTATGGCACCCCATGCTAAGAAATCCCTCCATGATGCCAGGCATGTCAGAGCTATTCCAGCAATTTTCCTCGTGAACTTTTTTCTGTTAGAAATAAAGCTCTCTTCTATGCTAACACCAAGTCTCATTTAGTGATACAGCTTCCAGAAATATCCTCTGCAGTGGGGCTGTGTCATCAGTGCATTGGTGACCTCCTGGTGTCAGTCATAGCTAGTTCTGGTAGCCCAAGCTCTGAGCACTGGCCATGACTCATGGTCATGACTCATTGTCCTCCCTAGGAATTGACCTCAGAGCTTTAGGAAGCCAGGAGGGTAGCCTGGGCCTCGCATGGCCTGGTGATGTACTGGAAAAGACATGAAATCCTCCCTCCGCTCCAGAAGCTGTCAGCCCTGGCTGCCTGCTTCAGTCTGCAGGGGCATGTCTAGTGCTCAGGCGTTTGCCAGGATGAGACTTGTATCACCTGCATCAGAGCATCCCCCATGCTGGGGCATTGCCAAAGCACTCATAGCGCTCTGTCTCTTTAGGCTTTAACAGCACCAGGAGGTTGAGCAGCACTGAGGCACGTTGCCCAGGGAGGTGGGGAAACTGCCCTTCTTGCTGGGTTCAGGACCAGGGCAGGCAGGCAGGCAAAGCCATGGCTGAGCTGACCTAGTGTTGGTGATGATCTCTCTCCGAGAAGCTGGCAGGATCAGAGCCTATCATTTCCTACCAATGCTTATGTAGTGGCCAGAGCAGGTTCCCAGGAAACTCTGAGACTACATGAGATTTTCTCAGCATTTAGCTCAGCTCAGCTCACAGCTGGAGCTGCAGAGCCACTGCTGCTTCTTGACTTCTGACCTAGCGTCTGTCTCTCTCCAGACTCTCTGGGAGTGAGAGTGATTAAGGCAGAGGCTCTACTGCTTCACCTTTTCCCAGCTCTCTTATGTGATTTCAGGTGGAATTCCAGTAACTGGAATGCTGGTTTCCTCCCTGCCTGGGCTGTGCCAGCACCTTTCCTTTGGTTGGGAGCCACATTCACAACCAGTGCAATTGCTGTGCTCTCATCTGCCTCTGAAATCAGTCACTGCTGCCACCAGAACTGATGGCTAGGCAAGCTGCCTGCTGATCCCTGCACCTTGTGCTGCTTCCTGCACCAGCTGGCACTCCCAAAATGAAGGAGACCAGCAGAATCATCACGTTAGGCCACTTTGACCCAAGCATATGACCATGATGGGAGTCAGCAGTTTGACAAACAACTGAAGCTGGCACTGCCATAAAAAAAAACAATGGCCAGTCACTGTCCCCTCTGCCACCATCCATAGCAGCTCATTCCTGCCCTTTGTGGCCCAGAGCTGGGGTTTCAGGAGCATGAAGGCTGGTGTATGGTGCACAGGACTGCTCTGCTAGGGCCGGGGGGGGAGGTGGCTGCAAATGGGGAATGGGCTGATGGGGAGGAGGGACTCTTGTTTCCAACAGCAGCAGCTTTGTTGCATGTCAAACAGCAGATGAGGAAATGTGAAACACAAGATTGTCCATGGCCATGGTGTGTACCAGAGAGACCCAGTGACTCACCCCTGCTCGCGCACCGGCCAGCAGAAAATGGCCTTGCTTTGGATCCAGATCCCCTTGCAAGGCAGAATTGCTGCCTGTTTTGGGACTGTCTCTACAGGTGGTGCTTGAGGCTTTCTCAGGCCAGTGTGCCAGGAGGAGTGGCTGCCTAATGGGAGATGCACGTGGGATCCTTCGATGGTCCCAAGGTCCCAGGGGCAGGAGCAGGGCTGGCTCAGTGGCAGGGTGCACTTCTGTTGCTTGAGGCCTTCTTGGGGCTGTGGCTGTTTCTTGCAGCATTGTAAAAGCAGTTGTCCCCATGGGCAGGGCAGCAGGAGCAGTGGTGCTCTGTCCCAGCTGAGCAACAGGCTGACACCAAGCTCCTGATGTGGGGACTGTGCTTGGGTGAATAAACGTGGAGTCACCCTAAGGTGGGTGACAAGCCAGCCAAAGTCGTGGCTGCCACCACTGAAGCACTGGTCCAACACAGCATCGTAGGACATGCTTTTCTGGAGCTGCTGCCTTTGCAAAAACACCTTGGGCAGGCTCTCTCCTGAGCCCCTCCACGGCTCTCAGTCCACCTACTCTGCTGATAGTCAGGTGTCACAAAGTGACTTCTCTGCAGCATCATGTCTCCAGGCCCATGTTACCTTCTGACAACATTGGCCAATTGGCCATTGTGGGACCCATATGAGCAGAGATGAAGCTCCAACAGCCACAGTCCAGCTGAAAATGGAACCTCTCAGCCAGAACAGCCGTGGAAAGCCTTGGTCAGTCCACTCCCACCAGACACTCCTCAGAGCAGGGCCCAGCAACATCAGCCTGATGCTCACCACCTCAGAGGTGGGAGCGTTGTGCCTTCTCCCAGACAGATGTACTACAACATTGTGCATTTCCTGGGAGGCTGCGCTACACTGAAAAACTCATCTGCATTGGTGAGAATGACATCTCCATACCCACCTCTGGGCCTGCAGGTGCCTTGGAAGATACATAGGACCACCCCTGGATTACAAGGAGTCCAGATCACCAAACTGGCATAGGTCATCACTAAAGAACAACCAGCTGTGGGATCCCTCTGAGGGCTCTGTGCATCATAATGTGCAACCCCAACCTTGCCATGGTCTTGAGAACAGGCTGTCACCAGCCCTCCTCTGAGTCATCCCTTCAGCATTCCTGTGAGCAGCTCATCCATGTTTCTCCTCAGGCACGGTGAGGTACGTTTCAATCTGTGCTATAACACATGCCTGACTGACAGAGAAACCTATTTCTGTCAAGTAAAACACCAAGGTATAAGATTCTGGAAAAATAAAATCAAGCACAAACTGATCTAGATCAAAGCAGTGTTTTACAAAAACTCTGTGAAATCACAAAACAGTGTCAACAGTTACAGAGGCCATGGTTTGAATGCACACACCAATCATGAACTGTATGAGTTCATGATCTGTGAGGAAACACATGCACATGCTTTATCTTTGGACACTGGGAAAATGAAAATAAAGGTTCTGCCAAAATGCCTGGCCTACCACCCTACCAAGACCTACACTCTTCTGCCTTTATTAACCTGCTGATTTTGGTCCAAATCCCTCTCTCCATCACAGGCAGACAGCATTAATTCCTCTCCCATCTGACCCAGCTTCATTCAAGCCCTATATGCAAGAATGATCCTTTCCTCCTTAGAGCCACAACCTCTGCACATTCACACCCACAATTAGGACTGGATATTACCCCATGCCAAGGCATGCAGAGCCATATTTAGAGTGTTAAACTTTCACATCTCACCAATTATCTGAACTACCACTGATGGTATGCAGATGTTGGCCTTGTAAACTCTCTTTCCATATTGCTGGACAGAAAAGGTCAGAGTTAAGGTTAAGTCTGTGTTTGCCAGCTTTGTTTGCTCTGTCCGATGTCAACGTTTCTCCTGCTGGAGTACAATTGGTTTGTATGCAAAGCAGGAGATCACTTCACATAAATTATCGTCGCTGGGAAGAGTTAAATATGTTTCTGGAACAGTGCTTAGATGTCCCAGTTGATTTAGTGCAATCCCATTGATAATTGGAGCACATGGGATAGCATGGCAGGCTTGAAGAATCATCATTCCTGCAAAATTTGTCAAGATGACCTCAGATCAGTATATTTATCTTTGGCAAAACAGACAAAATAAACGGACTCACGAATCCTCGAGGAAGGAGGGAAGGGGGGGGGACCTGAAGGCCTGTAGCATGTTGGTGATTTGATCTGTCTCCTCTGGAGTGGTTCCTGGTGCCCTGCATTGAGGTAGCCACCATCTCTCCACGCTGCATGGCTATACTGGTCCTTCACTGTGGACCACTGGAGAGAGGAGAGCTGGAGAAGACACTATGGGAGTCGAGGCAGGATTGCCAGGCACTGTGTGATAAAGCCACTCCCTCCACTGGATTAGCTTTTCCTGAACAAACTCTTTTTCTTGCTACTGATGATGCCAGATGGAAGCAAGAGACTGCCTGAGAGAAAGCTGACCCTTGAGTCACTCTAGGAGGGACACCTATGTGCCATCATCTTCTAGTTGTCGCCTTCTTGCCCCACTTTCTGTCAGCTGTGTGCCACAGGGATTAAAGGGATTCTGGGATGAGGAAACAACAAGCAAGTAGTATATCTCTAGCACCCTTTAACACACACATAACTCTTTCATCTGCTCTGTGTGTGCAGGCCATGGAGAGACAGCAAAAGTTTAGTTATTAAGATTTACCTCAGCCCTCAATAACACTGGCCTGGAATCCTTCAAAAGGGATTCGGACTCACCATGAGTCACGGAGCACAGTTAATCCTTCCCAAACCCAGGAGCAAGCAAAGCCTCACACCTGCCGGTGCAAGGCCGTTTCCAAAAGAGGGGCGCAGGGTGAAGCGGGGCTCCTCAGGGCTTGGCATTTCAGGGCCTCACCCCTCCTGGCTTGTCCTTCACTCGTTCAGTGAAAGTGATGCATCTCTCCCTGTAAACTGCTGCTGTCTGTGGGCACTTTACAGCCCCTGAGCCACGCAGAAGTGGGTGGTGTGGGGCCATGGGTTGTTTGAGATGTTCATCCCTCTGCCAAGTGACCGCAGGACAGTAAATCAGAGCATGGCACCTCCTGCCATCCTTGTGTGGCTTTACAGTGACCGAAGTGCACATGGAGCAGGGACACTGGTGTGTCCTACAGGAAACTGTCCTCTAGAGACTTTGCACTTAAAGAATGTTTGACACCTTCAGCCATTACTTGTTAGCTTTTCTTTCTATTCCCCATGTTACTAAAAATCCAGCAGGGATTGAGAGTGGCATTATTGATTTATTTCTATTCCTCATCATCCCTCTTTCCTCTCTTGTCCCACAGACTGCGATGACCAGGGCTGTGCGGTGACTGCATCCTGCATTACCTGCAGTGGTCCCAGCAGCGCAGAGGGCAAGGGACAGATGTGCATCTGTGATTTTGGCAGGCCTGACTCAAACATAATGAAAATGCAGAGAAATCTCATGAAACGGGAAACCTATTTTTCACCAAGCAATAGTTGGGGATGGCAGTTGTGGGAATAAGTCATGAACCAAAGAATGCCCAACAAATTGACTGTCCTAGAAATGTTGAAAGGCCCAAGAATTTATGGATGCAAAGACCCACAAAGTTTGCTACACTGGAGAATCATTTGAAAAATATGTTTAGAGATCCCACTGTTGGTTCTATAATAAAGCCAGCTTACAAATAAACCAGAAACAAGCCTTAAAAACAATACTGGTTCATTTGAAAAGAATGCAGGGACATGTAACACAGCCCATCCTCCTCTGTCAGAAAGGTGGCAGTGTTGCTTTGTAGTTGCTGGAGGAATCGTTACAGACGGAGATTTTTTTCAAATGAACAGCAATGTACCATAATATACCGACAAAATCTAAGGAATGACTTAATCTAATGAAATGTAAGATCAGAGCGATATGGAAACCACACCAAAGCCCTGGACCCCTGTTTTGTATAATTCAGCCAGGCTAGGACACTTGTGTTTGCACACACACTCTTGGGTTTTCAACCAACTGCCAACTTTGTATTTGCTGAGAAAACAAAGTTTAAGTTGACCACCCAGCTATCTAAGAGATCCTGATAACACCACTCATGTCTACCATCAGTATCATAAATCTCTAATTTCATGATCTACATTGCACGAGGAGGCAAAAACACACACAGCAAGGGTGACATGCCAGACTGGGTACGTGCTCCAACGTGACTACCCCGTCCCGTTTTACAGCATCCCATACGGTACATGCAGCTGGTTTCTCTGAACATCCTCACAGATAATACTCCCAGGGAGATCCTCACCTCTGGGAAGGTCAGAGAAAGCTCCTCAAGAACACTTTTTGGCATTATCATTAATATTACAGTATGCTATGTTCATTAAAAAAATGACAAGTAAAGATACCCACTCACAGGCGCGGCATACTTACTATAAATAAAGCCAGTGAATAAAGGCATGAATATCCAGCAGAAGGTTTGATTTAGAAGTGACCGTCCCATAGTTCAGCTTCACTCACCTTCACTCACGCTGGAACGTCCTCTGAGAAGCCCCTTACTGGTGCTTCCCCTAACTTACGAGACGGAGGCATGTTTTACTTGCAAACCCTCCGAGAGCGGCAATCAATTGTGTGGCTCTGGTTTTATTTCTCTGATGATGTCACTTTAAATACTTTTCATGTTCCATTTGTTATTTTTACTTCTAAAAATGACGCATTTCTTCAAATTCATTTTTCTCCAATTAGTCACAACTTAATGGAACAAAGTCAGCTGCCTGCATGTCAGACAGAGTGTCAGGCCCATCCTCGCTGCCGCTATTACAGATGGACCTGCAAGAGCACCTGGAATATATTGGTGGCGTTAGGTACCTTCTTTATCCCAGATGCCCTTTTGGCTTCCTGCCTGAATCCTTCGCAGCAGAGCCAGGGCAGGAGACCTGGGAACTACAGTTTTACCAAAATAAACCACAGACATAAATTGAAGACAATGGAAAACCAGGAAAAAAAAAGAAAAAAGGGGGAAAAAAAAAAAGCAACCGAGAGGAAGGAAGATGCGTTTCTCCACTTGCAGAACAGCCTCCGCAAGAGCAAAGCCGTGACAGCTCTACAACCCCCTGAATATTTTGCTCGCATGCTTCTTCCAAACACTTAATGCAAAACAGTCTGTGGCTACAGCTTGCCGGAGAGAGAAGTTTTAAGAGAAATCTCAAGGTTTCCCCTACCTGATCTGAACTTGCTCCGAATCAGCAAGGAGTGCTCAGACCCCAGGAGTGTCATGGTGACTTGGGGACCAGATCCAGGCGCCCCTCACTTAAACCATTAACTTCCTCCACAGAGAGAAGCCGCCCAGACCACGGCTGGAGCTCAGCATTCATCCAGCTCTCCCGGGTGCTTTTACAGCTGGCCGACAAGAAGCAGCAAGTGGCTTTGAGAGATTTGGTCCCATGCAGCACTGACCCTCCACAGACACCGACTGCTCCCCCTGTGCTGTGTTGAACTAATTAACGTGGAGCTGGTGGGAGCCTCCTCCTGCCCGGAGTTTACTACCAGCAGCTGGGTGTCCTGGCTGATGTCATCGTCTAGCGGGGAGCAGCGACTATCGGAAAGGGTCTTAGCAAAGACAGAAGTTTGATATCTGATACTAATTACTACCGGCCGGTATGCAGCCAATCAGGGCGCTCCCCGGCTGGGCTGACTTTGGGAGCTCCTCAGAAATATCAACAGAGCCAGGGCTTAACTCTTTGCAGCGTGGTGCGAGGATGGCCCCGGGCATCCGGCTCCCGCCCCAGGGCAGCCAGTGTGGGTCTCTGTGACGCTAGGACGAAGGAAGGGCTGGGGTGAGAACAAGTGTTCCAGCCTGGGCAATGGCTGGGTGCGGGTCCTGAGCACCGTGTTGGATGCCCATCCCATCAGGGAGCCAGAGGACGTGGCTACTCAGCTGTGCCTGTGGCTGCTGCTGCCCCTGAGGTGCACAGAGCCAGTGGCGCACTGGGATGTGCAGATCCCAACCACATTGGGAAATGGAAGGTGAGCTCAGGGATGCTCAGGTGTCTCATCTGGACACCCTGCCAGAAGTGTCCAGAGCTGGGCTGCTCGCTGCACACCTTTGTCAGCCTGTGGCTGCATCCATAGCATTATAGCATAGTTTTGGGCACCTCAACACAAGAGAGATGTCAAGGTGCTGGAGCGGGTGCAGAGGAGGGCAACGGAGCTGGTGAAGGGCCTGGAGAATAAAACTTATGAAGAGCGATTGCAGGAGCTGGGACTATTTAGTTTGAGGAGGAGACCTCATCACTCTCTACCACTACTTGAAAGGGCATTGTAGAGAGGTTGGTGCTGGTTTCTTCTCACAGGGAATTATTGATAGAACAAGCAGGAATGGCTTCAAGCTGCAACAGGGTAGGTTTAGGCTGAACATTAGTAAAGAATTTTTCACAGAAAGGGTGGTCAGACACTGGAATGGGCTGGCCAGGGAGGGGGTTGAGTCCCCATGCCTGAACGTATTTAAGAGTCATTTAGATGTGGTGTTGGGGGATCTGGTGTAGGGAAGGAATTTGTAGAGTAGGGCTGATGGTTGGACTCGATGATCCCAAGGGTGTCTTCCAACCTGAATGATTCTATGATTCTACAATTCTATGATTATCCACTTGAGATGCTCACCTATGCTGTGGCCCTGGTAGGACATGCTGCAGGCACTAAGAACACGCCTTCTTGTTCTGTTATAACACAGACACTCAGAATAATGGCAAATATACCAGGCAGGGCTAAATTTTGGCTTAAAGTTTCCTGTGCTGCAGATGAGCACAATGAGGTTGGGCTCAGCCACATGCTGGATGTAGCTGCAATGGAGGATGCTTCTTCACCTACCAAACATTCTCACAGAGGAGAAAAACCTTTTGCAAACATGCAAAGTAAAGAGATACAGATCATTTGAGGGTCTGTCCCTCCCCAGCCCAAGCCCACGTCTGGTTCACCTGAGGTAAGTGGAAGGAAATGAACCGATGGCACCGTTTACCTTGTAACAAGTAAGTCAAGGACAGGTCTCAGCTTCCCTGACACATGAGTCTCACCTGGGAACTGCCTAAATTCCTGCCAGATAATAGACACCCACCTGAAAACTCCCTCAGACCTGCTTTGGGGATTTGGTGGTTTTTTTGATTTTTTTTCTTTTTCGGTTTGGTGTTTTTTTGGTGGTTTTTTTTTGTTGTTGCTTTGGGTTTTTTTTAATTTTTTGTTTGTTTTTTGTTTTTTTTTTAATTAATCCTGTGGTTTCTGGGAAGTCCTTTTAAACATTTTGACTTGGTGTCAGACTTCCAGACTTGTTGTCAGAGACCTTAGAAACCTGCTAGCCCCAGAAGCTCTGGTTCTAGCAGTGCCCCACTTACAGCTGGAAGGGTCCCTCACCTTCATGTAGCCCATGCCAGGAGGCTGTCCTGGGCTGAGCCCTCTACCCGTCATGAGTGGACTGTGATTTCCTGATATTCACTGATGAAGTGAAAATTCCTTAAGGTCTGATGAGGAAGAGTGTTGAAAGAAATTCATCTCCAAGCATTGATCCGAGTCAGTAAACACAGCCCTACTGCAATGTCCAGCAAGGTGTCCAGGAGGCTTGTTCTGTACTAGTTTCTCCTAATCTTTAGCCCACTATGTTTGAAATGTCCCATCTAATGTCTTCTCCTCATAAATAGTCCTGTCCTGAAACAAATGCCACCATTTAGCAGAACCACACCATGAGCAGCTCTAGGACAAGTAAGGACTCATCAACCCCCACAGTCTCAAACTGCAGTTTCTTGTACTTTGCAAAATGGTGTGATTTACTGCCCCTGATGGCCAAAGACATGCTCAGGTGTCCCCTCCCTCTGGAGCCTGTTGGTTCCTATTGTCTGCTCCATCGTGCATTGGCTGGACCTGCCTGCGGAGATTCTGGCCATACTTCATGTCCTGATCTCACCCTGGATCTGTCTCTCTACCCCTTCAGGATTATCTACAGGTATGGTGGATGAGTCCCTGGTTCCACATCAGCCATGACAGTGCACATGTTACCCAGCAGCCCAAAGGAAGGGTCTCCAGGCTGTTTTCACTACAATGCTACATCTTCCTGTGAGGATGAGCACTGCCTCCTCAGTCTGCTTCCTTGCTGCTACCGGACTGGTCCATGTTCGTGTTCTTTTCTTCCTGCAAGTTGCCATCTCCAGTCTTTTGTGTTCAGTGGAAGAGGAATGGAGAGCAAGGGAGACACTGCATGGTGTGATTCTACTTGGGGTATGTAAATCTCCCTCTGGCAGTAAAAGGCCATCACAGAGAATGGTTTAGGACCAGCAAGGAGAGGTGAGCTGCCCAAAGTAAACAGCACCTCATGTGCTGATCTCATCCTGGATCTGTCCCTCTACCCCTTCAGGATTATCTGCAGATGTGATGGATGGCCACATGAGCTCCAAGTCTGATACCAAATGCTTGGGGGAGGCTGGGAGGACAGGCCTAGTCCCTGCTGCCATGCACTCTGCTCCATGGGCTTCTCCCACCTCTTCCACCACCAGCACCTTGTCTCTGCTGAGACTCATGCACAGAAGAGAACTTGTTGAAAGACCCCACATCAAGGATATAGACACTGTAGGTACCTTCTGGGCTTCTAAAGCCCTTGAGTATCATAGTCTTCCTTCTTTCATGGTGATGCTCTACACAACTAAATGACAAATGAAGAAAAAGGACTTTTTTCTTTTTTTTTTTTTCTAGAATGCATTACTAAAAGGATTAGTGGGTGAGACCGGGACAGGCTATGGTCTCATAATGTTTCTAGGCATTCTGGAGGTGCCTCTAAAGCAGTGAATAAAACAGAACCAATTAAAAAATTCAGGTTTTAACTTTCAGAAAATTTTTCACATGGTCCCACACAAGTGAGGCGAAGACTCAGAATTATTTCAAGGAAGGAAAAAAAATATTGTGATGCGTCACCATCAGGAATACACAAGAAAAAGAAATAGAAATGTTGGGCAGTGATCAACCTGGAAAAAGGGTCAGTAAGGAAAGGCACAGGTGCTTAGGGGGGAACCAGGCCAATTCCTGAGCTCCACTGGGCAACCTACGTCAATCCTCACTGCCACCTTCTCGCATGACATCCTCTCAGAGAATGAACTAACACCCTACATGCTCTTTACCACGCAGTTTAATGCAGAGATAAGCCTGTGATGGAATTAAGTGATAATGAAGAAAGCCAGTTAGTCAGATTGTTAAACAGTGCCTGAGCCCGGTTGGGCCAGGAGAAATTTCTTCTGCTGCCTTGTCAATGCTGCACACACGTTGTGCCCACTGAGGTAACCCCATGGGGAGCAATGTCACAGGTCTGGACTGGGTTCTTGCAAACTGCTGCCTCTCCCTGTTACTGCAGAGGAGGGAAGGGATCAGGCACGCGTGGGCTCTGGTAGGAGGCTAATAGTTGACCCCAGGCTTCTGAGGTGGTGAAGATTCAAAGTCACATGATGCTGGTTCCTGGACATGCTCTCAGAAATCATTTCTCCTCTTTCTGAAATGTAACAGTCACAAACTATGCCCTATAAAATCATGCCACTGACAAAGGCTGAGAGTGGTGAAAGACATTTTCTTCTCCTCCTCTCCCTCTCTTCCTTCCTTCCTCTCTCCCTCTTTCTTTTCCCTCCCTCCCTCCCTCCCTCCC